>CM039736.1:64288918-64888918 GCA_022539455.1 Dendrobium nobile | reverse complement strand
CAGCAATTTGAAGTAGTATTCTAGGCTGATTGCATAGACATGTTCTATTGAGCAACAATTCACTCTCAACAAGCTGTCAGCATGAAAATTTTTTTGGAGCACAAAATATTTATTCATTTGTGGTAAATATCCACCTGAGATTACTTTTATTTCACAATCCATCTACATTCTTGCATATCTAAGTCAATCCTTTGTTTAGGATTTTGCAGTATTTCAAAAGTTGCTTTCGTCATGTTCACAATTCTGATTCACTTGCTTCTTTTTATTTTTATGGCCTAATTGTTTATATTGATTTCAACAATGTATGATACATAGCTTTTTTCTGAGTCGAGATATTATCCAATACAAATACTTGCATAGATTATGCTTAAAACATTTTGTTGATGATTCCTTTGCTTGTTTTATTGATTTTTTATTCAAGAATTGCTTCATGGGTGAATAGGAAGTCTACTTTTGAGATTTTTTGTGAGATGAAGAGGCAAGAAACAATTGCATGCTAAAATTCAGGTTACTAAGGAAAATCTTCTAGAAAAGAGTAATAATTGCTATTTTGTGTATGATAACGAAATTTATTGACCTTTAGAAATTTCATTTAAAAGGATGCATTTTGGGCCCGCCCACATTGTACTCATTGTGGGAAGTTTATTTCATTAGCATTATTAGGCTTTAGTTTTACATTATAGCTGGATGTGATGTGTAACTTATGATGTACCATTTGCTAAATTTATAAAACCCTTTGTTAAATTTCTAAATGTGATATAGATTTTGAGGTTAGATGATAATATATGGCCTTTTATGAAGAATTTTCAATAAACTCAAAGTTCCTTTATATATATAATGAAAAAATGGGCTAAAAAACTACAATTTCATTATTTTTATTTCTCGTTGGTTGAAATTGTTTTCTTGATTTGTTTCATTTTGTACAAAACATTTTATATATTTTGAGACTTTTTGTGCACGGGACAGGTTTCATCAGCATACATATTGTTGTAGCTCAGAGAGTGTGGGAATGTAGGCCCCATATTTGTATCTTTCAGGTGTTTAATATTGATTAAGTGATAGTTATGCTATTAGGAAAGAGCGATTGTTTAATCACTTATGTTCATAGTTGTCAATGGCGCAAAATGGCTCATGCGGTGCATGACATGGTGCAACGCGGGTCACCTACGGCGCCAGTTGCATGGTAGTTATAAATAGTTTTTAATATTTATATATTTTAATTTCTAAAATAATGTAATAATTAATTTTAAAATTATTTGATATGATTAAAATAGTTTAGTTAGACTTTGTTAGATTTTATCTAAAATAATTTTAGTGATTTTTTTAGTAGAAATTTAGGACGAACTTGAAGCTCACTTTAATGGTTTGGACTTTAGACCACAAATATTTTCAACCAAGCCTTACCTAACTTGATTGATACACTAAAATAGGATCCATATAATATATTTTATAATTATTTTTTATTTTGCGCTGTGTTCAAAATGGCGCGGGCCCGCGCCATGGCTCCGCAGGGAACTTTATGCAGTGGTGCACCATTTGTTGTTGACATGTATGTTTATGTTACCCTTTTTAATTTAAGAAGCTATAATGAAAACTAGTAAGGAAGCTTAAATTGTTCGAAATACTCAAACATTTTACATACCAAATATTTCTAGCTTGATCATTGCAAAATCTTTTGTTTTGGGGTTTGCAAAAGCTGCATTTGCTAAGTTTATTAAAATTGGTAATGAAGTTGGAGCTTATGTTTAATTGTTGAGAAAAAGTAAAGAAGCTAAAATTGGTGTTTAATTTGTTTATGAAACATAAAAAAGGTTCTAATGACTTTTTATTTTTATTTGGATTATATTTATTCTGTGCATTTTATGATTTGTTGTCAATTTCGTTATGACATTGTTGCTATATTTGATTGTTGGTTTCTTTCATTATTACAAAAGGTCATGTGCTGTTATCTTGTACAATAACCCAGTTCTTAAATTTAAAGTAAATCTTAACAGGATTTGAAGAAATGTCAGGAGGCATTGCACGAGGGCGTCTTGCTGAAGAACGCAAAGCATGGCGTAAAAATCATCCTCATGTAGTACTTCATATCATTACTTCTCACATTTTTTTGGGTAAGTACATGTGCTAAGGGAACTAATGTAAATAAATAATTATTTGTTGCTTGACAACTTGTTAGGGTTTCGTGGCCAAACCAGAAACATTAGCGGATGGTACTGTCAATATTATGGTGTGGCATTGTACAATACCTGGAAAACAAGGGGTAAGTCTTGTTGTTTCTCTTTATGCATCTTTGTTTATGCATATTTTTATAATTTTTAGTTCTTTTAATGTAAATTATTGGATGTTATGTGGGTGTGTCAAATGTTGGGTGTAATGTCGTATAATGATTATTATATGGCTATATTTTTTTCTTATTCTTGTTGTGAATTTTGTTGAAGCTAAATTTAGATAATTTGGGAGGAGGATTCACACACACTTATATATAAACTAGAGATTAGTATTTTTCAACTCACCTATTAACTGAACGGGAGATTAGTGTTGGTCTTTGTTCAGCTTCTTAAAAACTTAAATATAGAATTCTCAAAAGAAAAGTTTCAAGAAGTAAATTAACCCGTCAAAATCATATTAAAGCTAAGATAAAAATTAAGATATATATTCTTTAATTTACAAATGACTTTCACATAATATATCATGTTCGTGTATTGCTCATATTCTCCTCAATAAATAAATGAGCCAAACATATACAAAAACTTTTCGCTCATTTACTTAATAGGTGAGTTGACCAGCACTAATTTCTCGTTTACTTAACATGGAGATATTTAAAACTTGGCTGTTGTTTACACACCTAATCTCTTACTTTAATATATAAAATAAGACTTTCACATACTATCATGTAACATGTTAGTGAACATCTTGTATTCAACTCAATAAATAAATGAGCCAAACACGTACAAAAACTTTTGGCTCATTTACTTAATATTTGAGATCTAGGATTGTAAACGTGAGCCATGTTTGAATTATCTCACTTGTTGAGTAAATGAGAGATTAATGTTGTTCAACTCACCTATTAAGTTAATGTGCAAAAATTTTTGTATCTGTTTACCTTGTTTATCTTTTACAGCAGCATCTCACTGAGCATGATAGTACGTAAAAGCCTTTCATAAATTACTGAGTAAATGAGCCAAATATTTTTGAATGTATTTGCCTTATTTATTTATTAAGGTGAATATGATCAATTCATAAACATAAGTACATAAAAGACTTTTATAAATTATAGAATGTATATATTAATTTTTATCTTAACTTTGATATGAGTTTGACTGATAAACATGAAAATTTTCTTTTAAGAATTTTAGAGTCCTCCAAAACTTCCAAGTTCCAAGTTCATCAATCCCTTGTTTGTTGGAAACATAAAATCAACAAACAACCATCATTTCCCCCTTCATGCATGATGGTCCGAATTCTCCTAAAGCTTCAAGAATATCATTGTATGGAGATTTTGGAGCTTAGAGCTAAATTCTAAGCTTCCTTCTCCATTTGTTGATTTTGTTGTTGAGACACAAAATCAACAAATGGATATCTCTCCTCTTTTCATGATAGCTTGAAGTCCTCCAAAACTTCAACAACAACATTGCTCAAGATTCTTGAACTTGGAACCCCATTCTAAGTTCTTTCACTTTATTTGTTTGAACATGAAGTTAACAAATAAACATTCCGTTTAAGCTTAGGGCTCAAATCCTAGTCTTCTTCCCATATTCACTTAACCTAAATTAAGTGAATGATGATCCCTCTTTGAACCTCAAACGTTCAAGGATTATCCCCAACTTGCAATCCATAAATTGGATATTGGTTCCTTCTTTCTGTAATTCAAAGATTGTAGAAATCCTCTCATTCTCCTAAGCCAAAATTAGGAGAGTGTTTACCTTCCTTTGAACAACAAATGTTCAAGGGATATTCATGAATCTATAACCCACAAGTTGCATTTTCTCCTTTCTTTTATACAAACCAAAATTGTAGCGAAGTCCCTCTCCAAGTTAATTTACTTATTGAGCCAAAATCAACAAGTAATTTCTTCCCCAGCACAAGAATCAAAGTCCTATCTCCACTTCATCCTTCCAACCCAAGTTAGAAGGGCGAATTCCTCTCTTTGAACATCCAAAAGTTCAAAGAGAATCCATGGTGGCTTGTAGTCCAAATGATGCGAAACAAACATGAATTGCAAGGAAATAATAAAATTATTATAAACCTGTTATTTTAAGATTAATGAATCACAGGAAATAATTTTAAGAATAATCCGTCAAGGTTTTGCTCTGACATGTAGTTACAATTTTAGGAGAACAGATCAATTTAAAACAATATAACAAAAACAATAAAGCTAGATGTACTGTAATAATAATGTACAGGTTAATATCAAGATTCAAGAGCTTTCACCTTGACTTTCCCTTTATCGCTCACGCTCTATGAGGGGCTTTAGTGGAGAAAGATCTTCAGCAAACCAAACGATGCCACTAAGAGGGTTATGACATGATGGCTTTGATCCATGAGAGAGTAGCTGGAGAAGGAGGCACTGGTGGACATCCAACGAGTTGCCTTTGTTCGGATGGTCTTTGTTCGTCGATCGCCTCGATGAGATGAAATAGTATGCGATCTATGTAGTTTTGACAGAATCTTCAAACTCCCAGTCGGGGTCAAAGAAGGGCGATTGAAAGATGCCCATTTGTCCTTGAGAATTGTACATAAATCCGTGGTCGACTTTAGGATCGGCCATCCATGAACATGAGTCTTCTTTGTTGTGAACCAAGAGGAGCCAGCGGTTAGTAAAAGGAGAAGGGAGGGGAGGAGTCGGTGGTGGGGTTTCTCAGGTAGAGGGGAAAAGGGAAGGGGCGGCTAGGGTTTAAGGCTAGGGAGGTGGGGAAGAGGTTTTAGAAAGTCTGAAATTTATTTCAGAAATTTTCTAAGAGAGAAAAGGGGGTGATTTAAACTACCAAACTATTCCCCAAAATAGTTCAAGGGGGGCCGGCGGTTTAGGAGGGTTTAGGGAGCATTTAATTTTAATTAAGGAATTGATTGGGGAGGGAAAAAGGAAAGGGTAAGAGGTCGGCCCATTTGGGGAGGGGATATAAATGTCTATGTTCAATGTATGTGGGCCCAAAGAAGTTAATTATTGATTGGAATCAAATCTAAATTTTAATTTCAGATTTGATTTATTTAGGTAGACTTCATAATTGCGTTTTAACAATAGGAAAGTATTTCAAATTCAAATATTTAATTGAATTCAAATAATGATACTTTCCGATATAGCTATGGGTTATTTAAGGAAGGAAATTAAAGTGATTGGGATTTTGAAATTCAAACTTTGTGGGCAAGGTAGGCCGATGGCTAGGGGAGGTTTAGGGAGGGGAACCGACGTTTGGAGGGTGGAGGCCGGTGGCAGGACTGGTGGGGTGGGCTTTCCGGCTGCTTGGAGTGGAGGGGGTCGGTTAAGTGGAGAACTGATGTAGGCAAGGGGGGGTCAAATCAAATCATAATATTTGATTTTTGACTTCTCTAACTCATTAATGTCAAGTAAAAAATTAGCTCATTATGAGCTGATTTTTAGTTCATGTAAAAATTAGCTCATTATTTCTTAAATTTGACTTTTCTTTTTCCCCCCCTTTTTCCAAACATTTCCCTACCTTTTCCTCTTCCTTTTGCCTCTTGAGCTGCCTTGGTTCCCTGCTGGCTTTGACCCTTGGTCTGCTACAGTTTTCTGCTGGTTTTCCTCCCATGGGTGGCTGTTGACCCCTCGGTTTGCTGCCTCCTTTACTGCCGTGGCCCCCCCTTTACCGTGAAATGAATGTGGCTGCTGAAAACCGTGACTTACCTGCTGGTTCCGTGGCCTTTTTCCTTGTGCTTTGCTGTGCCATTTGGGATTTATGTACAGAAATCTGTTGGCCTTTTATTTCTTCATTTATGTGTGGAATTGAAGTATTTTTTGGGCTGTTTAGTTTCCCCTTTTATGTCTATATATAGTAGATGTTTTGGGCTTTTTTAGGTGTGTGATGATTATGATTTTTGGAGAGAAAACCTGAGGTTTTCATTGGAAAAAGCTTGAGAGCTTTGTTCCACTTCTTCTTCTACCTCTTGGAAGGCTTGCGAGCTTCTCCTCCTTCGTCTTGACTTCTAATCTCTTTCGTCTCTCCACAAGTGACATTCCATATGTATCCTTCTTCTCAAAGTGAAGCAACTTTAGGGTGCCGTCAATTGATTGAGTCAAGTTTGTAAGTCGTTTTAATTTTAAAAAGTTTGTAAGTCATTTTATTTTATTAAGTAAAGTTGTTTTGGTTCAATTGTCGTATTTTGTATCCTTTTGGGTATTTTAGTGAGTTTCTTTTATATAAGAAGTATAATCTTTTTGTGATAAAAAATTTGGGGCCCTCTCCCAAATTTTGATTGCATCAAATTTGGTATCAGAGTAAGTTAGGAAGTCCTAGATTGTGATTTTGTCAAGTTGTAGTTTGTCAAATTTTAATTTGGTTGTTAAATTTTATTTTGTCAAGTCAAGTGAAGTTGTGAGTCTTGTAATTTTTGAGTCTGTCAAAAAATGGAAAACAACAAAAAAAATGGCTTCATTCATGGAGGAGATTAATCAAGAAATTTTTGATGTCCCTCTCCCGTTTGACCGATGGATTCCTACCGAAGGTGATTCAACAGATCTGCTTCAAGAACGTCTTTACAAGCTTTAGCATGTTTCTATGTTATCAAAAGTTTGAGAAGTGGAAGAGATTTCTGCAAAGGCAATTCGAGAAGGAACAGGAAGAAATTTTCATGAAATTTGGTGAGAAACTCAAAGAGCTCGATGAACAGTATGCACCTCCTCAAGAGAACTAAGAACTGACTCATCGGGAGCTGAGTCCTCAAGAAGGGGAGTCTGATGTAGGCAAAGGGGGGGGGGGGGGTGGGTCAAATCAAATCATAATATTTGATTTTTGACTTCTCTAACTCATTAATGTCAAGTAAAAAATTAGTTCATTATTTCTTAAATTTGACTTTTCTTCTTCCCCCCTTTTTCCAAACATTTCCCTACCTTTTTCTCTTCCTTTTGCCTCTTGAGCTGCCTTGGTTCCCTGCTGGCTTTGACCCTTGGGCTGCTGCAGTTTTATGTTGGTTTTCCTCCCACGGGTGGCTATTGACCCCTCGGTTTGCTGCCTCCTTTACTGTCGTGGGCCCCCCCTTTACCGTGAAATGAATGTGGCTGCTGAAAACCGTAACTTACTTGCTGGTTCCGTGGCCTTTTTCCTTGTGCTTTGCTGTGCCGTTTGGGATTTCTGTGCAGAAATCTGTTGGCCTTTTATTTCTTCATTTATGTGTGGAATTGAAGCGTTTTTTGGGCTGTTTAGTTTCCCCTTTTATGTCTATATATAGTAGATGTTTTGGGCTTTTTTAGGTGTGTGATGATTATGATTTTTGGAGAGAAAACCTGAGGTTTTAATTGGAAAAAGCTTGAGAGCTTTGTTCCACTTCTTCTTCTACCTCTTGGAAGGCTTGCGAGCTTCTCCTCCTTCGTCTTGGCTTCTAATCTCTTTCGTCTCTCCGCAAGTGACATTCCATATGTATCCTTCTTCTCAAAGTGAAGTAACTTTAGGGTGTCGTCAAGTGATTGAGTCAAGTTTGTAAGTCGTTTTAATTTTAAAAAGTTTGTAAGTCATTTTATTTTATTAAGTAAAGTTGTTTGGGTTCAATTGTCGTATTTTGTATCCTTTTGGGTATTTTAGTGAGTTTCTTTTATATAGGAAGTATAATGTTTTTGTGATAAAAAATTTGGGGCCCTTTCCCAATTTTTGATTGCATCAAGAACGAAGGGGATGGTCGGGGAGAGTAGGACGACAGTGGGGAGGGGGATAGCCGGCGGCTTGGCACAAAGGAGAGGGGATGGCCGGCAGCTTGAAGTGAGGGGAAAGTCAGACCATGGGCCCAGAGCACCTCCGCGACTAGTGGGTATTGCTTTGCCCACACCTTGGGACTTCGCCACTCAAGAACTCGCAAGCTCGAGAGAAGAAAATAAAAAATTTTATTTAGCAATCATAAAACCAATGCAAAGTCTAGGGCCACTATATATAGGCCTCAACAATGAAGAAAACTCAAAAGACAAATATGCCTTCCGGGCTACAACTCACTAACTCCAACTCTTAGCCACCAAGCTAAAACATGGTTAACTAAAACATATAATGATGATAATACTAATACAATAACATAAAATAACTCATAAATAGATGCTCCTGATCGTGACCGTCGATTTGCGATGTCTCATGTGATAGACGAGCTGGAATCTTTTGCTGATGTCCTCATCACCAAATCTACATATCACCTTCTCATATTTGCCCAACACAAGCTGGGTAGATAATGATCTCCCTTTAAACATTCAATCAAGGGGCATCCCTGAATTTGCAACTCATCCATGAATTTGCAACTTATAAGTTACATTTTCTTCTCTCTTTTCTACAAGCCACAATTGTAGAGATATCGTTCTTCCTACAACTTTCCTACAACTCAAAAGTTGTAGGAAATTCCATCATTCTCTTTGACCCAAATTAGGAGAGTAAATACTTTTTTTTTTTTCACATCATAATGTTCAAAGATCTTTCATGAGTTTGCAATCTCTAAATTGCATATATCTCTTCTTTTCTACAAGCTAAAATTATAGAGAAATTTATCTCTTACAACTCAAAAGTTTTATGAAACTCTCATTCACTCAACCCATATTGAGTAAATCAAATCTGCATCAAATCATTTATTTATTGAACCCAAAAGAAACAAATATTTCTACCTCAAGCATGTGAATATAAATCATATATTCCCTCTTGTTCTTCCTACCCAAGTTGGATGAATAACTCTTTTCGTTGGACACCCAAAAGTCCAAAGAATCCTTCAGGATGTGTTGGACACCCAAAAGTCCAAAGAATCCTTCAGGATGTGTAATCAAGCTTACATATCATCTTCTTATGTTTGCTTTATCCATATTTAGCTAACCAATTTTTCATCATTGAACATAAAATTCAATGATAACTCTTATTGATTTGCAACCCCAGTTGAAAATCAATCTTCCTCACATTTTGAGCCAAAATCAATCGGTGACTTATCTTTCATTTGCCTAGTCCAAATTAAGCAAATGTATCCCCCCCCTTTGAATACAAAAAAAATTTCAAAGAGACATTTTGATTTGTATCCTCAAAGCTACAGGTCACCCCTCTTCTCTATGGGCTCCAAAAGCCTAAGAGAAATCTCCAACTCTTAGCCACCAAGCTATGAGTTTCATTCATTTTTCCTAGTTCCATAAGCTATGGAGAATCTTTCAACATTTAGCCTAAAACCTATATGTTGGACATCTCCTTTTTAGACCCAAACTCTAACTATCATTCAACTAAAAAACAAATGATCCCTCCTTGTGACATTTAAAACACACAACCTTTAGATGTCCCATATGAATTTTCTATATGTTGAAATTCATCTTACACCATTAGATGGATTTCATAAAGTCCTAAGTGCAACCCTTTAAGTATGTCTATCTTACACTATTAGGTAGACAATTTTCTCTTATTCAAATATTAAGAGAATTCTAAGATCCTTAAAAAATCACATAAGTCCCATTGATACAACGAACAATCATTCCATCCTAAAAGGTGGAATAGTTGCATCATTGTATTTTAAGATTCATAAGTAACAGGCTAGCCTAAAAGCAAGTAGTAGTTATTTTATGGGTTATTCATAACCCTCCTTAATATGAAACACTAAAAAAGTCAAATAAAACCTTTAAGTCACAAACAACTTAAAGAGAAACCACCCATGGATAAAGATTGAATATTTTTATTCCAAAATAAAATCAAACACTTCTAATGTGACATGCCACACAAGTCTCACACATTTAAATGCACAACCCTTAATCATGTTAGGATTGAGAACTTTTTTTTGGGTATGTGATTGATGATTGGTGTGATGATTATTGGATTGTCTGCGTTGTGGGCACTTTTCCTTAAGTGGATAGTGTTGATATATATATATATATATATATATATATATATATATATATATATATATATATATATATATATATATATATATATGTTTTTCTTATAGGTGGCTATATCCAAAAGAGGGCGTAATAAATCATAGATAAAAAAAATGCTTGTATGACAGGTGCTACCCCCTAAAAGGCATGACCAATATGATAGAAATAAGTCTTGACACTTTAAGTGCCAAACAAATTTTGGATGTGACATGTTTATTATGATAGAAACAAGTCTTGGCACTTTAAGTGCCAAACAAATTTTGGATGTCACATGTTTATTATATAAACAACTTTCAGACCCTCTATTTTACAGCTTTGAGCCTTTTCATTTTTTAAATGTATTTGTTTAGAGTTAAATTGCATGTCAAACTTGTAGGATTTAGTTAAAGGAGGTGAATCAAGAGGATGTACTTGATAAAGTTGAAGCCAAGATCTACTTGGAAGCCAGAACTTGAAGTCCCCCATATGTAGAGTCTGCAAATAAATATTTGACTGGTTGTATAAATGTAGGCAACTTAGCTGCCAAATCTGGTTGTTAATTTGGACTCTATGATTTACATTTCTTGTGTTTGATTTATATATATAAGCATGTGTTGATTGTTTATTTGATTGTATAATAGAAATGCATGATTTTCCCTATGTTTTTTTCTTGTTTTTTTGGGGATGGCTTGTACCTTTGATACGGTTGACTCTTAGAATAAAAATAAGTTTTCTACCTATTAAAATGTAAGCAATCTAAAATCAAATTAGGCTTCATATTTTTCTAACAAAGAAAGAAAAATTGCGTGGCTCCCTTCAAGGAGCTAAATTTTTCAAAATGTAAATTGATCATGAATAGCCCAAGTGAGTCTCATATAGAAAAGCCTCAACTTACGGATCAGATAACAAAGAATTCTGCATCTTTGTGAGTCAGCATTATGCATACCACTTATGTTCAGGTTTCTTGGCCTTAAAGCCAAGTTGTAAACCTATCCTCTAACAAAAAAAATCTTCTTACTCTTCATATGTATTGTGACTGAGCTTCATGGTTTTAAAATGATTAGATGGGCTTAGCTGGTAGTCCTTTTCATGAAGGGCAATAAATATAGGGGTTGGGCTGGCTATGCCTCATGTGATGTGTACTTTGTAAGTCCCTTGCACTTTTTTAAACTTCGGTTCGAGGCACTATCTCTCATTAGTCCTCACATTTGTTCTAGAGTTCGACGCATTGGTTGATTTCAATCACCTCATAAGCCCTCAATTTTCAGACATTTCCTCTAACATGTGTTGTTGGAATGTAAGCCCCAACATTCTAAATTAAAATTATCAACTTAAATAAAAAAATAGATTCTAAAATGTAAAACCCAACATAGGACAGTTTTGAGTACATCTGAGTTTTTTTTTCCTCAGAATCAAGTACTCCTATTCTTCCTCTCTTTGACTCTCATTACATAAGTTCTAATTAAGTTAATCCCACTTCCTTTGAAATTCCTAAAGACCAAAACTTTTTAAATAAGAATTTCATGGATTTTATAATCAAAATTTTAGCTAATAATTGGATGATTTTCAAAAGAAAGAAAACAATTAGTTTAATTAAAAATTTTTTTAAGTACAAAGAACTTGGGATGTAATTAACCATAAGGTCTTATCCTATCGGGCGTCTGTACCATAAAATAAAATAAACCCCATTCAATCAAATATTGGACAGGAGTCTCTTTATAATTGTAAATTTTGTTATTGAGTCTATAAGGAAATGATAGTTTTATCCTTCAGAGCAATATATCATTTTTCTTATGCCGTATTAGATTATAAAATATGCAATCCGTTGAAGATGACAAAATTTCTTCAACACTCAAGACTATTCAATTTAATTAAGTTGACTAATTAATTTAAATTCAATTCAATTTTGGCTCAAGTTGGCTTGACTTGATTAAATTGAATCAATCGATTCAATTTAATAAATTTATTTTGTTCAATTCAGATTAATTTCATTAATGAAGTCGTGTCGACCCAAATTGAGTCACATTAACTTAATTCACACTAATTTGTGTCATATTAAATTAAATCGAGCCGACTTGCATGAAATTAATTCAATTGAGCTTAATTGACTTCAATTGAGTCAAATCAAACCAAAATCTAACTTAAATCAACATTTCCCTATTCGGTTATCCCAAAAGTGTGCTGCAAACACTTCATTTAAGCCTATCCGATCCTTCTCAAATCAAGAAATCAGATCAAATGGTTAAAATTGAAGATAACATTTGGTTACGACAGCTTTTCTCATGTTATTTACTTGCTGCAACATCTTATGCTCTTTAGGGGTAATATGATTCAATCTCAATCAAGGTGCTCAATTTGTATTAGGCTCTCATTTGTCCTTATTTACCCATACCTAGGCAAAATTGAGGGCAGGATAGCAAGGGCCTAGGTAAAAAATGAAAGAGAGAGTAGGCGGTAACTTTGGTGCACCTGGGGGGAACCAAGAGAGTTCTTCTCCTTCTCCTTGCTTCTGTTCTTACAAAACTAAAATCAATCTGAGTTGCCATTCACATGCAATTGGGAAGAAAGCGTGCGGCCTAAGGTCGAAACCGAGTGGTTGTGACTTTAGAGAAGGCTGTAGGCACCTATTGCTCGGTGAAATCATAACAGGCTTCTTCCTTTGATTTTTTATGAATTGAGAGAGGAGGCTTTCCAATCAAGCCTCTTCTTTGTTCATTTCCAGTTATAAGAAATTAAGAGAGAACATCAGAATGTTTGCTTCTTCCTTCAACTTTTTTGAAACTTGAAAAACTTGTGTGAGGGTTCTTTTTCTCGGGTCTTTTGATTGTGTGAAGTTGAGAGGAAGAAGACTTGAAGTAGCTGCCATCTTTGTTCTATACTGCATTCATCTCGGCGGTTGACCTCAAAGGCTGTCAAATTCAGAACATCAATTCTGGCGAGTATGTGGCGGTGGAGGCGACATATAAAAGCGGTCCAAATAACAACTCCATTTCTGTTGTCTTCGTCTCTTCCAGTGGAAGTCACCCATTGCTTCAATGAGGTAAAGCACTTTTAACTTAGGAAAACTAAGTCTCTTAGACTTTTGGTGTTGTGTATAACGCTCTTGAAGTTCTAAGCCTACATAGAAACTTTGGTTTATGCTCTACAAATCCTTAAACCCTTGTTACCCTCTTTGCAAACCCATGGAAATTTAGTGATTTCTAATGAGTTCTCATTTTAGAACCCAATGAGGATGGTAATTGAAGCATTAGGTCATTGGACTCCCACATTAAGCATGAAAATTGCATTTATCTTGGAGCCTTTCTTCCCCTATGATATACTAGACATTGTTATTTGAGCCCAAATCAAATGACAATGCGTAGATTTCGATCACCACCGTTTGCATTTTCTTCTTACGAAATCATAGTTTATGACAATATTAGCCTAAAGATATAGGAACCCACATTGGTTATGATTTCTAAACATTTCCTAATTTTGTTGAATGTCTAAAAAATGGATTTAATTGATTTAGAAAACTCACAAACAATATGCGGATCTTTCATGGACCCTCAAAGGTTAATGTTTCAAATCCCACAATGGGTAAAATTAATTAAATTCATTTTTGATATTTTGCCAAATTTAGTGCATCAAAATAAAAAGAATAATTAAAAATTCTTAAAATTCAAAAAATCATTCAATGCACACCTAGGTCCTTATATTATTATAAAATTAACCTTAGGACTCCTAAAGTTATAGGAAATGATTCTTCCAATTTTAAAGAATTCAAAACATTCTTTAAAAAAACCCTTTAGGAACTCTCATTTCTCATGCATGGTGCTTTGAAACTCCCCAAAGCTTCAAGCATCTCATTGCTCAAATCTTAGGACCTCTTTGGATCGTAGTTCAACTTGTGACAAATCTTAGAATCGTTCTAGTTCAAGTTAAACCAAATTCATCTTGAATCATCCTATTCAACCTCCATTGTTAGTTGTTTTCTTAAACTCCCATAGAGATTCCCAATTAACCTCTTAGGAGTCAAAGAGAGCACAAAGGGTCATTAAGACCAAATCTTAGGTTCACTAATCTGTTGGTTAAGCCAAAAACCAGCAAATAACATCTACTTTAGGCATAGGATTCCAATCTTAACCTCCCAAAATTTTGATGCTTGAACCCAAAAATTCAAGAACCCTTGATTGGTTGCCCCAAAACTACAGATTATTCATTTGATTTTCCATGGTATTTTCTTAGCCCAATTAAGCAAGTATATTGATTTCTATGGATCCAAAAGTCATAGAAAACCTCATTTTCCTTATCCTAAAAGCGATAGAAAATCCTCTAATCCTTTTAGCTTCAAAGTTATAAATTACACCCAATCTTCCTTAGCTTTAAAACAATAGGATATCTCATAACCCTTAGCCTCAATTCTATATGCTATTCATCATCTTCTTTTGCTTGACTTCAATTAAGCAGATTCTCCTATAGGAGTCAAATCAAATAGGAACCTTCCTTTTCTTTGGCCTAAAGCTAATGCTTATAAGCTTGACCCTATCAAGGACATGATCTCTTAATTCAAACTCCAAACTCTTGATTTTCATTACTTAGCCAAAATATGTAATTTCATCAATCATTACATTGAAATTCAAGCTTCTAATTCTCTTTAGAAGCCTTTTTTTTCATAAAATTTATCTTATTAAATTAGGCGAATTTCACCACATTCTAAGTTAAATCCTTAGATAAGTTTTGCTTTGCCCTATCAAACAAACTTCTTTCTTTTGATGCAATGATATATCATTCTTCTCTAAAAGGTGGAATATTTGCATCACTAGATCTTAGGATTCCATGGATGACAAACTTATCTCTCGAAGCAAGTAATGGTCATTCTATGGGTTCTTTAAAATTCGCTAAAAATGTGAATCAAAATAAATAAAAACTTTTAAGTATGGGTGTCAATATTTAACACGACCCGCAACCCCAACCCTAACCCGGCCCGAAAAATTCAGTTTTGGGTCAATCCGCTTGAAAAATGAGTCCAGTTCGGGTTTAAAATCATAACCTGATTTTGCAAATTCAGGTTGGGTTTAGGTCAACCCAAAAACCTGACTTCAACTCGGAACCGACCCATTCCTTCAACTTCAACCTTTATCTGTTCCTTTGACGGCTCCTTCGATGTCGTTCCTAAGTTCCGTTTATTGGGTTAGAAGTCACGATAGCTCACCTCCTTCGACGTCGTTCCTTTTACTGGGTCGAAAGTCACGAGTCACAACAGCTCACCTCCTTCAAGGCTTTGAGGCTTCGACGTCATTCCTTCTGTCAGGTTGCAAGTCATGAGTCTTGACAGCACGGCTCCTTTGACATAATTCCTTCTGTCGGGTCGAAAGTTACGGCAGCTCGCCGTTTAGAATGACAACGATGGGAGGGATTGTTGGATCGGAAGTCACGAAAGCTTGCAGTTTGTTGGATTGGAAGTCACGACGATGACAGGAGGGAGCTCGTTCGTTGCAAAGGTAATCATTTTCTCCCTTATTTTCATGTCGGGACGGGTCAACCCGGTGACTATTTTCTCGTGGTTGAAATTTATGACCTGTTTGCAAAAACGGGTTGGGTAAGGTCGTGTTAAACAGTAACAGGTCAGAATTGTGTTTGACCCAAACCCGATCCGCAACCCAATCTTGATACCCCTACTTTTAAGTCATAAAAACTTTAAAGTAAAATTTGTCCTAAATTAAAAACTAAATCTTTTCCTATTCCACAATAAAATAAAACACTAAATCATAGTATGACAACCACACACAGCATCACACACTACATGCACAACCCCTAGGCCCTAGGTATCCTAAGATTAGCATTTCTTTTGTGCATGTGATTATGATATTTGGTGTGATGATTGATGGATTATTTGTGTTGTGGGCACTTGCCCTTAAGTGTTAGGATAGAAATATATGTTTTTCCATGCAGGTGGCCATGTCCAAAATGGAAAAATAGTTAAATAATTATCGTTTAACAAAGTTTGCTTATAGTTGTCTCTTATAAGCTAAAAGTTGAGTTATGTAATTTTAGTTAGTAAGACAAATAACTCAATTCCCACTTCTCATTTCTGGTTGTGGCAATATTAGGCCTGTACACAATTCTTTGATTGATTCTTATATACTTGATTGCTTGTTTACTTTGAGTGCATATTAAAAATGTATAATTTTCTCATATTTTTTTCTTGCTTTGCTTGGTGGTGGCTTGGACATTTTATGCAGTTGACTTATAAAAAACATAAGTGTTTTTACTAATTAAAATATAAGCAATATAAAAGCAACCATATTATACCATTTTCAAATATAATTGCATGGCTTATCAAAAAATAAACCAATTAAAAAAAATTCAAATCCTCTTTATGAATTGTTGTCTGCAATTTAGTATTTGATTGATTGCTTATTCATGAGGATATGATCAAAATCAACGATCAAACCCACGTTCAAAGCTAATGAATATCATACGTATGGCCTACTGTGTCACATAATAAATAAAAGCCCTCACATTAAGGATTAGATAACAAAAATTTGCGTAGCGAGTCAACATGTGCATACTCATATAATCAGGCTTCATAAGTTGTGGTTGAGTTGTAAGTTCTATGTCCTAATATCAAAACAACCTTAACATATCTTGCATATGCATTTAGACTAGACTTGCATGGGTTTTAAAAGCACTTAGGTGGGTTCAGCTAGCTGTCTTTTTCATGCAAGATTGTAAGTCTAGGTCAGTCTGACTTAACTCTTGATAGGATTTCAAGTTCATAAGTCCCATGCATTCCGCTAATTTTAGGACGGAGTTACTTCTATCGATGGTTCTTACCTTAGATTTAGTGTTCGAGGTTCATGCTATTTATAGTCACATCATAAGCTTTCACATTCTTAGATATTTTCTCCAACTAGTGTTGTTGGAATATAAATCCAACATTCTTGGTCAACTTCAACGTAAATTTAATTTTAAAATATAAAGCTTGATATAGTATAGTTTTTAATGCCTCTGAATCTCTCATAATCAAGTTCTCCTATATTTTCTCCTTTGTCTTTCATTCAAAAACTAATTTTAAGTTAATGCCATCTTTTTTTAAATTTCAAAAATCAAATCTTTGACATGAATTTTTCAAATCACATAAAATATTAGCCATTGTTTTGATGAAAAGATTCAAATCACTATTTTAATAATTCCTTGTAAGAGATGTTGTGTAAAGATGTGCATCGAACTTCATTAAGACTTCAATATGTTACCTGGACTTCCTGCAGCTGCAGCATGCTGTGTATACCGTGTTTCAATGGGTAAAACTTGCCACCAATGTATTCGATCTAGCTAAATGCTAATTAGATTATCGAGGCTGATTTATAATCAAACTTTTGCCATATTTGTGGCATGGGACACTTCTAAGGCGCAAAATTACTTTTTGCAGACTGAGTGGGATGGTGGTCACTACCCCCTCACACTCCACTTTAGTGAGGACTACCCAAGCAAGCCTCCCAAGTGCAGATTTCCACAAGGTTTCTTCCATCCAAATGTTTACCCCTCCGGTACTGTTTGCCTTTCAATTCTCAACGAGGATAGTGTAAGCACACTTCTGCGAGGTCGATGATTTATGATTCATTTGGGACGGCTTTTTTATTGTTTCTTAACAAATTTCTAGTTTAAAAATTAAAATTTTTATACTAGAAAGCTATTTTAAGAACAATAAGAAAGTCGTCCCAAATGAAACCTTAATTTTGAGGTACCAGATAACTTTTGATGCTGTTATGTATTATTCATTGTATGCAGGGTTGGAGACCTGCCATCACTGTGAAACAAATTCTTGTGGGGATACAGGATTTACTTGATCAGCCAAATCCTTCTGATCCTGCTCAGACTGATGGATATCATCTTTTTATTCAGGTTTACATTTTAAAGTCCCTGATAACATTTTTATACTTGTGACTGAAATGGTTATATAATTGGCCCTCCTATAGTGGCCTCCATCACCATCCTTAGGGATTGTTTGGTAAATTCTTTTTGCCTGCTCTGTGGTAGCTAAGAAGTTTCATAATGCTGGTGAACACCATTTAGGCATAAAAGAGTTGCGCTAAAGTATAAGAAAATTTGCGTTGAAGAAGCTGTTTTTTGAATAGATTTTTGAGGGCTGATTTAGGTTTCGTTTGAGCCGGCTTTCTTATTGCTTCTTAAAGCAGCTTTTTAGTTAAAAAATTTAATTTTTTACTAAAAAGCTCCTTTAATAAGCAGTAAGAAAGCCGTCACAAATGAAGCCTTACTCACTATTCATTTTCATAAAGGTGTTGAGAAGCTGTTGTATGAAAGTTGCTTTAGATGCATCTTATTCAAAGCAGGGTTGTGAATTTGTGAAGATTATTTGAAAACCATGTCAACTTTTGGCTTGGATTAAACTCAACTAGTTGACTAATAAGTCAAATTTGACTTATATTTGACTGCCTTAGCCGAGTTTTGATTAGATTGTGCTTTGCTCGAGATCTGATCAAAATGTTGCATGTATGTGTGATTGAATGCAGATATGTTTTTGCATCTAGATTATATAAGCATTTCTATATAGCAATTTATATTTGTATGTTGGACTAAAAATCTATCTGGAGATAAATCTTTGAAATTGGATCAGATTTAGGCTCTAATTGAAGCAACAATCCATGACCAGTTTAAATTTAATCAGTCAAGCAATAACCAGGCTTGATTCAGCTCAAGACAACTGAATCAAATGACTTTGAGTCGATCTTGAGCTTGGGTTAGATCAGCTCAAGATGAAATGGGAATCTTGTCAGAAATGAGTATCTCATATGTAATCTTTCTAATAAGAACAAATGGATTGGCAGGATCCTGTGGAATACAAGCAACGGGTTAGGCAGCAAGCAAATCAGTATCCTCAGCTGATCTGATCGCTCTTTCTTCACCACAAGACCAATGTGATATTTCTCTACCTGCTTTTAATATGTCGAAATTGGCTTTTTAACCATGGAACTTCTCTGTTTTGAACTACTCTTTCCCCATTGTGTGGGGCTTGTAATTAAAGATAGATCTTGCTTGAACTTCATGAATAACTGGCGCAGTTGAAACCTAATGTTTTGGTAAGAAAATATCCTTTTTTACTTTGGCTGTGCAAAACCTGAAAATTTTGAAGAGCTGTCTGATTATTACCTTTTCTAAGTGAATTGTTCGGCCATCATTTTGTTATCCTGTATTATGTTGGTTTTCACTGAATTTTGCCGCTGATTTGTAATCAAGTAAACTGTTGACTAATTTATTGGGTTTCATTTGAGATAGTTTTTTTTACTGTTTTGTTTTTAACACTGCAATTAAAATTTTTGTTTGGCTACTAATTTTTGCTACTTTTAAAACATTTCTGTACGATGAAGATGCTTTTTATTATAGTTTTCAAAAAAAGTATTTTTCTTCACAATAATTAAATAACCACCTTAGAAAAGTTACAACCATCTCAAATGGATACTTAATTTTATTAGTTTATTGTAAACCAATCAATAAATTTGAGTTTGTGGAAAAGTATGTTGCTTCACTTGGAAATACAGGTGTCAATATTTGACAATATCCGAAAATTTGACTTGGAAATTTTGGGTTTTGGGTTGACCCGAATTGGGTTGGGTTGGGGTTTTTGACTCGTTTTAAAAATCGGGTCGGGTTCGATTTGACCTGTAAATTCAGGAATGACATGGAATGGGCCGCATTGATCGCATTTGACCAGAGCTTCTTGCATCGTGTCCCGAGCCAATCCCGCGTCGTGTCTCGAGGTAGGGAAGGCGCGAAGCCAATACGCGTCGCGCTGACTGTCTGCTCGCAACTGCAGCGTCGCGTCCCGTCGTCGACCTGCTGCAGTTGTTGAATCCCAGTGACAATGCTGTCGGTTGTCACTGCGTCGGTCGTCACGCTGCCGGCGGTGCCATGTTCGCGGCTCGGGTTGGGTTGACTTGAACCCGAAGCGGGTCGGGTTCGGGATGACTCGAATAGTTCCAAGTTAGTTCCATATTTGATTCGAATCAAACCCGTGACCTGAAATTGACACCCATAATTGAAACTACTGACCAAACAAAATAGCTCTTAAATAGATTTTTATATTTATATGTATATATTTATTGTCTATTCATAAATGTAGGCTTGTACAATACATTTGTGCGTGTATATATATATTATTGCAGGAATACTGAAGAGTTCGTGGGAAATGGTTGGCTGGATCAGGCCAGGTTGGCCACGAGTTTGATGGCATGAGTGATAGTGGCATTATTCATGTTGGAGGTCATGAGAAGTGTCAGCCTATCATTAACATAAGCATCATGTATAATTAGGAAGTTACAAAGAATTTTTAGCGCAATGGAACTCTTAGTGAAGTACAATAACAAGAAGCTTTTATCCTACTGTATAGGGTTGATTATATGAATCATTTTTTATTCATTGTGTTCTATTAAAAGTCGAATTCTCATTTAAATCTAAATGAAAAGGTCATTTTTAACAAGTTTTAACCAAGTCTTTTAAAGTCTATCTCTATCTTTTTTAACATAGATTAGATTTAATACATCTATTCTCCTAATTGGGCTATTAGAAATCAGATGTTTTATGCGACCAAATTATCTAAGGTTGAGTTTCTAGAACACTCAAACTTATAGCGAAGTACGACAACAACATCAAACTTTATCCTATTTTTTGGAACTAGTTATATGAATTATTTTTTTTATTGTATGCTATTTGTTATGGACTCACCATCGCTTATTAGTTTTAAAAATTAAAATGAATGGGCAAAAAATAAAAAAATAAAGTAAAATGTTATTCTAGGATTAGATGGGGGAATTTAAAGAATATTAATAAAATTATTTTGAGAGTAAAAAATTAAATCTTAAGATTTTATTTGTGCATGAGGAAGTTAATGTTATGTAAGAAAAAATATAGTGATATTAAGAATGTTACAAAAGATATGCAAAAAGAAAAGTTTATAATAATAAAAATAGTTGGTGGTGAAATCAAAATTTGCAAGAAAAGATAATAAATAAAAAGGTTTGTTATAAAAATTAGTTTAGACGTAAAAATTCTGATAACTGAGAAATATACAAAGATGCCCATAAGGAGTCTAAAATAGCAATACACGATGCAAAAATTTTAGCTTTTAATAATTTATGTAATAGATTAGATATTAAAGATTGCGAAAGATATATGCATAAGTAGCCAAACAAAGAGATCATATTAGTAATGATTTAGTTCAAGTGAAGCGTAATAAGGATGGAGATAAATTTATAAGAGAAGTGATGAAGAGTTCTAGAAAAAAAAGTGTTTAATAATGCTTATATTCAAGTCTGTAAGGATATACATGCAGGAGTTGTTACTTGTGTTCAAACACAAGGTGGTTTGACTAAGTATTTTCTATTTCAATTGGATTACATTAAGGACCAAACTTAAGCCCATATCATTCTGCTTTAGCCATGGATGTTCTCACCAGATATTTGCAAGAGGTTATACCCTGGTGTATTCTTTTTGTTGATAATATTCTTATTGTTGATAAGACTAGAGAGGGAAATTGAATGTAAACTTGAATTATGGAGGTCAACCTTAGAGTCTAAAGGCTTTCATTTGAGTAGATCTAAAATCGAATATATGGAGTGTTATTTCAATAATACTAGATCTTGTGGGGGGATTGTGACTTTAGGTGATCAATTCATTCATAAGAGTACACATTTTTGACATCTTAGGTCTACTATTCAGAGTGATGGTGAAATATATGGAGATATTATTTGTAGAATTCAAGCTGGATGGTTGAAGTGGAGGAAAGCATCAAGTTTGTTGTGTGATAGAAAAGCCACCCTCAAATTTAAGGGAAAATTTTATAAGATGGTGGTTAGAACTGTAATGCTGTAAAGTGCTGTTTTTGCTCCAGGATCGTCCAGGACGATCTGGGATCGTCCTGGGACGATCAGTGGAAGATTTGCTCCAGAATTTGCCCAGATTTGCTCCAGGTGATTTTCCTGTAGGTATCGACCGGGCCGATATGTACATCGTCCAGGCCGATCTGTACTGTTCAAAATATCGTCCTGAGAACAGCCCTGGGAACAGTCCAGGCCGATGGATTTTTTTCTGATCGTCCCAGGACGATCTTGCGATCGGCCGGGCCGATCTGTGTATGATAAAGCTGAAATCAGTCGTTTTGAAGAGAGAGAAAATCAAAATAAAATATCTGATTTTTCTGAGGAGAGAGAAAGTCGAAAAGCTTTTTGGAAAAGTTGATTTTCGGGCGACGCGGAGCTGTTTTCGTCCGACGAGACTGTTCGAGTTATTGCTGTACGCAAGGTAAGGCACATTCCGCCTTTCTCAATTTTCAGAACCGTCGTGTTTGGCGGTGTTTTCTGTTCGGATTTGATTTTGTCGAGGCATTTTCGTCCGTATTTTCCGTCTGGTTCAGTTTTTACCGCGTAACTTTCTGTATGTTGTTGACGTGCCGAGTGTGCACATTTTGGTTATTTTTTTGAGATTTTTGTCCGGGTATTTTGAATTCGTCGGGGTTTTATTTCGACTGTATTTTTCTGTGTAGTCAAAAATTGTCTGTGCAGTAGACTAAATGTTCTGAAATGTTGTTATCTATATTCTGTGCAAATTTGGTAATTTGTGATTTTCAGGAAAAATTGTGTAAATTCCGTATACAGCCGTTGTGCTGCCCGATTTTTGTCTGATTTCTGATTTGCTCGGATTTCTTCTGAATTGATATGCTATCTATATATGTTATAAAAAGGGAGTTATAAGGGGCCTGGATCCTAAGCGATTCAGTCAGTGTCTGGGAAATCTGAAATGAGCTCAATCTGAAATCTGATATCTGTTCTGTTCCGGATCCGATGAATCTGTTCTGGTGCCGTAAGCACAAAGGGAGGCATGGGGCCAGTGAGCACAAAGGGAGGCATAAGGGGCCAGAATCCGTTGAGATTCTGTCAGTGTCAGGGAATCCGTTCTGTTATCTGTTATGTGCTAAATTAATAGATATGATTTGAATTCTGATTTCTGTACGATTCTGATTCCGTTAATGTGATATGTCTGATCTGTTCTGTTTCTGATTTGATACAACTTCTGTTTCCGTACAGTTCTGTTTGATTTGATATCTGTTCAGTTCAGTTCTGTCTGATTTGATCTGTCCGTATCTGTTCTGATTTGATCCGTTTCGTTCTGATCTGTCTGATTTGATATCTGTCTGATTTTGTTCTGATTTCTGTACGGATTTCTGTCTGATGTGTAGGTTTTTGATTCTGAGAGTTTTGATTGGAGGTTTGTTGCTTTGTTGAGCTGTTGAGCTCACTCTTGTTTTCTGGTGGTTTTCAGGTTCTGGGAAAGGGAATGAGGTACAGGAATAGATTTCAGAGTCTGATCAGTATAGGTATTATTTGTACTTTTGATTTTTGTACAGTCATGGCTTTTCTGTTCTGTCTTTCTTTCTGTCTAAAAGCCATGTACTGTATTTGTAGATGATTGTTTTGAGGAAAAGAAAATATAGATATTTTGTTCCGCTGCATTTGATGTTTCATAGTAGCTCTGTGTGTCTGTGTTTGAGTTGAAATATTTGGAAGATTCAGTTCCGAAGCAAATTCCAAAACCAGATCCTGGTCTGTCAGTTCGTTTCGTTCCGGTCGCGACCCGGTGCGGGCGGGATCCGTCCCGGTCGGGTCGGGTCGTGACAAACTTTAGTGGTATCAGAGCATTGGTTTTGGAATTTGGTTAGATTGTAAAACAGAGCTATAGGAAGTGATCTGTAGTGAGTCGGTCTAGGGTAGTTTTGGTTTGTTTGGCTTTTTATTGTGTTGTTTTTGTGATAGTTTTCTGAATTTTTCTGGATTTTCTGTATGGATCAGCCAGACCCAGACATGACAGACGGGCAGAGTGCCAGTCAGGCAGCACCAGTGGGGAGTACAGCCCCAGTGGCCGGTGCTGATACACTTTCTCAGTTTGCTACGCTTGTTGCTCAGATGATGAGCGAGACTCAGAGCAGAGCTTCTACTGTCAGATCTGATGACATTGATAGACATCTGCAGATGTTTTTGAGGTTGAAACCTCCGAGGTTTGAGGGCGCTGTTGAGCCCAGAGCTGCTGAGGAGTGATTGAGGAGATTGGAGAAGACCTTCGACGGAATGCAGTGTCCGTCAGACAGGAAGGTTCCATTAGCTGTTTTTCTGTTGGATGGAGAGGCTGAACACTGGTGGGAAGGCCAGCAAGCAGCCAGATTTCAGGGTAGATTGAACTCTTTGATTACTTGGGAAGAGTTCACTGAGGTGTTCCGAGACTGGTTTGTTCCTCCTTCTGCACGACAGCAGATGCAGGAGAGTTTTTTGAGACTTGTTCAGGGGAGCAAGACGGTGATGCAGTACGAGGCTGAGTTTACTGCATTAGCCAGGTATGCTCCGCAGCTGGTTAGTACTTCTGCTGAGAGGTGCTACAGATTTCTGAGGGGATTACGAGATAGTCTGAGGCAGCCCCTGATACCTTTTCACATTTCTGATTTCTCTGAGCTTGTAGAGCGAGCTCGTCTGATTGAGAATGACCTGATGGCTACTCAGCAGCGGTGGACTGCGAGTAGGAAGAGGTTTGGAGGCGAGGCTTCAGGCAGTGGTTCCTCTGGGAAGAGGAGATTTGTAGCTGGTTCTGGATCTGTTGACTCTAGGAGGAGTGGAGGATCGTCTGGTACTGCTACCAGTACGACGAGTTCTGGATCTGTGAGTGGGGCACCTGTGTGCCAGAGTTGTGGACGGCGACACCTTGGCCAGTGCTACAGGATGGCTGGTCTGTGCTTCCGATGTGGTCAGCCAGGATATCGGATTGCAGAGTGTCCACAGACTGGGTTTGATCGGCGTTCTGAGTTCCGATCAGAGGGCTCTGTTAGGCCTGTCAGTTCAGCAGGAAGACCGAGGACTGTTCCTCCTCGCCCTGAGGGATTTTCTGGTAGAGGTGGTGGTTCTAGTTCTGTACCACGGAGACCACCTACTGTTCAGAGGGAGCAGAGTAGTTCTGTTGCTTCAGCTCCAGTTCAGCCACGAGTTTACAGTTTGAGTCAGCAGGAGGCTCGTGATGCTCCAGATGTGGTGACAGGTACGATTTACATTTCTGATCAGCCCTGTCGTGTTTTGTTTAACTCTGGAGCTAGTCACTCTTTTCTGTCCGAGCGCTGTTTTGAGTGGAAATCAAGTCTGATTTTGTTGCCGATTTCTTCGTATGATGTGATTCTGGGTATGGATTGGCTGAGTCTGTATGAGGCTCAGATTGATTGTCTGAAGAAGCAAGTGAGTTTACTTATGGCTGGAGAGCGATGTGTTTTTCAGGGATTACGAGGTGTTCTCTTCAGTCTGATTTCTGTGTTGGAGGTGAGCAGAATGTGGAAGAAGGGATGTCCAGTGTTTTTGGCTTCGGTGCGGGATCTGAACCTGGAGGTTGGTTCTGTTTTTGAGATCCCAGTGGTACGGGAGTTTGCTGATGTTTTTCCTGAGGAGTTGGTTGGTTTACCTCCGGATAGAGATGTGGAGTTCTCTATTGATATTTTTCCGGGTACCGCTCCGATATCAAAAGCTCCGTACAGGATGGCACCGAAAGAACTTTCTGAGTTGAAAGTTCAACTTCAGGAGTTGGTTGACAGAGGTTTTGTCCGTCCTAGTGTTTCGCCCTGGGGAGCACCTGTTCTGTTTATGAAGAAGAAGGACGGGACACTTCGTATGTGTGTGGATTACAGAGATCTGAACAAAGTCACTATCAAGAACAAGTATCCTTTGCCTCGAATTGACGACTTGTTTGATCAACTTTCCGGACCTTCGGTATTTTCGAAGATTGACTTGCGATCCGGATACTATCAGGTGAAAGTGAAGGAAGCTGATGTGATGAAGACGGCTTTCAGTACTCGGTACGGGCATTATGAGTTCTTGGTTATGCCTTTTGGGGTAACCAATGCGCCTGCTATTTTCATGGATCTGATGAACCGAGTGTTCAGGGAGTATTTGGATCAGTTTGTGATCGTCTTCATCGACGATATTCTGGTATATTCTGCTTCTGAAGATGATCATGCCAGACACTTGAGGATTGTGTTGGAGACTTTGAGGCGGCATCAGCTGTATGCCAAGTTCTCCAAGTGTGAATTCTGGCTGAAGAGCATTTCTTTTCTGGGGCATGTGGTGAGTGGAGAAGGTATTTCTGTTGATCCCCAAAAGATTCAGGCGGTTGCTGATTGGCCAAGGCCGACTACGTTATTTGAGGTACGTAGTTTCTTGGGTATGGCCGGATATTACAGGAAATTTGTGAAGGGATTTTCACAGATTTCGACGCCTCTGACGAGACTGACTCAGAAGTCAGTACCTTTTGTTTGGACACCGGAGTGTGAAGCTAGTTTTCAGAGATTGAAGGATTGTCTGACTTCAGCTCCAGTGTTAGCACTTCCGTCAGGTACGGAAGGATTTCAGGTGTTCAGTGATGCTTCACTGAAAGGTTTGGGTTGTGTGCTGATGCAGAATGAAAGGGTAATTGCTTATGCTTCTAGACAGTTGAAACCACATGAGAAGAATTACCCGACGCATGATTTGGAATTAGCTGCTGTTGTTTTTGCTTTGAAGATTTGACGTCATTACCTGTATGGCGTCAGATGTGAGATTTTCACTGATCATAAGAGCCTGAAGTACGTTTTCACTCAGAAGGATCTGAATTTGAGATAGAGAAGATGGCTCGAGTTGATCAAGGACTATGATTTGACTATTCAGTATCAGCCTGGTAAGGCTAATGTGGCAGCGGACGCTCTGAGCAGGAAGTCTTCTGGACTATCAGGTTTGCAGCTTACTTTTGATGATTTTCTGATTCGTGATATGGAACGCTTGCAGTTAGATGTGATTTCCTCCAGTGATTTGGATTTGGCTCAGATGAGTATTCAGTCTTCCTTGCTTCCAAGGATTCAGGAAGCCCAGAAGTTAGATTCTGATTATTCGAAGTTGATTGCTCATATTGGATCTGGTAAGACTCCTGAACTTCGAATTTCTGATTCTGGTGCTATTTTCTGTAAGAACAGGTTGTGGGTACCTGTGTTTTGAGATTTGAGGCAGGAGATTCTGTACGAATCTCATCATTCAGGCTACACTGTACATCCAGGCAGTAGTAAGATGTATGCTGACATGAAGCTTTTGTTCTGGTGGCCTGGAATGAAGAATGATGTAGTTGAGTTTGTGTTGAGATGCGAGGCCTGTCAGTTGGTGAAGGCAGAGCATCAGCGACCAGGTGGACTGTTGCAGTCGTTGCCTATCCCTGAGTGGAAGTGGGAGGAGGTAACGATGAACTTTGCGATGGGTTTTCCTCGATCTAGACAAGGGCACGACGCCATTTGGGTGGTTGTGGATAGATTGACGAAGTCCGCCCATTTTCTTCCGATCAGGCAGACCGATCCGGTAGATCGTTTGGCACGGATATATGTGAAGGAGATAGTCAGATTGCACGGTGTGCCTCGAGTGATTGTTTCTGATCGAGACGGACGATTTACTTCCAGACTTTGGAAGGGCATTCAGCAAGGCTTGGGTACGAAACTGCATTTCAGTACAGCCTTTCATCCTCAGACAGATGGACAGTCTGAGAGGACCATTCAGGTGCTGGAAGATCTGTTGAGGCTTTGTGTTTTGGACTTTGGCGGAAGCTGGGAGGATCATATTCCGCTGATTGAGTTTGCTTATAATAACAGTTTTCAGTCCAGTATTGGCATGGCACCGTACGAGGCTCTGTATGGCAGGAAGTGCCGTACTCCTTTGACTCTGACTGAAGTCGGAGATAGACAGGAGCTGGGTGCCACTTTCTTTGAGGAAACGGTTAAGAAGATCAGTTTGATAAAATAGAGATTGAAAGCGGCTCAGGATCGACAGCAGAAGTATTACAATCAGAAGCACAGGTTTGTTGAGTTTCAAGTTGGTGACTTTGTGTATGTCAAAGTCAGCCCGATGAAGGATGTGAGCAGATTTGGTCAGGTAAGTAAGCTTAGTCCAAGGTATGTTGGACCTTTTGAAATTTTGGAAAGGATTGGAAAATCTGCTTACCGACTGTTGCTTTCTGATTCGATGCCTGACGTGCATAATGTGTTTCACGTATCCACTCTGAAGAAGTGGGTATCAGACTCTGGGAAGAAGCTGTCAGTTGACGAAGTTGAGATTCAGGAGAATCTGGCGTACAAGGAAGAGCCAGAGTTGATTTTGGAGTACGACGTCCGAAAGTTAAGAAGTAAACAGATTCCGATGGTTAAAGTCCAGTGGAAGCACCGGACTGCACGGGAAGCGACTTGGGAGAAGGAGTCTGACATGAGACAGTCGTACCCGTACTTGTTCTGACGCTGTTTGGATTGGACAATATCGAGGACGACATTTTTTCGAAGTTGGGGAGATTGTAAAGTGCTGTTTTTGCTCCAGGATCGTCCTGGGACGATCAGTGGAAGATTTGCTCCAGAATTTGCCCAGATTTGCTCCAGGTGATTTTCCTGTAGGTATCGGCCGGGTCGATATGTACATCGTCCAGGCCGATCTGTAATGTTCAAAATATCGTCCTGAGAACAGCCCTGGGAACAGTCCAGGTCGATGGATTTTGGTCTGATCGTCCCAGGACGATCTTGCGATCGGCTGGGCCGATCTGTGTATGATAAAGCTGAAATCAGTCGTTTTGAAGAGAGAGAAAATCAAAATAAAATATCTAATTTTTGTGAGGAGAGAGAAAGTCGAAAAGCTTTTTAGAAAAGTTGATTTTCGGGCGACGCGGAGCTGTTTTCGTCGGACGAGACTGTTCGAGTTATTGCTGTACGCAAGGTAAGGCACATTCCGCCTTTCTCAATTTTCAGAACTGTCGTGTTTGGCGGTGTTTTCTGTTCGAATTTGATTTTGGCGAGGCATTTTCGTCCGTATTTTCCGTCTGGTTCAGTTTTTACCGCGTAACTTTCTGTATGTTGTTGACGTGCCAAGTGTGCACATTTTGGTTATTTTTTTGAGATTTTTGTCCGAGTATTTTGAATTCGGCGGGGTTTTATTTCGACTGTATTTTTTTGTGTAGTCGAAAATTGTCTGTGTAGTAGACTAAATGTTCTGAAATGTTGTTATCTATATTCTGTGCAAATTTGGTAATTTGTGATTTTCAGGAAAAATTGTGTAAATTCCGTATACAGCCGTTGTGCTGCCCGATTTTTGTCTGATTTCTGATTTGCCCGGATTTCTTCTGAATTGATATGCTATATGTATATGTTATAAAAAGGGAGTTATAAGGGACCTGGATCCTAAGCGATTCAGTCAGTGTCTGGGAAATCTGAAATGAGCTCAATCTGAAATCTGATATCTGTTCTGTTCCGGATCCGATGAATTCTGTTCTGGTGCTATAAGCACATCTGTTCTGGTGCCGTGAGCACAAAGGGAGGCATAAGGGGCCAGAATCCGAGAGATTCTGTCAGTGTCTTGGAAGGGAGGCATAAGGGGCCAGAATCCGTTGAGATTCTGTCAGTGTCAGGGAATCCGTTCTGTTATCTGTTATGTGCTAAATTAATAGATATGATTTGAATTCTGATTTCTGTATGATTCTGATTCCGTTAATGTGATATGTCTGATCTATTCTGTTTTTGATTTGATACGACTTCTGTTTCCGTACAGTTCTGTTTGATTTGATATCTGTTCAGTTCAGTTCTGTCTGATTTGATCTGTCCGTATCTGTTCTGATTTGATCCGTTTCGTTCTGATCTGTCCGATTTGATATCTGTCTGATTATGTTCTGATTTCTGTACGGATTTCTGTCTGATGTGTTGGTTTTGGATTCTGAGAGTTTTGATTGGAGGTTTGTTGCTTTGCTGAGCTGTTGAGCTCACTCTTGTTTTCTGGTGGTTTTCAGGTTCTGGGAAAGGGAAGGAGGTCCAGGAATAGATTTCAGAGTCTGATCAGTATAGGTATTGTTTGTACTTTTGATTTTTGTACAGTCATGGCTTTTCTGTTCTGTCTTTCTTTCTGTCTAAAAGCCATGTACTGTATTTGTAGATGATTGTTTTGAGGAAAAGAAAATATAGATGTTTTGTTCCGCTGCATTTGATGTTTCATAGTAGCTTTGTGTGTCTGTGTTTGAGTTGAAATATTTGAAAGATTCAGTTCCGAAGCAAATTCCAAAACCAGATCCTGGTCTGTCAGTTCGTTTCGTTCCGGTCGCGACCCGGTGATGGCGGGACTCGTCCCGGTCGGGTCGGGTCGTGACAAATGCTTTATGGTGTAGAATGTTGGCCATTAAAAGAGAAGCATAATACTAAGTTTTACAGAGATGAGGATCGTGGATGAGTGGATTTACTCTTAGAGATAGGATACAAAATTAGCATATACGTGAAAAGGTTAGAGCTATAGTGGAAGATAAGATTAGAGAGAGTCGTCTTAGATGATTTTGTCACATAAAATGGTGACCTTCCAATGACCTAGTTAAGAAAGTAGATGTATTAGATTTGATTTATGTTAAGAAAGGTTGAGGTAAACTTAAAAAGACTTGGTTAGAAAATATTACAAATAACCTTTCTTCATTAGATTTAAATGAGAATTTAATTCTTAACATAAAATAATGGTGAAAAAGGATTCATGTAGCTGACCCCACATAGTGGGATATAGGCTTGATGTTGTTGTTATGTGTTATTAAGAGTCAATTCTCATTTAAATCTAAATAAGCAAGTCATTTTTAATATGTTATAACCAATAATTTTTAAGTTTTATGCAATAAAATATATACATTGTAGTACACGGCTACATACCAGAATATGACAAACAAATAAATAGCAATGACTATACAAAATCAGAAAAATATCTATACATACTCAGATACATTAGAATATGTAACCCAGCTACTCAACTTGCTCTTTCCTCTTTCCCCTTTTCTTGACCTAAAATAGAATGCACAATATGTATGAGCAAACACAACTCAGCAGGTTACACCCATCAATATTAATTTTCAATAATTAACTCATTATGCATACTAAATTAAAATAGTAATTTGCAGGCAATGGAACTGATCAGAGTAATGCTAGGAAGTAACAACAATTAAATAGACTTTATAATGAAAGTAAATAAACAAGTGATTTATGTATAAGAGTAGAAAGTAACAAAATTCTCTCAGACCTTTATACCTCCCATCAAAAATAGATATCAAAATTCAAGCCCTTATGACTCCTTATGCTAGCATATTAGAAAATAAGCACTTATGGCTCTCCCAAGTGCTTAACATATTAGATATTTTAAAAATTCTAACCATTATGGTTCCTGGTTTATTTAGCATAACAAAACTTCCTCCAACATTAGAGCATTACAAAATCATACATTTTAAATATATAGATAAATACATATATAATTACATTGCAACAAAAGAAGTGTAAATAAATTGATATCCAAAATTCACATAATACTTATTAGTAAGTAACAAATTCAACACCTGAGTAAAATTTCATCATTTTAGAATTTCACCATATTATTAAGGATTATTTAGATTATTTTTTAAAGTTTTAAATATACTACAATATTACTTTTTATATTAAAATGTATTTTTAATTTGCTAAAAATAGTGAACTTTTTAATGTACCTAGTAGAAATTTTTTAGAAAAACATTTATATATTAAGAATGATCATTTCTAAAATATATAAAAAGTTACATGATGAAATTTTACAGATGTGAAGTTATCCCCATTTCTAAGCTACAAAATTATAATTTTAATTAAAAAAATCCATTTTTTTATTTTTTAAAATTGAGATAGGTAGAATGTAACCCATCTTGTCCTGGATAATTTTCTGAATTGAGTTGACATCAAAAAATGGACTTTCTCTCTCTAGTTGGCAACACTCACTTAGCAGGGGGGTGAGAATTTAGAAAATTGAATTATTTACGGATTTTGGTATTTTAATAAAAAAATTACTTAGCACCCTAGTGCTTTAGACACCGATGCACAATGCTCCTTACAAAGAGTGCAGCGCCACAACATTCCCCTTATTTCTCTAAAAAGATAGAGAACTCAATACGACAACACTACCTACCTTAATATTCTAAAATTTTGATTTCATTTACACAAACTATTGGGACCCACTACATAATAGTTTCACACATTCCCATTCCTACAAAAACACTCACAGACACGTGCAAGAGTTAAAGATGAAGACATTTCCTTACATTACTATTATTAAACTAGGTCAGAACAGATACAACTGCACATTGGTTTAGTGGGTATTACAATCCTCCCCTCCTTCGAAAAATATCATCCTTGATATTTAATCTCTTTACTTCTCCTTAAAGAGAAATAAGATATGGTCATCTAGTGGTCAAAACCCCAAAGTGTTGAAACACCTTCATGACATAGTGTATCAATTATGCATAATAGAAGTGCCTTTCCCACTTAAGGGCATTTAACTTTAAATTGCATACCATGTTCATTATGATAGGGCTTTTTTATTATACATCAATTTTATTAAACTTAAGGGTCTTCGTAGTACACTAGGTAGTGGCAATCCTGTCCCAAACATGATTATCAGTTTTATTGAGTAGCTTGAGTTATATATAATTGAAACGTCTCATTTCTCTCATTTAATGAGTAATTTTTTATATTGCTATAGATTATAAGCCTTACATCTTTTCATATCTATCTCTTATAATTTATCTGCCTAGGAATTCATAATTTTTTTTCTCAATTTGAGATCGTGATGCCAAATATGAATGACATAAAAATTGGTTAGTGATAAAGCATTTTGTGGTTGCTTTTGGTTGACTACCTTATAAGTTATATAGTTTCGAACTTGATAGCTTGAGAATGATAGACCCTTGATGTCCTACAAGTTTATATCTTCATTTCCTTAAACTTCTTACACCTCACCTATTACCCTTTAATCTCGTTACCCTCCTTTATTTAGTCTTTGCTAGTTTAATAACTCTAAATATAAAAACTTTCTATATGAAAAGAAAATCATCTTGCCTGCTTGATTTACCTTTTTCCTTATAGATTGATATTTCTTAGAGTATAAATTACACTACAATATCATCAATCATTGAATCATAATCTTACTTGATTTTAACCAACACAGATCAAGGTAAACGCATGCTTCATTTATCAAGACTTAATCTCAGAGGTATCCTATAGTATAATTAACCCTTAAGGAGCTTAGTTCCTTTGAGAGATTAAGTAACCCATATTCTCTTAATTTGACATAACTTAACTCTAATGGCACGACTTCTCTAAGTATTTTATACTGGATGGAATAAAATTTGTCAGTTTTATCATATTGGATATGTTTTCTAGTTTCTTATTCTAGAATATCTTATATAAGCAGAATACACTCATATCTTACCCTTTTCCTTGCAATAATAATATGATGCATAGATTATCTTTATGTAAAGTATAAGAACATGGCTTTGCATAACATCTAGATATGCTTACATATGTTATGCATAATTATATAAAACTAATATAATATAATATGTCTCAATAAAGCATGAAAACATAAAACTATGTAACACTTACATTGAGTTTCAGTGTTTTATATATAGTTGTTTGCTAACAATATTATGTAATATAACTTAGTAAAATAAAAGTATACAACTTAGTATGCAATTTAAAGTTATGAAAATTGAATAAATAATTATCAAAAGTTATGAAAATTTTTTTTATTCGTTAGACCTTAGAATTTGGAAATTAAAAAGTTAAACACTATACTTAGATTCTTTTTTAAGGCAAAAAATCATCATTAAAAGATTTGAATTATGTCATCATGGTTGAACAACTAGCCCAACTGTTTGCTCTTTCTCCCATTAATTCTTTGGTTAAAAGTTTTCCTAATTGCTCACAAATCGCAATTTCCCCTTCATCATCATCCTAATTCTTTTCCAAAATTTTATGTTTCATGAAAAGATTAATATCATGTATTCCAACTTTTTGTTGCTTTGCACTAACATATGATTTAGTAATACTTTTAAATATGAGTACAACTGTTTGATTTGAAATTCACAATTTGGCTATCATTTGATCATTTTTGAATGAAGTTACTCTAATTAGTATGCAAGTATATGATAACAAGGTGAATTGATAGTTTCTTCATTCAAAGAATTCAAAGAATTCAAAGTGAGGGAGAAGATGTAGGAACCCTTTATTGTCCTATAGAAGAAAAATTAATGGAGGAGCTAATTTTCCAGAAAACTCGACTTTGGTGGACTCATCTCTTATGGTTGAACAAAAATTAATCATGAAAAAGTTGGATTTCTTTCAAAAACATATTACTTAAGGGGGATGAAACATGGAACAACGAGAGGATGGAGGTTATGAAGATGAGATGACTGCTGATGAAGCAAGCATTCTTGCAGATAGAAATGTTAGTGAAATTAATTCAACTACCGTCGAGCTATCTTTGAAAACTTTATTCAAATAAAGTAATAGGTGTATATGAATATTTAAAGAGATGAACTTTTCTCAAGCTAAAAAAAATGATTATACTCTTTAATCTTTTATTAGAGTAGCTATATTTTGCTTAACAAAAAGCTCAAAATAAATCTCCAATAACTTGAAAATATGTCATTTAATGAATGAAATGTGGCAAAGATTATCCATCCAATTAGCTAAAAAATTATTTTGAGCTTCATTTTGAGCATGAGAACATCACTCTTTCATTTTTTAAAATAAAAAGTTACTCAATTTTGAATAATTTTATTCATCTGTTTGATTTATTAACAATTCAACACTTTGCACACCATTTATTATTTTCTCATGTATGAAATCCAACAAAAAAATATAAATTAATATTCCTAATTATTTCTAACAATAGTTACCTATATTAGTTTTTATTCTATATTATTAAAAGTATGAAATATATTAATTTCCTTTTTTTAGGAGGAGATAATTCACCCTCATTCATTTATATTCAATAATCAATATTAGGGACTATTTGACAATATTTTCTACTAGAATTTTACTTGTTCAAGCCTAAACTTAAAAAGTATTAATGAATTAATATTTCTTATTTCCACATTAGTCAATATTGCAAGTAGCTATCATTTCATTGACCATGTATATATAAAAAATATCTTCATCCTTTCTATTATAAAAAAAAAAACTAAAAAGCGACATTATTTCATTATCCATAAATATTCTCATCTTTATTCAAGTCGTCCTCTCCTTGTATTTACTCGAGTAGTCGACCTCCATTGAGCATATACTACCACAATGCTGATCACGACCATGTCAAAGATGGCTCCCTTCCGTTCTCGCCATTTAAATTGCTTGTATCGCATGCCGCCGCAAAACATATATAATTTTCAATACCTATAAATTTACTGATACAACGTAAAACTTCTTCTACAACCGTTGCATGATTATATGAGCGGAGCACCATCATATAAAATTTATTCTTCGATTAGAATTTGTTTAGATCGGTAAAAAAATAATTAACTTTTTTATTGTAATTGTTTTGATAGTTTATCCATTTTACTTAAAAATTACAATAGGCATCAATTTTAAACGTCTTCAAAATTACCATTTATAAATTTACTTATTTATTAAAATTTATCTTTACTGTTCAGAATTCTATCATAAAAATCGATAGTTTCGTTTGAGATTTTATTTAAATAATTATAAGTTTAAAAAGTTTTTAAATCCGTTGTAGTCTAGTTGGTTAGGATACTCGGCTCTCACCCGAGAGACCCGGGTTCGAGTCCCGGCAACGGAAAGACATTTATATTTTGCACGTGTTTTTGTTTGCCTTTTGTACGGCAGTAATGGAATTGGCCTCCACGTTTGCCTTTTATAACGCAGTTGTGGAGTTGTAAAGCTCTCAGGCCATTCGAAACTGGAAAGCTTCCTATTTGAAGTTCTTTTTGGAGATGGCATAAGCTCGCTGAGATTTGGAAATATGAAAGAGGTCTCGTGCTTTCGTTTACAGTAGCTCTCTTCAATTTCGTGAGTTCTGAGACGTTGTGGGGCAGCCAATTCATCTTCAAATAGAGAAGAGAGCTTTTTCTTACGAATCTTCGGTAAAGTTTTTTGCCATAATCGATTTCTTTTAAAAGCACTCAATTTTCTCGGAAAAAGAGATTTTTTTCTTCACATTTCTCGTCTTTTTATAGAAAAAGCATGGCAGAGTTGCTAACAAGCGTTACAAGCCCTACTGTTCCCGTTTTCCTGAGTTCACTTTCCACTTAAATTCGTTTTCGGCAGATACTAATGTCATGCCCATAAACTGTTTGTTTGTTTGCTCCAGCGAATATGAGCAAAAAAAAAAAAAAAAAAAAAGTAATAATAACCGACTCTCTTGTCTTCTTGCATGATAAATCTCGAACAACCACTGAACAATTCATTGGCTTTTCTCGGAATTTGAAAATTGGCTCTTAGTTTGTTCTTTTTGAAGGATATTATATTATGGCAATGCAGATAATGCAAAACATAGGTGACTTGATAGCCCCAGCTCTGCTCAATGAACTCGATGGAAACGATGAGAACGAGGAGGAGGTCATCCTGGATGATGATTCTATTGCCGCATGGGAAGGATTTATAGAATCAAAGTCGATGGCAGAACTGATTTCTCCAGAGGACTTGGAGTGGGTGGACTCTTGCCTTGTGGCTGAGCCAGAATTGTCCATGGAAAGCTGGGCTTCTCTTAAAGAAGCGCTAATTGATAGTGTCACTACTTTTACTGATTCCTATGAGGTGAACAATGCAGATGATCTTGATGAGTCAGGTAATGGCGAGCAAATGGAGGTTGATAAAGAAATGGTACTTGGGAAGACAGAGATTGTCAATGATCAGGGAGATGCTGCTCATGTTCGAGCAAGGATGAACTGCAATGGAGGGGATGATCGTAATGATGGAGAGGAGGGAATTCAAAAAGAGATTGAATCACCGGAGAGTATTTTCAGGGTGTGGGATCTCCACGAAGAACAGGAAGGAAAGGAGCATGAGCTGATACCTGAACTGACGAGAGCGGTTTCAGATCTTCAAGTGGCGAAGGAACGGGAGGATGAGTTCTTAACTGAGCTGAAGCAAGCAGTTGCAGAGAGTATTCTCAGGGATAAGCAAAGGGAGGCCATTGGTGCAGCTATCACAGCTGAAGAAGGAAAGCTAGATGACATCATTTCAAGTATGGGCGATTTATCACTCTAAGCCGTCCTCCAAACAAAGTTATCTGAATTATTTCGTTTGATGTTAATCTGATGAAAAAGTATTTCGTAAAGATTTAGTTTGTTCTAGGCTGTTGTCTGTTTCAGTACCGTTCCTTCATCTTTTTATATGCCTTTTGGTAGATTGCTTGGAGGCTGTTCTGAACCCATATACAGTGCGAAGGAATGAAATCTGTTAGCTTGTAATTGAAGTTTTATACTATGAAAATGGCTTCTTTAATGTGATTTTCTACTGAAATCTTCAGTAATTATCGATTTATGGCTTATATATATTGTTAGGTCATCTCCAATCGAACATCAAACATGCATATGATGTCCTTCAGTCACTTCAGCTGAACGCCAAATCTTCCGCTATTTGTTTGCGGCTGATCAGTGCGACGCCAATATTGAATGCGTCGCCCACTGTTCACCAACGCAATTTTTTTATCTCAACCAGATTAGTCAAAAAAACGCATGAAAGAGGAAAAAAACAATTATCTTCGTAGAAGCACACAAAATGAAGTTCAATTGAAGATGAATCCCAACATTTTTAAGTTTCACTGCATTTTGGAGTGAAAAAATAGGATTTTCGGTTGGAGATGCCCTTAGTTTCTGTTTGAATAGCTTGCACTATTTTTTATCTTTCATCTTATATTATACTTTTTGTATCAACCAAAAAGGCCTGAAGTTTAAGAGGAACTATATATATAACTTAAATCTCATCTATTTACAAAATTAAAATTAGTAATGAGAAAATTGCCATACTAGGCTTATAATGGAGATCTGAATGAAAATTGATAGCTTGTGATGTCCCCAAAATGACACATGCACTAACATATTAAAACAATGTAATTAGAAACATGAAAGACATATACAAAATATAAACCACAATAACACTACCATCTCTAACCCCTTTGAGTCTCCAGGAAAATCCAGAATCAGTCTCGATCATGATCACAAATTTACAGTTCAAAGTAGATGGATCCTTACTTGTCAAAGTAGCTAGATTATTGAATCCACAGGCTACTTCATCTTGATCATTCTTCTGGTAGTAGCTGTTGAAAGCATAAGAGATATTACCCATTGCATCAAGATCACCACATGAAGTCTTGTATCCAAGGCTCGTGCAGTCTGCGTTTGCACAGGCATAGCTGATGCTGGGTGCCACATTAGCATCGTTGAGGCTTATAGTAGGCTTGAAAACACACCATTTCTTATCCAGGTATCTTATATTCTTAGCTCTAGCAAGGCCAACATTTCTCATTCCAAGATTTAGTTGATACTTTGGGATACCATCAAATGTGTAGACACCCCAGTGCCTCTCAAAATTGCCTGGCTGTATACTCTTTTCATCTTCATCAATCAAACTAAAGAGGTAGGCATCAATGGGTCCAGGCCTCATCGGCGTCCCTTGCCCAGTTGATATATGAGTCATGAAGCCCTGAATGAACTTCTGAGCAAAATTAAGGTTTGCATTCATGTCTCCATCAGTTGGCCAACCTATTTCTCCAACTATGACAGGAAGATTTCCAAATCCATTCTTCCTCAAAGCCCATATGAGAGTGTCATGATTAGCATCAAAAACGTTATTGTACGTTGTGGAGCCATCAACCACTGGTGATGAAGTCCCATCAAAGAAGGCATAATCTACTGGGAAGTTGGGGTCATTGTAGAGGCTGATGAAGGGATATATGTTGACAGTGAAAGGGGCGCCATTATCACTTAGGAACTTAATAATGTTAAGCATGAGGTCATGGATGTCGGAGCGGAAATCACCATCAGAAGGCTGGCCACTCTTTGATTCATATACATCAGCGTTAAGAGGAACTGTGACCTTCACCTGGCTGCTCAAACCTGTCTTTATTAGGGCTCCTTGAATGTTCTGGAGTGCAGGTAGAGTGCTTTGAATAAAGCTTCCATTGTAAGTCTGTAGGAAAGGTTCATTTCCAACAGCAACATACCTGTTGATGGAAAAGTTATTTATGAAGTTTAGTGAGTCAAGAGAGGCACTAAAATCAATAATAGACACCATGTGAAATGATTTTGATACTAAACTAAAAATTATAGAATTACATTGTATTAAGGGTGTCAACTTGCTCAGAAAAAAATAAAGCTAGTATGATCAAATATTAGATAACTTTATCCATTTTTCATGGAAGGCAAGAGGGTTACTACCTCGTAATGTTACTAATGACCATGTGATTTCGGAATCTGGTAAGAAGTTCTTTGCCTGAAGTGAAAAAATTCCTCACTTTACTGTGCTTTGGATTTGCTCTGCTCTTCATTTGTATTATTATAAATGCATCATATCATTCCATAGAAATTTGTTGGGCAACACTATCTATAAGTCTAAAGAATCTTTATGGTGTTTCTAGAAATGATGTCAAGATCATGCACAGCACATCATACATTTTATTGTTAAAAAAATGCAATCATCAGCATAACAACCTACTAACTGCTATTCAAATAAATGCAAGTCCCGTTGCGGCGGTAGAGGATGATTTTGTACGTCTTAGCATTACACAACATTCCATGCACAGATAATCGAGGATTACAATAGGCACAACTTTTTTTAAGTGAAAATAAAAGGAGAAAACCATGAGAAAATCAAAAGGAAAAAAACACAGATTTGATACAACTAACATAAACTACCATATAAATTCATTGTGCACAAGACCCAACACTTTCTCTAAACTGGAAAAGGTGAAATTAGAAATTCTGGACTGCTTTAGAAATCCTGAGAGATTAATGAGAAATGCTGGAGGAATAGTAAGTGATGAACACCATTCTTGATCGATGGCAAGAACAACATTCAAGTAAATGATGATTGAGAGACTAAAATCGAGCAACAATGGATATTTGACAGCATTAGTCAGGCAATGGTAGATGCTGATAGTTATTGGCATTGGTTAATGATGTGCAATTGAATGGTTGTTAGTGCTCGGTGGCAACAAAAAGTTTAATTCTTCAAATTTGAACATTCTCTCCACTTGATGGACCCTTCGAGTGTGGAATGAAAGCCTATTTATTGATTTTTGGTTGGAGTGTTTTATTATTTTTGTTAAATCCTAACAACTCCATAGGGCAACCTAGTATAATATTCCTTGAACATTTAATATTTGTTGAGCATCTAAATGTCTTAATGATATTAGAATTAAGTAATTTTGAGTTTATCAGATTCATCTCGTCGAGATATATATATATTTCGACTACGAGAATAATTCTAAAAAAAAATTCAAATGATCCAGAAATCGATTCCGAAAGCTTTTAATTCAATTACTTGAGCACTTTGAGATTTTGTAATTGCATCAAAATCCGTGTTGATTGAATGACTTATAGGGAGATATCAATGATCATGTGACAACTACCTCCGATGACTTGGCAATAATTAGTGAAAATATGCTGATTTCTTTCAATAAAACCTAGAAACATTTTGATTATTCTACTTTTCAACACTAGGCCTCAATACCTATCTTTTAGGTTTGTAGAAGCTGTCATCACCTCAGTTATTACTATTGCAAGTTTAATCAACAAGGTTAAGCTCCCCAAATGATTGTAGCAAATTAGCACTGATTGTAGCTAGCTAGTAATTCTTAATAAGAAGTTCCTCTAAATGACAATGCTTATATAAATAGATTGACCTACATATTGTGTGGTGGCATCCTCTAGTATTTTGGTTACCATCTTTCTCTTTCTAATGAACTTTCACTCTCCCTGGTAATTTTCATCATTTTTTTCCTTATAACTGCTGTAATGAGCAATAGGTAGCATATATTTTAATTAATTAAAGCAATTAAATGAAAATAAATTTCCGTCTATCTTCCTCTATATTGAAATTGTTCTTTCTAAACGACCTTGCTTTAACATTCATAGGTTCCAGAATAGTCAGGCACATTCTAGCGAAAGAGACTTACTGTTGTTTAGAAATAGCAGTCTGTATAACTTGCCTATCAAAACTCTAAATTCAACTGTAAAGGATGGCAAGGCATGCAACCTCTGTAAAATGATTACAAACGTGGATTCTGTGCTGTTAGTTAGGGGTGTCTACTTTTGACCCGACCCGAAAACCCGACCCGGAAAATCCGGGTTGGACCCGACCCGTTTGATAAACGGGTCGGGTTCGGGATCAAACGGGTCGGGTTCGGGTTTGCAGATTCGACCCGTTTGATAAAACGGGTCGGGTTCGGGTTGACCCGGCGGGTTGCCGGGTCAACCCGAAAATCCGTTTATTTTAAAAAATTTTGAATTTCCCGCCGCCCCCGCCCGCGCTGCCCGCTGCCCCAGCCTGCGCTGCCCGCTGCTCGCCTGCCCCGCGCTGCCATGCATGCCCTGCGTGTCACGGTGCCGCCATTGCCGCGCTGCCGAACCGCGCGCCACTACCGGGTAGCGGGTCGGGTCAGGTCAACCCGGCAACCCGGCCGGGTCGGGTCCGGTTTGAAATTTCCGACCCATTTGCAAAAACGGGTCGGGTTCGGGTTGACCTGTTTAGATTCGGGTCGGGTCGGGTTCGACCCGAACCCGACGGGTTGACCCAAATTGACACCCCTATTGTTAGTGCTGATCCAAGCAAATAAGAAGTGATTGAAGAATTGCAAACCAGAATTTCGGATCTTGATATCCATATTACTTTCAAGCAAATGGTAAAAAAGAAAACTGCAAAATGATAAATTCCTTAAGGAAATGTTAGATTACTACAAAGTGGGCCTAAGAAAATTATTATCAGATAACCAAACTAAATAAAGCCATCTTCCAAGTTCAAGAGATTCAGAATTTTATTTTTTGGAAAATTGTAATGAATCAACTTGATTAACCAGTGGATTGGTAGACCTTGGTAGACCTGGCGCCATTTTCTTTTAAACATGCAAGTCAATTTCCATTTGAACTTGACTGTCCTCTCAATTTTTCCCACACCCACCTATGAGACTTGAAGGACTCACGCGCTCAACTACTCAACTCCACATTTTCTAGAGCCATTCCTGCCTCCCCCCACCCGAGTGGATCGCAAATCTTGTGTTCGGTCTACAAAGAGCTCTCATACCTATAAAGAGGTCGTCATTCAAAGGAACATGTGACTCGCACCCACGAATTAAACATGTGGTGTCTGAGTCAATGAAGACCTCCATGACAAATTTTAAAACAATGCAGCAAAAAATTTGTTGATATTATTTTAGCTTTTGAAAACATTTAGGGCCAAAAGTTTCCAAATTAAAATCCTAGCAAATACACCACACTTCCCTTATATCACTTGATAATGAATGGAGGAATAAAGCTAACTTAATCAACAAATTTTAAACAAATTCTGAAAAACGTCCATGCGAGCTTCACTCTACTGCTAGGCTAAATTATGGGTGCTTTCATTTTATACAAGCATTAATCATCAATTATGTCAAGTTATCCATCAATGCAATATTGATAATATATTGGGATTGTGGTCCTTGCAAAACCCCTAGGAGTTCACTGTGAGGTATTTTGTGGTTTGTGATGATTTTGACCTACATGCATGGATGAGGGCAACGTGCTGATTGAACAAGGGCTGCATATATGATTTTGAAGGCCGTGCTGAGGAGGGAAGCTGGTTCTTGTCCACATCCTAAAGATCTAGAGGGAGCCAATATCAAAGGCAACTTGTTATGCGCCATAAGGTTGAGAAGATTATTTGATCCATGCTAAATGACGCCGGAGCTGAGCTGTTTGATTGTATTAACTTCAGGCTAGTTTTATTCCATTTAGTAGCTTATATGGCTACATAGGTTTAGTGCTTGCTTTTGATTGTGTGTAGCCTAATAGGTGACTACCTTTGTCTATAAATAGGTATCAACGTTTGTAATAGAGAATGGTTGAGATGAATAACATTTGAGTAGTTTTACTCTGCTTTTGTATCCTGAGATTAATCTCAGGTGGTGGATTATTTTCTTCCAAGGAGTTCTTGGATCTGCGCGCGGCCACGGCCACCGGATCATCGATGTGGATTCGTTGAGCCCCCTCCGCGGTCCGGTGTTACTAAAGGAGATACAACAACAAGGTGGCCTGGGATGCACTTCTAATGAAGGTGAGGTTGAGAATAACAATGATGAAGATGACGTTGATGATGTTGATATTGATGACAAGTAATTTTTGGTTAATTTTGCTTCAGTGAAATAGATGGAATAGAACAATAATTGTATACATTGTGCATTGTGTACAATTGTAGTATTAGAATAATAATTTGCTTGGTTATTGCATGTATTTTTGATTTTGTAATAGTTACCATTTCTTTTTTATGTTTGCAATTCTAAAAATTATAGAATTGATTGTATGCTACATGGAATGCACCTTTTTGCAATCAGATTCTCTCGCAAAAGCATGCCTGGGAGATCATCTTACTGAGCTATTTGCAATACATCTTTGTGTCGCAGTATTTTCCGCAATTGTCTTGTTTTGCTAAGTTAATTGAACAATAGATTGTGGAATTTATGGAATGTAAAAGAGGTTATTGTATGTTACTTACAATCGAAGAAGGGTACGAGGTAGAGGATTTGATGAGTTAGCTCTTCAAGAATGTAAGTAATGCAAGTTTAAGTTTAAATGTATATAATGTTATATTGGTAAATATGTACACTAGCATTTAATGAAAATTTAGGAATATGGTTATAGAAAAAGGGAATGATGTGATGAATGTATATTCATAGTCAAGTGTTCATTTTTAAATAACCACTTGCAAATTTGAATAATTAAGATTTAGAATAAAATGTAATATAAAATTTTAATGATTTTTCTTGTTGGTACCATTTTGAAAAGAAATATTATTCTATACATATTACATGTCCATGATCTTCATGACTTCATGCAAACAGTATAACAACAATGTTATTATGAAAATCTGCAAGCCTACAATACAAATATGAAGTATGAATATGTAAAGTTCATTTAATATCAATTTAGTAAAGTTTGACTAATTAAATTGATACGGCACGATATCTAAAGTGTCAGATACATGTTGAGGCTTGTCATAGCCATGTTTGTGTTCGACACGGACGCGATAGGCACTTGGGAGTGTTGTGCTTCCTAGAATTAAACAAAAAATTTGGGACAAAAAAAATTGCAGTGTCGATGAGAGTCAATCACAAAAAACAACATAATGTTGGTGAAAAAGTTCAAAGTTGTGATTGCAACGAAAAGGCATTTGTTTAGAGGAGGGGTGATGAAAATATAAGAATAAGATGAAGATGATGTTTTGGAAGTACATTTGCTATGGAAGAAGAGATGTTTTCTTTAAGCATTGTTTTCATCAAATTAACAAGTTACAATATCCACCGAGTTTTTATGTATTTATACATTTAATACTTAAATCATTATATTTACTTACATGACACATAATATCTAAATCATATCAAAACATATACATTAAAATGGATATTTCACTTTAGATTAGCTAATATTATTACATATTTGATGAAATTGAAAGATTACATTGTTATATAAATAAATTAAAAAATTAATTATTAGATATGTAAATACAAAAAAAATTAGTAGTATGCTTGTAAATCCTCCCTCCAAAAAAGGCAATGCAACTTCTTTTCAAGGTAAAACTCATTTCTTTCTAGCAAGGCTTTGTGGCCCCATTGTTGGAGGCCTTGCTCCCACCGTGAGGCAAATTCAAACACACATTAATTGCTAATTTCTAACCATCGAGATCATATTTACTCAAAAAACAGAAGGCAAACCTGATATTGACTCCATCATTGACATAGCTGGAAACATTCTCTGAAACCCACTTTTCAGCCGCTTTCACATTCGTTGCCAACGTCAGAAGCATATCATTTGGGATTCCGACCATCACCTCTATCTTGCTGTTCCTGAGAGCACTCATCGTCCCATCTTCTGCATCAAAAAGCTTCACCTTCTGAAACCCATCGTCTTTCAGAAGCTGAACCACCGTACTTGGTGGCAGTGGATGACTCGTCTGCGTGCCCCAGTTCGCACCAATCCCACTTACACCGCCCACCATCAAAATCCAAGAAAAAAGCAAAGTTTTCATCGTGTAGAAGCTTTTCATGGTTCCTGAAATCATCATAGAAGCTAAAAAATGGCTCTTTGAAGAAGATCTAGCTCTCGAAGCCAAAGATCTTATCTTTTAGAAGACGGGTCAGGCACAAAACAGTCTTCATGGCTAACAAATCATCTTAAAGATAAAAATGGTTATTTCGAGAAGGAGATCAAGCTCACAAAATCCAAAGATCTCATTTTTTTCTATAGAACCAAAAAAAGAGAGCTTTTTAGCAAGAACAAGCTATCATCCCAGCCAGTCAAGCTCTGAAAACTCGGAAAATAAAAAAAAATACAGTTGGATTTCGTAGCCAAGTCACAAATCCCCAAAAATCAAACGGGGAAGAACATCACACTCGAGGAAAAAGGAATCCAAGAAATATTTTTCAAGCTAAAAAGAATAACTTCAGGAGCTATGATAAGCCTGCCGTTACATCATTATCAACTCTAGAGCAGTCAAAGAGGAGGCTTTAATGCAGTCTAAATGAACGAAGGATAAAAGGGAGCTGGATATCTTGGCTTTGAGGTGGGGGTACCCAACTCTATTCTAAATGAAAAAAAAACCTTTTCACTGCATTGGGGCAAAACAAAAAAAACGAGTGCAAAGCAGGAATAGAAAGAATACGATGACTATTAGATCTGAGAAGGAGACGATAAGATTCGAATAAGACCACCACAGTGGTAAGTAAGAGGTGAAGAGGCTAAATTTCGTTCTTCAAAAGCAGAGAAATCGCAGAAAAACGGAGATTAGGAGGAAAATTTATTCCAGAACAAAAATATTAGTTGGAAGAAGAAGGATTTGTAGCCTTTGAGATGGATATGTTGCGATTAATTGGTTCGCTAATAAAACAATAAAATGGAGGAGAAGAAGCCGACAGGAGGAAAAAAAGGTGGCTTTTTTACTGTTCGCTTATCGTTTGTCTGGAACGAGTGGAGGCTGACGGAAAGGAGGAGGTAGTCGACGGCGTTAGGATCTGTTCGCCGATGGCGTTAGATTGCACTGAAGTGTGTCAGGATTTCTGACTTGGCCACGTTACTGTGTCCTGGAACGAAATTCAAATTCTATTTGAGCAAAGTTCGAATATCATTCAAATTAGATTTGAATTATTTTTTAAAATCAGTTGAATTATTTTTGAACATCATTCAAACTTATACATAAACTGGGGTGGAATCAGCTATAATTTTCAGAGGAACAAACGTATAAGTAACTGTTCGCATATATGTCGGGGATCCAAGTGGGCAGCGCCCCCTCCCTGGAGGGGTTCGACCTGCCCGGTCAGGTCAAGGGGTAAAGGGGCAGCGCCCCCGGAACAAATTTTGATTTACTATTTCTTTATATATTTGGTTCATCATTCCCTAACAATAATACATCTACACAATGTATTTAATTATATTGGGGGCAATTGCCTAAAAACCATTGTATTTTAACATTTTTAGAGGGGGGCAATTACCTTAAAGTCCTTGTAATAAAAACTAAAAATAATCTAAATAAGAGTATAGTAAAAAAAAATTTTTTTGAGGGGGACAATTGCCCCCCAGTCATAAAGGGATTTCGCCCCTATACATACATTATATACGTAAGATTTAAGTTCTAAACTTCTTAACTGATAGTCAAAGTTTCTAACCAATAGATCAAGATGAGCTACATATAAGCAATCTAGGAAAGTGTAATGAAGTACTAATGAATTCATCAATTGTGATAAAATAATTAATGTCCTCATATATATAATGATGGGCTTAATCCATATCAATCAATCCCATTATAGTTCAATAAGTCATAATTAAAATCAATTAAATAGATATATGCTATGGACATAACTCATGACAATAAAATTATGTCTAATAAATGTATATGACTAATAAATGCATAATGATGTAAGGCTGGGCAACTCAAGTTGGCTTAGGGTAATCTTGGGTTAACTAAGACACCATATAATATGTACAATGTATTATATATAGGATTTTTGCTCATAATAGCTTGAACCAATTCTAATAAAATTTAATTTTCAAAATATTTTAAGAATTTCCAAGAAAAAATGACAAAATTAAGAAAAATTAAATTGTCAAAATACTTAAAACATTTGAAAAAATAAGCTTGACACTTCAAAATTGACATTGAAAATTTTAAATTTTGAAAGTTAACTTAAAGGGTTTATTGAAGAATTAAATCAAAGATTAAATCTTAATTTTTTTAAATTGATAAATTAATTTAAATATCATATTAATTATAAAATTTATCAAATAAATTTGAAAAAATATTAAATAAATTTGAAAGTTCTTCAAATTAGTGAAGATGATTTTCAAAATTAAAATTTATGCATGGACAGTGGATTCACACAATCAGATTGATTTTCTTAAGTGCAATCATATTTTATAAAAAATTAAGAAAATAGAATTTTGAAGTTGGAAAATTTGGAAAATTCTACATAAGCATATGATCACTTAAATTAATGTTTTGAGCAACCATAAATTTTTCCAAGGCTACTTGAGGTATTTTATATTATTAATAATCAAAGTTTTGAACATTTTAACTATGAAAAATAGAAAAAACTCCCCAAATAATTCAATGAAATTAAGGCTTCGTTTGGGATGACTTTCTTACAGTTTTGTAAATCTATTATAGAGAAAATAAAATTTTAATGTTGTTGTAGAAAGCAACTTCCTAGAAAAACTATTTTTTTGACACAAGCAAAAAAATAATGGCTAAACATAAATTATGGTTATGATCTTAAAAGTAAAATAGTAATAAAGTTATCTCAAATGAAGCTAAGTTAAGCTTAGAGTGAGCCCATAGGACAAGAAAATAAGTGCACATCCATATAAATGTGCAAGGGGCTTCAATTTCCATTTTTACTATATAAAATTGGAAAACCACTAAAATTAGTAAAATAAAATTCTCAAATAATTTTGAAAATCAAATTGAATGCATTAAATATATCCAAATTTTACCATGCAATATATATATACATACATACATACATTTAAGTTTCTTGATTTACTTCTTCATATACACATGCATTCCATTCATTGGGTTAGTAGATGATTGATTTAGAGGGTAGATTATTATTTTAGGTTTTTACGATGTATTTGCCCTTACCTTTGTAAGGACACATATGTTAAATCTAGGATGATGCGGTTTGGTATTGCATACCCGAACACCTTTATCTATATATGCATACATGCATGTATTTTATTTTCATGCAACATACACAAAACAACGCACACAAGCCTACGGAGAGCAAGGGGCAGCCTAAGTGATGGGGCCGAGCCTCTATTCCCTATGGATTTAAGGCTGGTATGCTATCAAAATTTTCAAGAAAATTCAGACATAAAATAATTTATAGAATTATATATAGATTTAGAGTCATGGGTAAAGTCATATCAAATTATATTAGTTAGGTGCATTTAAACCCTAGACATATTTTAAATTCATGATTTAAATTTTAAATCTAAAACCTTAATTTTAACAATAACTATCTACCCTCTATCCATTAGACTTGAAAAGCATAGTTTTTTAATTATGTGCTTAGGTGGTTAACTGGCTATACACTCTAAGCAGACAGAAGTCCATATTTGCTTACACTTCTCATACTTTCTTATGGGAGAATCATCTCAATCTTCTAATAAATCATAAATTTAAACATAAATTAAATACTGACCTAAATAATAAAGTCAAACACTTGTAAAAGTTAGAATTTTTTTGGGTTATCCAAGAATCTCAAATACTCTATACCTTTCTTCATGTGAATATCAAAAATAATTGTTCACACTTTAATCCATTCCCTGTTGATATAATTCCTGATCCAATCTTTGCCTACAATCATTGTAAATCTAAAGAAGTTAAGTCACCACTTTAATCGAGAGTTTCCTCAAAAATTGTCTTGGGATGCAATTAACTATATAGGTTTGCCTCTATAGAAGACCTAAGACCCAATAAATAAAAATAAACACTACTTTAGTTCACTAAAGTAGGGAAAAGATCTCTGGATGTAGATAAATTATTATGTATTAGTTAATTTCATTTTCAAAATGATAGTTGAATGTCATTTTTACCTTTCAAGTTGAATATTATATTTTGTATGTTGAGTTTGGTCATGAAAATAAATTATATTTATGTTATTAAATTGAGAGTCAAGCATCAATATCTCTTTTGAGAAGGTATATTGTTAACTATGCATATTTGATCATAGAAACATAAAATGCAAATTAGTTGGTACAGTTTATTTATTCACATTCTAATAAAGTACTAGAGATTGTGCAGAACTATATTTCAGCAGTTAATTGTTCTACATTACTATTTTTTAGTGCCTAATTTTTTTTTTTTATATTTTTAAAAAAGTGGTCTTTCAAAAATTCAGGCAAAAAAATTTATAAAAAAAAATATCTAAATGTCAAGAACTACGGTCCCTATAATATACCATAAATTACATGGTGAAAAAGTTCGCTGTTTAAAAGCTATATAGGTTTTAACACTAGAAATTTATATTTTAAATCAGAAAAATATCAAAATCAACAAATTATTAAAAACTAAGATAAATAAAATGTAACATACCTCAAGCTGGATAACTTTTTAATTCAATCAATTTGATCAAACTAGGTTATTTCGCTTAAGAAGTGTATCCTTAAGGGGTCCAATTGGGGTGGGTTGGATCGATTTGGCTAAGTTGGCCTAAGTTCTTTCTATTTAGTGAGAACCCCCATATTCATTAGGAATCTCCTTTTGTTGAATAAGATTTGTTAAAGTCGAGAATGCATAAGAAACTCTTTTCTATCTTTCCTTTACAAATACCTTATTTTGTTTTGAAAGGAAAGATAGAAAGATGATGGGCCCATTCAGGAACAAGAAAATTACATGGTTATTTAAATTTTGATGAAACATTACATTTTTTTTTCGATGAAACAATACATCAATGAGAAGTTAGTTCAATAAGTTCTTCTCATACACTATGGGTTTGATAAACAGAGATATATTTTACATCCGGACTACCTAATTCTTTTATTATGATATTATGATCAGTGTAAAAAAAAAAGAAAAAAATCAATGAATATAAAATTTCATCTGGACTATGATGGTTCTAGAGGCAACAACTAATGGGCAAAGAGAATCGGAAGTCAATGCGCTAGTTTGGCACTAACTAGGAATAGAATCTATCCCATACCCTTTTGCGAAAGGGGAGAGGTATCTATGTGAAATGTTACATATGTGAAGAAAATGTTTAGCTGATTCTATGCGCTTAATCAAAAAATCCTTTCTTCTTCTAATTTTTTTATCTTCTCATTCATTTCCTACAGACTCTTCGTCTCCTAAGTCCTTCCATTCTACCCAAGCATTTTTCTTTGAAAAAAAATATATATTTATATATAAATTCAAACTAAACTAAAGGATTAGCAAAGCAAAACTAAATTTACTAGTCCAACAAAACAGAATCAAATAAATTGTACAAATATTCAGATTTTTTGTCTATATAGGAAATTCAAGCAATCCTATTAGCGAGTGAGAGTCATAGTCCTTGGGAAGCAGAAAATGCGATAATTTGAGTGGATAGAAGCACTAGATCTCGAATTCTCTCTTATAGCTAATGAATCGAAAACTACATAAAAGACTATAAAAAAATCTTAGAAATAAAAAATAGTAGATCAATAGAATAACTAGATAACATTTTTTATTCAAAGATTCACTAACAAAAGTGAAGGTAAGGTGAAAAGCAAATAAATTTTAAAGATTAATCCTGACATTTGTTATTGTTTTAAATTTTGGTGAATACAAATATTGAAGTAAACATATGAGAATATTGTTTATCATTTCAAAGTTCAAACACTTCTTACAAAGTGCACGAAAAAATGTAATAATTTTGATGAATTTAACAGAAGTGTTAGAAATAACCTCATTTATTTTCATATGAAGTAACTCATAATCATTTATAAGAATATTTAAGAGAGACTGTTTATTTACATTAGCCCCCTTATTCGTAACACAAAGTTTATCTCAAATCTTTTTCTTATAGTATGAATGGAGATCCTATGAAATCATTAGATTTGAAAGAACAAAAAAGTAAAATACTTGAGTTTAATTATACTAATTCCCTTTCTCTTGTTCCTATCTATCAAAATGAATATCAATATATATCTTGTTTACAATTTTGTGAAGAGGTGAATTACATGGTTGCAATAATTTTACATTTGATAATTGATTGATTGTATAAAAATAGTCATGCAAATTTTTTTAAAAATAAAAAAATTATGAAAGAGTGGCATTCATGCAAATGGAATATACTTTTGTGGCGCTTCTTATAATAACTAAAAAATGTGAAAAGAGTTTAAAAAAAAATTGAATTTATGTTTAAACTATAGCTCAGCGGCACTGCACCTTTGAGCACCTATGCACCAGAAAATGCCACTGCAGCATTTGAGTCTCTATTCTATATTAATTCTAAATTCGACATACAATGCTCCAACGTTAGGCCATTAACATTATATATATATATATATAATCCCGAGCCTAAGCACTAAACCACCTAGCCAAGGCTTGTCACACAAGGAAGAGAGGTTTGACATGCAAGAAAGAGAGGAAAGGGGAGAGGAAGAATAGAGAGGAAGACATATGAAGATAGTTTTAGTCATTTTTGCCCGTCTTCTTTGTTAGGAAAAGTCTTATAATCATTGTAAGTAACCCAAATTTTATTTTAGTTTAAATTTTTTTTTGAGTTTAACGACTTTATTTTCTCCTAAATTGATAAAATTGTATTTTCTCCCAATTTACCGTATTTTTACTATATAACTTTTTTTATATGATAGAAATGAATAGTGTAAATATTTTAACTGTAATATTATTGTATTTCACCGGGTAAAATAAAAGTTATGATTTTCTAAAAAATTATTATATGATATAAATTTCCTTGTATTTAATTGAATTGAGTATTTTATATTTGTATTTTGATTGTGGTATTTACATAAGTAAGAAAGGCTAACCGTTAACACTATAAAATCGGTTGGCTGTTTTAACATAATACCCTGTGTAGGAGGGTGGTCTGACAGACTTTTCTTAAAAGATGATTTGTTGTGTTATCGCGATTGTAACATGTAACAGATAATAAAAATATACTGACAAAAAGAAGATGATGTCTCTTAATCATTTATTGGAAGCCACTTGTAATAATAATGACAAAGTTGATGTGTATGATAATGATATATTGATGTAATGAATACAAATGAAATGATGAAAACACCACATTAAAGCTGGATGTTCTGCCTTTCTAAGTTATACATTGATGTATATATGCATTGTTAGTATTGATAACATTGATAGACAACGTGTGAAGGAATGCATGTAGTGATTGCATATGGGATGGATAGACAATGACACCAGTATATCTATATATGAGTGGTTTCAATACGATTGCTTTACATATTTATTGATTATCGTATCGATACTAAAATGGTTTCTTATTTTTGTTATTGATCATTTTTTATCCTTATGAGTAATAACTGGTCATTGATGAGATTGAATACTATTGTTTAGATTGATTGAACTGAGCATGCATGTTAATTCTTCAAGCATATCATTAGATTGAACTGAACATGGCATTAGTTTGTAACTAAAAAATTTTATCAACAAGTTTTGAAATTTTGAAAATATTTTTTTATTTAAAACAATTAACAAAATAAAATATTTTAAACTTCTTCTTTTTCAATGAGGACATGAACTTTTACATGATAAAATATTTATATGGTAACTGAGTAAAGAATAGTTCATTCTATTTGTTACAAAATAACTAGGTATAACCACGACATGCTTATACACTTTAAAGAAAGTGACATTAACATTTGAAGTATTTCATTATATGACCACTAAATTCCATCATACCAAATAAAAAATAAACTAGTGATGCATTAAAATAAAGCAAAAGAAAAATACAAACCAATTTATTGTAGTTCAACATCAATACATCATAATAAACCACCTAGATCGAGCACGAATCTTTATACATATCTTAGTTGGCAACTTCCAAAATTAAATTTGGGACCATTTGAACTTTGATTTCAGTAAACTAATAATCAAACTAAGCATCTCAAGGAGGCGAACCCAACAACACCAAAATCGGTCCAATCTAAGAATGGGTACAAACCAAAGGACCAAAGCACATTTGGAAGGTTCTAAGCATTAATTGGATGCACATATGATCTCTAAAAATGGCATGCTTATAGTTGAATCGAGTGGCTCCATGAGACAAGTCTAACGAGCCCAAGATCACTTAATTTTAACAATAGTAAGGCACTTAAATGCTTGAAAAATGCTCCATGATCAAGGGAATTAATACGGGGCATCCGATGGAATACACTAAATCCACATAGGATCTTCTCCATATTTATAGAATGTGTCACTCATAATAATTTATAAATAGATCCACACTCTTTACATGAAGGAGACATTTTACTGCAAATTAGAGAGAGCTCAAAAGCTTCAAGAATCTAGAGCTCCACCCAAGCACCACCGGGAGAACTTTTATTGCCTTGACCAGAACACCGTCCGACTGCTAGACCACCACCCAACCACCTTTCGTCGTTGGACCACTGTCCGACCTTTAACTAACGCCGGACCACCATATGACCATCAATCGTCGTCGAACTTCCACTTGACCATCATCGGACCATCGACCAGCCACCGAACGTCGTTGGACTTCCGCCCAACCATCATCAGACCACCACCCAGCCACCGACCTTCATTTGACTACTTCCCAGCCATCGTTAAATCACCGCCTGGCCGCCAACTGCCACTGGACTTCCATTTAGCCATCGACCACCGCCAAACCACTGCTAGCCATAGACTACCATCAGACCTCCTCGCAGCCACCAAGTACCGCTGGACTATCGCTCGACCATCAACTAACACTAGACCTTCATCCGACCACTGATCGTCATCGGACCTCCGCACGACCAGCGTTAGACTACTGCCTGGCCGCAAACCTCCGTTGAACTTCCATTCAGCCACCAACTACCGTCGAACTTCCTCCTGATTGCCGTCAAACTTCCACTTGACTTCCGTCATTGCAAGCTCTTCAGTATCTTTATATAGATTGACCGATTCTCCAAACTATTGAAATTGCACTGGCTCTGAGTTAAGGGACGGGTCCACATTTGTATTTCACTCAAATTTAGTGGAATCTTATCATATGAGCCAAGCCTAGTGGTTTTTTCCTTTTCTGGTTTTCCATGTAAAAAAATTTCTAGTAATTCTCCACTTTCTCTCCAACTATTTGTTTTTGTGTTGGATATTCATGCATTACTAGGACAAAAAATTCTCTCACTCCACCAACACGAATATACTACCCCGTAATAGTTTGAGACCGTCTGTGAGAAACAATCCTACCCTTATAAGCACAATTGAAACCCCTTCAATTGCTAATAACCATGATAATCATAACAATGGAGCCTCCCGTTCCAACACACATTAATATAAAAATCAATCTATGGACCAGGGATGCCAGACATCAGCCTCTATTTTCCCCGGTGGGCGAAACCCTACGGGGAGGGGACATCAGGACCCTATCTAGAAGATCACATTTAAAAAATAAAGGAATCTCAAAATAAAATCCTTTAACTTCTGTGGGGGACTCGAAAATTAGAGCCAGCACAACAAGAAGACCTACCACTGACCGAGGGCATTCGACCCACACATATTAATGCAAAACTCCATCCTCCTTAATCAAGCCTCCACTCCCTATCACAGCAAGACATCAACATCATTGACAAAGCTAGCTATACCCATCCCTCTAATACAGGCATTCCAACTCGCATTCCCTGGTCGTCGTAAAGGACTTGGCCCAACCTCACATTACAAAAATCCCACATAATGCTCTACGTGATAAATTGGGATGACTAATCCCAGAAGAGTTCCCTTTAAGAGGTGGGAGGTAACCCCTTCATCATCGGGACTTTAGGAGTCATCACCCCTAACTGAAGTCATACTTAAACACCATAATCTTACAGGCTTCAAATTATCGAGCATAGACTTTTTTGATGGGTTGTTTGACCCGTAGAAGCATATCGATCACTTATAACTATTATGCATATCCAATGAACCTTAGATGCGCTCCTTTACCAAGTATTTTATACTACCCTCAAAAGTCAAGCTCATACATGATTCTACTCGCTTCCAGTCAGAACTATTCCAAAGTTCGTCAAGTTGGCCAGATTATTTGTTGAACAATCTATTGCTAATCAAAGAAATGTTTATGACTTATTCCAACTTTTAGGGATTTTCTAGAATAAAGGAGAGTCACTCAAGGAATACTTCCAAAAGTTTTCCATTGAGGTTTAACAAATTTCAAGAATAGATCACAAGTTGCTATTGTAATAATCTGTATATTGACTTCCAAATATTTTTTCTGGTGTCAATATAAGTCCAAATCACAACCCATCTTTGCCATAATATTTTTATTGTAATATTTTACTTGCACGATTATTTTCATAATTTTTAGGCACTAATGAAAATCTTTAAGAAATTGTCGCCTATCTGTAAAAGTGAGAATTTTAGAAATGTCAGGTGTTAATTTTGCAAACTGATTTAATCAATATTTTCTAAATCAAACGATATATTTTATAGATATTTTTGTATAATTTTTAAAGCCCTAAAAGAATTTATATAAATTTTATATTGAAAACTAATTAAATTATATTATTATATTATTATTAATTATAAAATATCATAAAGCATTATAAACTTTACTTAATTCCTTCTCTTCTTCAAAAGACAAGAAATAATGGTTTAGAAAAAATAAGAGAGAAAGAGATGATAGAGAAAGGAAAAATTAGGATTTGGAGATCACAAAGTAATTTTTGTCAGTCGAGCCTATTAGGAGATTTGCTCGTCTTACTATAAGGAATCTTTACCATATTTTTGATTTTAAGAATTTTGTATTTTTAATATTTTTCTGATCAAATTTGTGTTATAATTATTGAAAAATGAGGATAATTTTATTTTAATAAAACTTTCACCGCGTAACTTTTTTAATTTTATATAGATCAAAATTAAGATTATGAACATTGTGAGTATTTATTTGATATTTTTCATCAGGTGATTTTGAAAATCCAACAATTTTTGTCTGCTTAGAAATTTATTTTGTTGACTAAAAAAATTGATTTGGTTCAAATAAAGCTTCTAAAATATTATTTTATGCAGTATTTAAAAATTTGGTTAAATTTTAAAAATATAAAATTTTTATATGTATGACTTTCTTGTCTATCATTAGGACATTTAGACACTTTCTGAATTAAACTTAATTATGCTTTATTAACTATAATACATTGAAAATGAATGTGGATATATGATTGAGTAATAGTTAGTCGTTATTACTGTTATATATATCACTGCGATAATAATGTATGTGTAAAAGACTAGTTGCCTTTTGGTTGGAAACTAATTGACCTATAGGATGGTGAGCCGACATACATTCCTTTAAATATTACGGTTTGATATTATCCTATATTGATTCACGTGATACAATAATTGGGAGTTATAAGGAGATGATTACGATGCTGATGGGAGTGATGACTCTATTTACTGATACTGATACAATACAACAAAATATCGCGATAGTTAGAATTCTTACTTATTTTGTGTGACTATTGAAATGAATGTTACTAAAGTATTGTTCATATTATTGTATGAATTTATTATTAATGTTGTTATTGATTTATTGATACAAAAAGAATGATATATTCATTGATCACGTGATATATAATATATATTGAGCATGCGATTGAGGTACCGATTTAATATTGATATAAAATAATTAGATTGCATGTGTACACTCCTATATGATTTTACTACATTGATTTAATTTTGATAGTCTTTATCGAAGATTTAATTCTATCACTCTATATAATTTTTCTATTGATTGTAATACTGATATGATGATTGCTTTAGTGATTGGGCACTCATACTAATTTATTGTCTTTTGTGTCATATTATTTTATTATTTCTGTATTGATTCAATGATCATATGAATGCTACTGTTATGATTTATCTATTGACATACATATTGCTCATTTACCATGCTTTGAATTCAGTTATAAGTTTTGATAACCTGTTGGACTTTTTAGCTCATTATATGTGATTAAATGATTTCAAGTCAGAGCGAAGGATTAGGAGTCTAAGGCTAACCAGGACTCCTTCAAGTTCAAGTTCTTTTTGTTTAGCCATTATTTTATACTCAGGATATGATAGATGAGATAATTATATAGATCATGAGTATTATATATAATTTTTTTGGAATGAATACATATGTGCATATTGAAATTTTGAATTATAGAATTTTTTTTATTGTTTATTATTGATAGATGGTATTAGAAAACTCTAATTATTATTTATTAAAAGATTAAAAGTATAATTCTTTAAATTTTGATTATGGGGCATCACAGCTAAGAGAAGTTTTCCTCGGAGGGCTCTATCGATCTTGACCCCTTTTACTTTGCACTAGTGCGATATACAATTCATTCATATATTGATATGATTCATCGTATTTAGGCACAAATCTTAGCAAATGAAGCTACCAATACTCATAGGAAGAAATTTGAGAAAACTATTAGAAAGCGTAATAATGCAGTTGGGACAAATAATTTATCGTCACACCGGAAGAAGCAGGGAGGCAATAACCTGCCCCCTCTAACTTCACAGTTGTGACATGAACCTCAATAAGAGGAGTATGCACCTCTCAACATGTCATGTGATAATATCATAATGGTCATTAGAGATGAAGAAAATGTTAAGTTTCCAAATCCTTTAAAGCAAAACATGAGAAATTAGGAATAATATTGCCACTTCCACCGTAGTCGTGGACACACAGCTGAAGCATTCTACAACTCAATGAGAAAATTGAGAGACTGGTCCTATAAGGCTACCTTAGTTGGTTCACACAAAACCTATCCAGTTATAAGGATACTCCCCTTACTAGGGGGAAACTGATGCAAAAAGAATCACACCGTAATTGCCAAATGATTGTTGAGATCAAAATCATTGTTGGGGATTTTTGGCCAACCAAGTCTTGCTCGTAGAGAATGAAGAGCCTGCAGCGCAAAAAAAGTCATGTGCCAAACACTCTATTACTTTCAATGACTTTTATCAAGATGCACTCATAATTAACGCGGATATTGGCATCCCTTATGAAAAAAATTAGTTGATAATTGAAGCTCGGTGGATATTTTGTTATACTCCACCTTTCTTAGCATGAGCCTGTTCAGGAAAAAGCTCCAACCCGTCACACGACCACTATACAAATTTGATAATTAGCCTCTATATCACACTTGGAGAGTTTTCTTAACAAACTACTCACACTATCCACTTCATTCGTGTATATTCAGAATCAGCTTATAATGTTATCTTTGGGAGGCCTCTCCAGTTAATTTTTTGGGTCATTACTTCCATTATACATCTTAAATTAAGTTTTTTTTACCACAATTAAGATCAGTATGGTTCGTAAAGATCAACAAGTGGCATAATCTTGTTACTTTTGGATAGCTCAACTACACCCATCATTACCCTAAACATCGAGAACTTTAACCTCCTGAATGAGAGTGTCCCTCAAAGGGCCTCCCCCAAGATCTTACTTTCATCTCTATATCAGACAAGCACCCTTTAAAAACGGTGCAGATTAGGTCTTTGCTCTCAAACGAGGAGAAAAGAAAGTACAAATATTTTTATGCATGAATCATGATATTTTTGCATGGAGTCTAGCCGATATGCTTAGAGTTAACTTGAAGATAATCTTACACTCCCTCAAAAAAAAATTCAACATGTAAGTCGATTATTCAGAAAAAAATAAAATTTTTCATCAAATTGTTAGCAAGCAATCAAGTAGGAAGTTGATAAACTTCTAGAAGTTAGATTTATACGAAGATACTATCCCACATGGTATCAAGGCACTTTGAGGAACAAATTTAATGCAACATAAAGTAAGGATGAGAAAAAAAGAAAGGAGAGAGTATATACCTAATGGATCCTCTGGATTCTTCAAAAATCATCTCCTTTCAAATAGATCAAAGCCACTTCTTCACAGAATGCATTGAAATCTCTTTTCTATCTTTTCTTTACTATACTTATTGTTTTGAAAGGAAAGATAGAAAGATGATGGGCCCATTCAGGACAAGAAAATTACATGGTATTTAAATTTTGATGAAACATTACATTTTTTTTTTCGATGAAACAATACATCAATGAGAAGTTAGTTCAATAAGTTCTTCTCTACACTATGGGTTTGATAAACAGAGATATATTTTATCCGGATCACCTAATTCTTTATTATGTATTATGATCAGTGTAAAAAAAAAGAAAAAAAATCGATGAATATAAAATTTCATCTGGACTATGATGGTTCTAGAGGCAACAACTAATGGGCAAAGAGAATCGGAAGTCAATGTGCTAGTTTGGCACTAACTAGGAATAGAATCTATCCCATACCCTTTTGCGAAAGGGGAGAGGTATCTATGTGAAATGTTACATATGTGAAGAAAATGTTTAGCTGATTCTATGCGCTTAATCAAAAAATCCTTTCTTCTTCTAATTTTTTTATCCTCTCATTCATTTCCTACAGTCTTCGTCTCCTAAGTCCTTCCATTCTACCCAAGCATTTTTCTTTGAAAAAAAATATATTTATATATAAATTCAACTAAACTAAAGGATTAGCAAAGCAAAATAAATTTACTAGTCCAACAAAACAGAATCAAATAAATTGTCAAATATTCAGATTTTTTGTCTATATAGGAAATTCAAGCAATCCTATTAGCGAGTGAGAGTCATGTCCTTGGGAAGCAGAAAATGCGATAATTTGAGTTGAAGAAGCACTAGATCTCGAATTCTCTCTTATAGCTAATGAATCGAAAACTACATAAAAGACTATAAAAAAATCTTGAAATAAAAAATAGTAGAACATAGAATAACTAGATAACATTTTTTATTCAAAGATTCACTAACAAAAGTGAGGTAAGGTGAAAAGCAAATAAAATTTAAAGATTAATCCTGACATTTGTTATTGTTTTAAATTTTGGTGAATACAAATATTGAAGTAAACATATGAGAATATTGTTTATCATTTCAAAGTTCAAACACTTCTTACAAAGTGCACGAAAAAATGTAATAATTTTGATGAATTTAACAGAAGTGTTAGAAATAACCTCATTTATTTTCATATGAAGTAACTCATAATCATTTATAAGAATATTTAAGAGAGACTGTTTATTTACATTAGCCCCCTTATTCGTAACACAAAGTTATCTCAAATCTTTTTCTATAGTATGAATGGAGATGCTATGAAATCATTAGATTTGAAAGAACAAAAAAGTAAAATACTTGAGTTTAATTATACTAATTCCCTTTCTCTTGTTCCTATCTATCAAAATGAATATCAATATATATCTTGTTTACAATTTTGTGAAGAGGTGAATTACATGGTTGCAATAATTTTACTTTGATAATTGATTGATTGTATAAAAATAGCATGCAAATTTTTTTAAAAATAAAAAAATTATGAAAGAGTGGCATTCATGCAAATGAATATACTTTTGTGGCGCTTCTTATAATAACTAAAAAATGTGAAAAGAGTTTTAAAAAAAATTGAATTTATGTTTAAACTATAGCTCAGCGGCACTGCAGCATTTGAGTCTCTATTCTATATTAATTCTAAATTCGACATACAATGCTCCAACGTTAGGCCATTAACATTATATATATATATATAATCCCGAGCCTAAGCACTAAACCACCTAGCCAAGGCTTGTCACAGAAGAAGAGAGTTTGACATGCAAGAAAGAGAGGAAAGGGAAGAGGAAGAAGAGAGGAGACATATGATGCTAGTTTTAGTCATTTTTGTCCGTCTTCTTTTGTAGGAAAAGTCTTATAATCTGTAAGTAACCCAAATTTTATTTTAGTTTAAAATTTTTTTTGAGTTTAACGACTTTTTTTCTCCTAAATTGATAAAATTGTATTTTCTCCCAATTTACCGTATTTTTACTATATAACCTTTTTATATGATAGAATGAATAGTGTAAATATTTTAACTGTAATATTATTGTATTTCACCGGGTAAAATAAAAGTTATGATTTTCTAAAAAATTATTATATGATATAAATTTCCTTGTATTTATAATGAATGAGTATTTTATATTTGTATTTTGATGTGGTATTTACATAAGTAAGAAAGGCTAACCGTTAACACTATAAAATAGGTTGGCTGTTTTAACATAATACCCTGTGTAGGAGGGTGGTCTGACAGACTTTTCTTAAAAGATGATTTGTTGTGTTATCGCGATTGTAACATGTACAGATAATAAAAAATTACTGACAAAAAGAAGATGATGTCTCTTAATCATTTATTGGAAGCCACTTGTAATAATAATGACAAAGTTGATGTGTATGATAATGATATATTGATGTAATGAATACAAATGAAATGATGAAAACACCACATTAAAGCTGGTGTTCTGCCTTTCTAATATACTTGATGTATTATAGCATTGTTAGTATTGATAACATTGATAGACAACGTGTGAAGGAATGCATGTAGTGATTGCTTATGGGATGGATAGACAATGACACCAGTATATCTATATATGAGTGGTTTCAATACGATTGTTTACATATTTATTGATTCTCGTATCGATACTAAAATGGTTTCTTATTTTTGTTATTGATCATTTTTTTATCCTTATGAGTAATAACTGGTCATTGATGAGATTGAATACTATTGTTTAGATTGATGAACTGAACATGCTGTTAATTCTTCAAGCATATCATTAGATTGAACTGAACATGGCATTAGTTTGTAACTAAAAAATTTTATCAACAAGTTTTGAAATTTTGAAAATATTTTTTTATTTAAAAAATTAACAAAATAAATATTTTAAACTTCTTCTTTTTCAATGGGACATAACTTTACATGATAAAATATTTATATGGTAACTGAGTAAAGAATAGTTTATTCTATTTGTTACAAAATAACTAGGTATAACCACGACATGCTTTACACTTTAAAGAAAGTGACATTAACATTTGAAGTATTTCATTATATGACCACTAAATTCCATCATACCAAATAAAAAATAAACTAGTGATGCATTAAAATAAAGCAAAGAAAAAAATACAAACCAATTTATTGTAGTTCAACAATACATCATAATAAACCACCTAGATCGGCACGAATCTTTATACATATCTTAGTTGGCAACTTCCAAAATTAAATTTGGGACCATTTGAACTTTGATTTCAGTAAACTATAATCAAACTAAGCATCTCAAGGAGGCGAACCCAACAACACCAAAATCGGTCCAATCTAAGAATGGGTACAAACCAAAGGACCAAAGCACATTTGGAAGGTTCTAAGCATTAATTGGATGCACATATGATCTCTAAAAATGGCATGCTTATAGTTGAATCGAGTGGCTCCATGAGACAGTCTAACGAGCCCAAGATCACTTAATTTTAACAATAGTAAGGCACTTAAATGCTTGAAAAATGCTCCATGATCAAGGGAATTAATACGGGGATCCGATGGAATACACTAAATCCACATAGGATCTCTCCATATTTATAGAATGTGTCCTCATAATATTTTTAAATGATCCACACTCTTTACATGAGGGACATTTTACTGCAAATTAGAGAGAGCTCAAAAGCTTCAAGAATCTAGAGCTCCACCCAAGCACCACGGGAGAACTTTTATTGCCTTGACCAGAACACCGTCCACTGCTAGACCACCACCCAACCACCTTTCGTCGTTGGACCACTGTCCGACCTTTAACTAACGCGGACCCCATATGACCATCAATCGTCGTCGAACTTCCACTTGACCATCATCGGACCATCGACAGCCCACGAACGTCGTTGGACTTCCGCCCAACCATCATCAGACCACCACCCAGCCACCGACCTTCATTTGACTACTTCCCAGCCATCGTTAAATCACCGCTGGCCGCCAACTGCCACTGGACTTCCATTTAGCCATCGACCACCGCCAAACCACTGCTAGCCATAGACTACCATCAGACCTCCTCGCAGCCACCAAGTACCGCTGGAACTATCGCTCGACCATCAACTAACACTAGACCTTCATCCGACCACTGATCGTCATCGGACCTCCGCACGACCAGCGTTAGACTACTGCCTGGCCGCAAAACCTCGTTGAACTCCATTCAGCCACCAACTACCGTCGAACTTCCTCCTGATTGCCGTCAAAACTTCCACTTGACTTCCGCATTGCAAGCTCTTCAGTATCTTTATATAGATTGACCGATTCTCCAAACTATTGAAATTGCACTGGCTCTGAGTTAAGGGCGGGTCCACATTTGTATTTCACTCAAATTTAGTGGATCTTATCATATGAGCCAAGCCTAGTGGTTTTTTCCTTTTCTGGTTTTCCATGTAAAAAAATTTCTAGTAATTCTCACTTTCTCTCCAACTATTTGTTTTTGTGTTGGATATCATGCATTACTAGGACAAAAAATTCTCTCACTCCACCAACACGAATATACTACCCCGTAATAGTTTGAGACCGTCTGTGAGAAACAATCCTACCCTTATAAGCACAATTGAAACCCCTTCAATTGCTAATAACCATGATAATCATAACAATGGAGCCTCCCGCTCCAACACACATTTATATAAAATCAATCTATGGATCAGGGATCCAGACATCAGCCTCTATTTTTCCTGGTGGGCGAAACCCTACGGGAGGGGACATCAGAACCCTATCTAGAAGATCACATTTAAAAAATAAAGGAATCTCAAATAAAATCCTTTAACTTCTGTGGGGGACTCGAAATTAGAGCAGAAACAAGAAGACCTACCACTGATCGGGGGCATTCAACCCACACATATTAATGCAAACTCCACCTCCCTTAACAAGCTCCACTCCTATCACAACAGCATCAACATCATTGACAAAGCTAGCTATACCCATCCCTCTTAATACAGGCATCCAACTCGCATTCCCTGGTCGTCGTAAAGGACTTGGCCCAACCTCACATTACAAAAATCCCACATATGCTCTACGTGATAAATTGGGATGACTAATCCCAGAAGAGTTCCTTTTAGAGGTGGGAGGTAACCCCTTCATCATCGGGACTTTAGGAGTCATCACCCCTATAGAAGTCATACTTAAACACCATAATCTTACAGGCTCAAATTATCGAGCATAGACTTTTTTGATGGGTTGTTTGACCCGTAGAAGCATATCGATCACTTATAACTATTATGCATATCCAATGAACCTTAGATGCGCTCCTTTACCAAGTATTTTATACTACCCTCAAAAGTCAAGCTCATACATGATTCTACTCGCTTCCAGTCAGAACTATTCCAAAGTTCGTCAAGTTGGCCAGATTATTTGTTGAACATCTATTGCTAATCAAAGAAATGTTTATGACTTATTCCAACTTTTAGGGATTTTCTAGAATAAAGGAGAGTCACTCAAGGAATACTTCCAAAAGTTTTCCATTGGTTTAACAAATTTCAAGAATAGATCACAAGTTGCTATTGTAATAATCTATATATTGACTTCCAAATATTTTTTTGGTGTCAATATAAGTCCAAATCACACCCATCTTTCCATAATATTTTTATTGTAATATTTTACTTGCACGATTATTTTCATAATTTTTAGGCACTAATGAAAATCTTTAAGAAATTGTCGCCTATCTGTAAAAGTGAGAATTTTAGAAATGTCAGGTGTTAATTTTGCAAACTGATTTAATCAATATTTTCTAAATCAAGCGATATATTTTATAGATATTTTTGAATAATTTTTAAAGCCCTAAAAGAATTTATATAAATTTTATATTGAAAACTAATTAAATTATATTATTATTAATTATAAAATATCATAAAGCATTATAAACTTTACTTAATTCCTTCTCTTCTTCAAAAGACAAGAAAGAATGGTTTAGAAAAAATAAGAGAGAAAGAGATGATAGAGAAAGGAAAAATTAGGATTTGGAGATCACAAAGTAATTTTTGTCATCGAGCTATTAGGAGATTTGCTCGTCTTACTATAAGGAATCTTTACCATATTTTTTATTTAAAAATTTTGTATTTTTAATATTTTTCTGATCAAATTGTGTTATAATTATTGAAAAAATGAGGAATTTTATTTTAATAAAACTTTCACCGCGTAACTTTTTAATTTTATATAGATCAAATTAAGATTAGAACGTTGTGAGTATTTATTTGATATTTTTCATCAGGTGATTTTGAAAACGCAATTTTTGTCTGCTTAGAAATTATTTTTGATGACTAAAAAAATTGATTTGGTTCAAATAAAGCTTCTAAAATATTATTTTATGCAGTATTTAAAAATTTGGTTAAATTTTAAAAATATAAAATTTTTATATGTATGACTTTCTTGTATATCATTAGGACATTTAGACACTTTCTGAATTAAACTTAATTATGCTTTATTAACTATAATACATTGAAAATGAATGTGGATTATGATTGAGTAATAGTTAGTCGTTATTACTGTTATAATATACACTGCGATAATAATGTATGTGTAAAAGACTAGTTGCCTTTTGGTTGGAAACTAATTGACCTATAGGATGGTGAGCCGACATACATTCCTTTAAATATTACGGTTTGATATTATTCTATATTGATTCACGTGATACAATAATTGGGAGTTATAAGGAGATGATTACGATGCTGATGGGAGTGATGACTCTATTTACTGATATGATAAATTTGAAAAAATATTAAATAAATTTGAAAGTTCTTCAAATTAGTGAAGATGATTTTCAAAATTAAAATTTATGCATGGACAGTGGATTCACACAATCAGATTGATTTCTTAAGTGCAATCATATTTTATAAAAAATTAAGAAAATAGAATTTTGAAGTTGGAAAATTTGGAAAATTCTACATAAGCATATGATCACTTAATTAATGTTTTGAGCAAACCATAAATTTTTCCAAGGCTACTTGAGGTATTTTATATTATTAATAATCAAAGTTTTGAACATTTTAACTATGAAAAATAGAAAAAACTCCCCAAATAATTCAATGAAAATTAAGGCTTCGTTTGGGATGACTTTCTTACAGTTTTGTAAATCTATTATAGAGAAAATAAAATTTTAATGTTGTTGTAGAAAGCAACTTCCTAGAAAAACTATTTTTTTGACACAAGCAAAAAAATAATGGCTAAAATAAATTATGGTTATGATCTTAAAAGTAAAATAGTAAATAAAGTTATCTCAAATGAAGCTAAGTTAAGCTTAGAGTGAGCCCATAGGACAAGAAAATAAGTGCACATCCATATAAATGTGCAAGGGGCTTCAATTTCCATTTTTACTATATAAAATTGGAAAACCACTAAAATTAGTAAATAAAATTCTCAAATAATTTTGAAAATCAAATTGAATGCATTAAATATATCCAAATTTTACCATGCAATATATATATACATACATACATACATTTAAGTTTCTTGATTTACTTCTTCATATACACATGCATTCCATTCATTGGGTTAGTAGATGATTGATTTAGAGGGTAGATTATTATTTTAGGTTTTTACGATGTATTTGCCCTTACCTTTGTAAGGACACATATGTTAAATCTAGGATGATGCGGTTTGGTATTGCATACCCGAACACCTTTATCTATATATGCATACATGCATGTATTTTATTTTCATGCAACATACACAAAACAACGCACACAAGCCTACGGAGAGCAAGGGGCAGCCTAAGTGATGGGGCCGAGCCTCTATTCCCTATGGATTTAAGGCTGGTATGCTATCAAAATTTTCAAGAAATTCAGACATAAAATAATTTATAGAATTATATATAGATTTAGAGTCATGGGTAAAGTCATATCAAATTATATTAGTTAGGTGCATTTAAACCCTAGACATATTTTAAATTCATGATTTAAATTTTAAATCTAAAACCTTAATTTTAACAATAACTATCTACCCTCTATCCATTAGACTTGAAAAGCATAGTTTTTTAATTATGTGCTTAGGTGGTTAACTGGCTATACACTCTAAGCAGACAGAAGTCCATATTTGCTTACACTTCTCATACTTTCTTATGGGAGAATCATCTCAATCTTCTAATAAATCATAAATTTTAACATAAATTAAATACTGACCTAAATAATAAAGTCAAACACTTGTAAAAGTTAGAATTTTTTTGGGTTATCCAAGAATCTCAAATACTCTATACCTTTCTTCATGTGAATATCAAAAATAATTGTTCACACTTTAATCCATTCCCTGTTGATATAATTCCTGATCCAATCTTTGCCTACAATCATTGTAAATCTAAAGAAGTTAAGTCACCACTTTAATCGAGAGTTTCCTCAAAAATTGTCTTGGGATGCAATTAACTATATAGGTTTGCCTCTATAGAAGACCTAAGACCCAATAAATAAAAATAAACACTACTTTAGTTCACTAAAGTAGGGAAAAGATCTCTGGATGTAGATAAATTATTATGTATTAGTTAATTTCATTTTCAAATGATAGTTGAATGTCATTTTTACCTTTCAAGTTGAATATTATATTTTGTATGTTGAGTTTGGTCATGAAAATAAATTATATTTATGTTATTAAATTGAGAGTCAAGCATCAATATCTCTTTTGAGAAGGTATATTGTTAACTATGCATATTTGATCATAGAAACATAAAATGCAAATTAGTTGGTACAGTTTATTTATTCACATTCTAATAAAGTACTAGAGATTGTGCAGAACTATATTTCAGCAGTTAATTGTTCTACATTACTATTTTTTAGTGCCTAATTTTTTTTTTATATTTTTAAAAAAGTGGTCTTTCAAAAATTCTGGCAAAAAAATTTATAAAAAAAATATCTAAATGTCAAGAACTACGGTCCCTATAATATACCATAAATTACATGGTGAAAAAAGTTCGCTGTTTAAAGCTATATAGGTTTTAATACTAGAAATTTATATTTTAAATCAGAAAAATATCAAAATCAACAAATTATTAAAAACTAAGATAAATAAAATGTAACATACCTCAAGCTGGATAACTTTTTAATTCAATCAATTTGATCAAACTAGGTTATTTCGCTTAAGAAGTGTATCCTTAAGGGGTCCAATTGGGGTGGGTTGGATCGATTTGGCTAAGTTGGCCTAAGTTCTTTCTATTTAGTGAGAACCCCCATTTTCATTAGGAATCTCTTTTTGTTGAATAAGATTTGTTAAAGTCGAGAATGCATAAGAAACTCTTTTCTATCTTTCCTTTACAAATACCTTATTTTGTTTTGAAAGGAAAGATAGAAAGATGATGGGCCCATTCAGGAACAAGAAAATTACATGGTTATTTAAATTTTGATGAAACATTACATTTTTTTTTCGATGAAACAATACATCAATGAGAAGTTAGTTCAATAAGTTCTTCTCATACACTATGGGTTTGATAAACAGAGATATATTTTACATCCGGACTACCTAATTCTTTTATTATGATATTATGATCAGTGTAAAAAAAAAGAAAAAAAAATCGATGAATATAAAATTTCATCTGGACTATGATGGTTCTAGAGGCAACAACTAATGGGCAAAGAGAATCGGAAGTCAATGTGCTAGTTTGGCACTAACTAGGAATAGAATCTATCCCATACCCTTTTGCGAAAGGGGAGAGGTATCTATGTGAAATGTTACATATGTGAAGAAAATGTTTAGCTGATTCTTGCGCTTATCAAAAAATCCTTTCTTCTTCTAATTTTTTTATCTTCTCATTCATTTCCTACAGACTCTTCGTCTCCTAAGTCCTTCCATTCTACCCAAGCATTTTTCTTTGAAAAAAAATATATATTTATATATAAATTCAAACTAAACTAAAGGATTAGCAAAGCAAAACTAAATTTACTAGTCCAACAAAACAGAATCAAATAAATTGTACAAATATTCAGATTTTTTGTCTATATAGGAAATTCAAGCAATCCTATTAGCGAGTGAGAGTCATAGTCCTTGGGAAGCAGAAAATGCGATAATTTGAGTGGACAGAAGCACTAGATCTCGAATTCTCTCTTATAGCTAATGAATCGAAAACTACATAAAAGACTATAAAAAAATCTTTGAAATAAAAAATAGTAGATCAATAGAATAACTAGATAACATTTTTTATTCAAAGATTCACTAACAAAAGTGAAGGTAAGGTGAAAAGCAAATAAAATTTAAAGATTAATCCTGACATTTGTTATTGTTTTAAATTTTGGTGAATACAAATATTGAAGTAAACATATGAGAATATTGTTTATCATTTCAAAGTTCAAACACTTCTTACAAAGTGCACGAAAAAATGTAATAATTTTGATGAATTTAACAGAAGTGTTAGAAATAACCTCATTTATTTTCATATGAAGTAACTCATAATCATTTATAAGAATATTTAAGAGAGACTGTTTATTTACATTAGCCCCCTTATTCGTAACACAAAGTTTATCTCAAATCTTTTTCTTATAGTATGAATGGAGATCCTATGAAATCATTAGATTTGAAAGAACAAAAAAGTAAAATACTTGAGTTTAATTATACTAATTCCCTTTCTCTTGTTCCTATCTATCAAAATGAATATCAATATATATCTTGTTTACAATTTTGTGAAGAGGTGAATTACATGGTTGCATAATTTTACATTTGATAATTGATTGATTGTATATAAAAATAGTCATGCAAATTTTTTTAAAAATAAAAAAATTATGAAAGAGTGGCATTCATGCAAATGGAATATACTTTTGTGGCGCTTCTTATAATAACTAAAAAATGTGAAAAGAGTTTTAAAAAAAATTGAATTTATGTTTAAACTATAGCTCAGCGGCACTGCACCTGAGCACATATGCACCAGAAAATGCCACTGCAGCATTTGAGTCTCTATTCTATATTAATTCTAAATTCGACATACAATGCTCCAACGTTAGGCCATTAACATTATATATATATATATAATCCCGAGCCTAAGCACTAAACCACCTAGCCAAGGCTTGTCACACAAGGAAGAGAGGTTTGACATGCAAGAAAGAGAGGAAAGGGAAGAGGAAGAGTAGAGAGGAAGACATATGATGCTAGTTTTAGTCATTTTTGTCCGTCTTCTTTGTTAGGAAAAGTCTTATAATCATTGTAAGTAACCCAAATTTTATTTTAGTTTAAAATTTTTTTTGAGTTTAACGACTTTATTTTCTCCTAAATTGATAAAATTGTATTTTCTCCCAATTTACCGTATTTTTACTATATAACTTTTTTATATGATAGAAATGAATAGTGTAAATATTTTAACTGTAATATTATTGTATTTCACCGGGTAAAATAAAAGTTATGATTTTCTAAAAAATTATTATATGATATAAATTTCCTTGTATTTAATTGAATTGAGTATTTTATATTTGTATTTTGATTGTGGTATTTACATAAGTAAGAAAGGCTAACCGTTAACACTATAAAATAGGTTGGCTGTTTTAACATAATACCCTGTGTAGGAGGGTGGTCTGACAGACTTTTCTTAAAAGATGATTTGTTGTGTTATCGCGATTGTAACATGTAACAGATAATAAAAATATACTGACAAAAAGAAGATGATGTCTCTTAATCATTTATTGGAAGCCACTTGTAATAATAATGACAAAGTTGATGTGTATGATAATGATATATTGATGTAATGAATACAAATGAAATGATGAAAACACCACATTAAAGCTGGATGTTCTGCCTTTCTAAGTTTACATTGATGTATATATGCATTGTTAGTATTGATAACATTGATAGACAACGTGTGAAGGAATGCATGTAGTGATTGCATATGGGATGGATAGACAATGACACCAGTATATCTATATATGAGTGGTTTCAATACGATTGCTTTACATATTTATTGATTCTCGTATCGATACTAAAATGGTTTCTTATTTTTGTTATTGATCATTTTTTATCCTTATGAGTAATAACTGGTCATTGATGAGATTGAATACTATTGTTTAGATTGATTGAACTGAACATGCATGTTAATTCTTCAAGCATATCATTAGATTGAACTGAACATGGCATTAGTTTGTAACTAAAAAATTTTATCAACAAGTTTTGAAATTTTGAAAATATTTTTTTATTTAAAAAAATTAACAAAATAAAATATTTTAAACTTCTTCTTTTTCAATGAGGACATGAACTTTTACATGATAAAATATTTATATGGTAACTGAGTAAAGAATAGTTCATTCTATTTGTTACAAAATAACTAGGTATAACCACGACATGCTTATACACTTTAAAGAAAGTGACATTAACATTTGAAGTATTTCATTATATGACCACTAAATTCCATCATACCAAATAAAAAATAAACTAGTGATGCATTAAAATAAAGCAAAAGAAAAATACAAACCAATTTATTGTAGTTCAACATCAATACATCATAATAAACCACCTAGATCGAGCACGAATCTTTATACATATCTTAGTTGGCAACTTCCAAAATTAAATTTGGGACCATTTGAACTTTGATTTCAGTAAACTAATAATCAAACTAAGCATCTCAAGGAGGCGAACCCAACAACACCAAAATCGGTTCCAATCTAAGAATGGGTACAAACCAAAGGACCAAAGCACATTTGGAAGGTTCTAAGCATTAATTGGATGCACATATGATCTCTAAAATGGCATGCTTATAGTTGAATCGAGCGGCTCCATGAGACAAGTCTAACGAGCCCAAGATCACTTAATTTTAACAATAGTAAGACACTTAAATGCTTGAAAAATGCTCCATGATCAAGGGAATTAATACGGGGCATCCGATGGAATACACTAAATCCACATAGGATCTTCTCCATATTTATAGAATGTGTCACTCATAATAATTTATAAATAGATCCACACTCTTTACATGAAGGAGACATTTTACTGCAAATTAGAGAGAGCTCAAAAGCTTCAAGAATCTAGAGCTCCACCCAAGCACCACCGGGAGAACTTTTATTGCCTTGACCAGAACACCGTCCGACTGCTAGACCACCACCCAACCACCTTTCGTCGTTGGACCACTGTCCGACCTTTAACTAACGCCGGACCACCATATGACCATCAATCGTCGTCGAACTTCCACTTGACCATCATCGGACCATCGACCAGCCACCGAACGTCGTTGGACTTCCGCCAACCATCATCAGACCACCACCCAGCCACCGACCTTCATTTGACTACTTCCCAGCCATCGTTAAATCACCGCCTGGCCGCCGACTGCCACTGGACTTCCATTTAGCCATCGACCACCGCCAAACCACTGCTAGCCGTAGACTACCATCAGACCTCCTCGCAGCCGCCAAGTACCGCTGGACTATCGCTCGACCATCAACTAACACTAGACCTTCATCCGACCACTGATCGTCATCGGACCTCCGCACGACCAGCGTTAGACTACTGCCTGGCCGCAGACCTCCGTTGAACTTCCATTCAGCCACCGACTACCGTCGAACTTCCTCCTGATTGCCGTCAAACTTCCACTTGACTTCCGTCATTGCAAGCTCTTCAGTATCTTTATATAGATTGACCGATTCTCCAAACTATTGAAATTGCACTGGCTCTGAGTTAAGGGACGGGTCCACATTTGTATTTCACTCAAATTTAGTGGAATCTTATCATATGAGCCAAGCCTAGTGGTTTTTTCCTTTTCTGGTTTTCCATGTAAAAAAATTTCTAGTAATTCTCCACTTTCTCTCCAACTATTTGTTTTTGTGTTGGATATTCATGCATTACTAGGACAAAAAATTCTCTCACTCCACCAACACGAATATACTACCCCGTAATAGTTTGAGACCGTCTGTGAGAAACAATCCTACCCTTATAAGCACAATTGAAACCCTTCAATTGCTAATAACCATGATAATCATAACAATGGAGCCTCCCGTTCCAACACACATTAATATAAAAATCAATCTATGGATCAGGGATGCCAGACATCAGCCTCTATTTTCCCTGGTGGGCGAAACCCTACGGGGAGGGGACATCAGAACCCTATCTAGAAGATCACATTTAAAAAATAAAGGAATCTCAAAATAAAATCCTTTAACTTCTGTGGGGGACTCGAAAATTAGAGCCAGAACAACAAGAAGACCTACCACTGATCGGGGGCATTCAACCCACACATATTAATGCAAAACTCCATCCTCCTAATCAAGCCTCCACTCCCTATCACAACAAGAAATCAACATCATTGACAAAGCTAGCTATACCCATCCCTAATACAGGCATTCCAACTCGCATTCCTGGTCGTCGTAAAGGACTTGGCCCAACCTCACATTACAAAAATCCCACATAATGCTCTACTGATAAATTGGGATGACTAATCCCAGAAGAGTTCCCTTTAAGAGGTGGGAGGTAACCCCTTCATCATCGGGACTTTAGGAGTCATCACCCCTAACTGAAGTCATACTTAAACACCATAATCTTACAGGCTTCAAATTATCGAGCATAGACTTTTTTGATGGGTTGTTGACCCGTAGAAGCATATCGATCACTTATAACTATTATGCATATCCAATGAACCTTAGATGCGCTCCTTTTACCAAGTATTTTATACTACCCTCAAAAGTCAAGCTCATACATGATTCTACTCGCTTCCAGTCAGAACTATTCCAAAGTTCGTCAAGTTGGCCAGATTATTTGTTGAACAATCTATTGCTAATCAAAGAAATGTTTATGACTTATTCCAACTTTTAGGGATTTTCTAGAATAAAGGAGAGTCACTCAAGGAATACTTCCAAAAGTTTTCCATTGAGGTTTAACAAATTTCAAGAATAGATCACAAGTTGCTATTGTAATAATCTATATATTGACTTCCAAATATTTTTTCTGGTGTCAATATAAGTCCAAATCACAACCCATCTTTGCCATAATATTTTTATTGTAATATTTTACTTGCACGATTATTTTCATAATTTTTAGGCACTAATGAAAATCTTTAAGAAATTGTCGCCTATCTGTAAAAGTGAGAATTTTAGAAATGTCAGTGTTAATTTTGCAAACTGATTTAATCAATATTTTCTAAATCAAGCGATATATTTTATAGATATTTTTGAATAATTTTAAAGCCCTAAAAGAATTTATAAAAATTTTATATTGAAAACTAATTAAATTATATTATTATTATTATTAAAATATCATAAAGCATTATAAACTTTACTTAATTCCTTCTCTTCTTCAAAAGACAAGAAAGAATGGTTTAGAAAAAAATAAGAGAGAAAGAGATGATAGAGAAAGGAAAAATTAGGATTTGGAGATCACAAAGTAATTTTTGTCAGTCGAGCATATTAGGGATTTGCTCGTCTTACTATAAGGAATCTTTACCATATTTTTTATTTAAAAATTTTGTATTTTTAATATTTTTCTGATCAAATTTGTGTTATAATTATTGAAAAATGAGGATAATTTTATTTTAATAAAACTTTCACCGCGTAACTTTTTTAATTTTATATAGATCAAAATTAAGATTATGAACGTTGTGAGTATTTATTTGATATTTTTCATCAGGTGATTTTGAAAATCCAGCAATTTTTGTCTGCTTAGAAATTTATTTTGATGACTAAAAAAATTGATTTGGTTCAAATAAAGCTTCTAAAATATTATTTTATGCAGTATTTAAAAATTTGGTTAAATTTTAAAAATATAAAATTTTTATATGTATGACTTTCTTGTATATCATTAGGACATTTAGACACTTTCTGAATTAAACTTAATTATGCTTTATTAACTATAATACATTGAAAATGAATGTGGATATATGATTGAGTAATAGTTAGTCGTTATTACTGTTATATATATCACTGCGATAATAATGTATGTGTAAAAGACTAGTTGCCTTTTGGTTGGAAACTAATTGACCTATAGGATGGTGAGCCGACATACATTCCTTTAAATATTACGGTTTGATATTATCCTATATTGATTCACGTGATACAATAATTGGGAGTTATAAGGAGATGATTACGATGCTGATGGGAGTGATGACTCTATTTACTGATACTGATACAATACAACAAAATATCGCGATAGTTAGAATTCTTACTTATTTTGTGTGACTATTGAAATGAATGTTACTAAAGTATTGTTCATATTATTGTATGAATTTATTATTAATGTTGTTATTGATTTATTGATACAAAAAGAATGATATATTCATTGATCACGTGATATATAATATATATTGAGCATGCGATTGAGGTACCGATTTAATATTGATATAAAATAATTAGATTGCATGTGTACACTCCTATATGATTTTACTACATTGATTTAATTTTGATAGTCTTTATCGAAGATTTAATTCTATCACTCTATATAATTTTTCTATTGATTGTAATACTGATATGATGATTGCTTTAGTGATTGGGCACTCATACTAATTTATTATCTTTTGTGTCATATTATTTTATTATTTCTGTATTGATTCAATGATCATATGAATGCTACTGTTATGATTTATCTATTGACATACATATTGCTCATTTACCATGCTTTGAATTCAGTTATAAGTTTTGATAACATGTTGGACTTTTTAGCTCATTATATGTGATTAAATGATTTCAAGTCAGAGCGAAGGATTAGGAGTCTAAGGCTAACCAGGATTCCTTCAAGTTCAAGTTCTTTTTGTTTAGCCATTATTTTATACTCAGGATATGATAGATGAGATAATTATATAAATCCTGAGTATTATATATAATTTTTTTGGAATGAATACATATGTGCATATTGAAATTTTGAATTATAGAATTTTTTTATTGTTTATTATTGATAGATGGTATTAGAAAACTCTAATTATTATTTATTAAAAGATTAAAAGTATAATTCTTTAAATTTTGATTATGGGGCATCACAGCTAAGAGAAGTTTTCCTCGGAGGGCTCTATCGATCTTGACCCCTTTTACTTTGCACTAGTGCGATATACAATTCATTCATATATTGATATGATTCATCGTATTTAGGCACAAATCTTAGCAAATGAAGCTACCAATACTCATAGGAAGAAATTTGAGAAAACTATTAGAAAGCGTAATAATGCAGTTGGGACAAATAATTTATCGTCACACCGGAAGAAGCAGGGAGGCAATAACCTGCCCCCTCTAACTTCACAGTTGTGACATGAACCTCAATAAGAGGAGTATGCACCTCTCAACATGTCATGTGATAATATCATAATGGTCATTAGAGATGAAGAAAATGTTAAGTTTCAAATCCTTTAAAGCAAAACATGAGAAATTAGGAATAATATTGCCACTTCCACCGTAGTCGTGGACACACAGCTGAAGCATTCTACAACTCAATGAGAAAATTGAGAGACTGGTCCTATAAGGCTACCTTAGTTGGTTCACACAAAACCTATCCAGTTATAAGGATACTCCCCTTACTAGGGGGAAACTGATGCAAAAAGAATCACACCGTAATTGCCAAATGATTGTTGAGATCAAAATCATTGTTGGGGATTTTTGGCCAACCAAGTCTTGCTCGTAGAGAATGAAGAGCCTACAGCGCAAAAAAAGTCATGTGCCAAACACTCTATTACTTTCAATGACTTTTATCAAGATGCACTCATAATTAACGCGGATATTGGCAACCCTTATGAAAAAAATTAGTTGATAATTGAAGCTCGGTGGATATTTTGTTATACTCCACCTTTCTTAGCATGAGCCTGTTCAGGAAAAAGCTCCAACCCGTCACACGACCACTATACAAATTTGATAATTAACTTATGTGAGTAGAAGAGACGGTTAGCCTCCATATCACACTTGGAGAGTTTTCTTAACAAACTACTCACACTATCCACTTCATTCGTGTATATTCAGAATCAGCTTATAATGTTATCTTTGGGAGGCCTCTCCAGTTAATTTTTTGGGTCATTACTTCCATTATACATCTCAAATTAAGTTTTTTTTTACCACAATTAAGATCAGTATGGTTCGTAAAGATCAACAAGTGGCATAATCTTGTTACTTTTGGATAGCTCAACTACGCCCATCATTACCCTAAACATCGAGAACTTTGACCTCCTGAATGAGAGTGTCCCTCAAAGGGCCTCCCCCAAGATCTTACTTTCATCTCCATATCAGACAAGCACCCTTTAAAAACGGTGCAGATTAGGTCTTTGCTCTCAAACGAGGAGAAAAGAAAGTACAAATATTTTTATGCATGAATCATGATATTTTTGCATGGAGTCTAGCCGATATGCTTAGAGTTAACTTGAAGATAATCTTACACTCCCTCAAAAAAAAATTCAACATGTAAGTCGATTATTTAGAAAAAAATAAAATTTTTCATCAAATTGTTATCAAGCAATCAAGTAGGAAGTTGATAAACTTCTAGAAGTTAGATTTATACGAAGATACTATCCCACATGGTATCAAGGCACTTTGAGGAACAAATTTAATGCAACATAAAGTAAGGATGAGAAAAAAAGAAAGGAGAGAGTATATACCTAATGGATCCTCTGGATTCTTCAAAAATCATCTCCTTTCAAATAGATCAAAGCCACTTCTTCAGGTGTTAATCGAGGAACTGTCACCTTTACTTGATGACGTCACCTCCTATGGTGGAGAATTGGAGCCTGCATGAGAGGGTCGGGTCTTGGTCGACGTCAAAAACCTCCAACATATGTGCCCTACCCCTAACCCCTAGGGGGGTATTTATAAAATTTCAAGGGGGGGTTGAAGAAATTTTTTTTCAAACATTTTTTGAATTTTTCTAGATTTTTTTTTTGGCAAAAAAAAGGAAATTACCTTTTTAAAAAACAATTAAAAAGGAAATAAAATGATATTAAAAAATTTTCAGTTGCCGCATCGATTGAGGCAGCACTGTAGCTGACTCTAATGAGAGGAAAAAAAAGAAAAAAAAAAGAAGAAAAAGTTAATTAAGGGACTCAGTACGACCGCTCCATGCTCGTAAGCCAAGCGCGTGTGGTCGCCTCCCCAAAGAGTGGCGGCCAGTCTGCTGATTCGGTCTACTACGTATGTTCGGGCCCAATTTTAAGGCTAAACACTGATTTGGACATTTTTTGGCTCACTGAGATCGTTTTTCAATGTTTGAATTCAATTTTAACACTTTCAAGGTACAACAAAACCTTTACAGTCCGTTTCGAGTCATTTCAAAAGTTTTGGAAAGAATTTTATTGACATTTTAATCTCTGATTGTCATTTCAAATGGATCAAAGCCACTTCTTCATGTGTTAATCGAGGCACTGTCACATTTACTTGACAACATCACCTCCTACGATGGAGAACTGGAGCCTGCATGAGAGGGCAGGGTCTTGGTCGACGTCAAAAACCTCCAACATATGTGCCCTATCCCTAGCCCCTAGGGGGTATTTATAAAATTTTTAAGGGGGGTTGAAGAATTTTTTTTTCAAACATTTTTTGAATTTTTCTAGATTTGTTTTTGGCAAAAAAAAAAAGAAAAGGTAAATTACCTTTTAATAACATTTAAAAAGGAAATAAAATAATATTAATAAATTTTCAGTTGCCGCATCAATTCAGGCAGCACTGTAGCCGCCTCTAATGAGAGGCGAAAAATGAAAAAAGGGAATTAAGGGCTCGGTACGACCGCCCCATGATCGTAGGCCAAGCGCGTGTGGTTGCCTCCCCAAAGAGCGGCGGCCAGCCTGCTGATTCAGTCTACTACGCATGTCCGGGGACCCAATTTTTAGGCTACACAGTCTGATTCGAATATTTTTGGGCTCACTGAGATTGTTTTTCAATGTTTTGAATTCAATTTTAACACTTTCAAGGCCCAACAGAACCTTTACAGCCCGTTTCGAGTCATTTCAAAAGTTTTGGAAAGAATTTTATTGACATTTTATTCTCCGATCGTCATGTCAATTTCATAGAATGCTAGAATTATGATCGATGATATTTTAATTAGTTCACAATTCTGAGAGGAGGTTCACGTTAACGTTTAGGGAGTGCTCGTACCTCATAATTTTTCAGAAATTATAATTTTGCTTCACTGTCCTTTTTGATGGCTTAAACCCATATTTTAAGACTCCATGAGCTGCAATATGCAAAAATATTGGGCAACTGATACTTTATCAAAAATTGCCTTGATCGAGCATGAATTTTAAGGTATATCTTAGTTGAAAACTTCCAAAATTTAATTAAAGACCATTTGAATTCTGATTTTAGGAAACTTATAATCAAACTAAGCATCTCAACGAGGTAAATCAACGACACAAAAATTGATCCAATCCAAATCCAAATGGATACAAATCAAAGGATCAAAGCGCATTTGGATGGTTTGAAGCATTAATTGGATGACCAAATGATTTTTAAATATGACATGCTTATAATCGAATTGAGTGACTAAACGATATGAATCTAACAAGCCCAAGATTGCTTACTTCGGACATCAATAAGACACTAAAATGCTCAAATTTTAATGGAATCTTCTCATATGGACCAAGCCCCGTAGTTTTTCCCTTTTTTGGGTTTTCAAGTAAAAAATTTTCTAGTGATTCTCTACTCTGTCTCCAACTATCTATTTAAGTACTGGATATCCATGCATCGTTAATACGAAAAATTCTCTCACTCTACCACCGCGAATATACTAGCCCATAACAAACGTCTATATCTACATCTATGCTCTATGTTCTCCACTCAAGATTTCACTACTCTCTCCATCGGCCACACTAGGTAGATAAGCCACTCTCTTTAAAGGGAATTGGAGAAAACCCTATATTTTTTTCCTCTCAAGAGAGTGAAGCCACTATAGCTCATTGGGCAGCCAACCAAATCATTGTTATTCGTGGCATAGATCTGCTTACCAGGGTGAACACCTTTTCATAAGATAATCCACACTTTTGTTACCTTTATGAATGCATATTTGCTGACTTTTGCAGGGTATTTGCAAAAGCGCAGCAAATATCCTATTAATTGAATATTATAATTGTACTTTTGCTGTCCTTTTGTTGAGTATTTGTCAAAGCGCAACAAAATAAAGTAAGTCCGAACGATTCTCGTCGTCCGGTCTCCGCACAGAATAATTCCGCCCATTTAAGGGCAAGATAAAGCATATGTGGAGTTCATCTTACTGAAAGCAAACTTGGTGATGTGTAGTTTTCACAAGTTGGAGCCTTATCTGCAAGGAAAAGGGAGGTAGCCCCTCCTCTAGCAATGGCATTGGTTGCTGATGACTTCACTAGCGATGTTTGAAGGCCAGTGAGTGCTTGCTTCGCACAGCGTGGACCAATAATAATTCATTCTAAAGCTAAAACCACTATCTAAAGTAGTTTTTATTTATTTATTGTTTTTATTAATTATAATAATATATAACTAAAATATTTCCATTTATATTTTTAAAAAATTAATATTCCCAATATTTTTTTGTGATGGAATTAGATTTTGTTTGAGATAGCTTTCTTACGGCTTTGTCTTTCATATTACAATCATAGTTTATGTTTGGCTATTGCTTTTTTGCTGCTCTTAAGAAATTTTTGTGCTTGAAAGTTATTTTTATAGCAGATTTCAAAAAAGTTACTTTCTCTAAAACAGTTTTATAACCATCTTTATAAGCTTCGTTTGGGACGACTTTCTTAATATTTTATAAAGCAACTTTTTAGTACAAAAAATTCTTAAAAGTAGAAAAAAAAAACAGTAGTCAAAAGCTATCACAAATGAGAGAAATTATTCTGTGCGGTCACCAGACTATTTGAAGGCCAATCAGGATGCGTCATGTCACCATTACACAATATCGATACACAACAAAAAGATGACATGGTGAATCCTAATTTGCCTCTGGACGAAGTCCGATGACCGCACATAATAATTTCTCCACAAACGAAGCCTAAAAGCTATAACCGTACCGTTAATCAATCTGCATTCTAACAATATAGTTACACATTGTGATTTCTCATGTCAAAATTTTCAAATACCAAAAATTACATTCATAGGAGGGAAAAAAATGATCAATTACACAAGGAAGAATCCTTTAATAAATAAATAAATTGCCTCATAACACTATTGCAGTCTTCATATGATCTAAAGTGTAAAGTGCATATTTATTGCGATTATTCTACCTTTGTTTTATGTTTTGTTGAGTCATTGGTGACAAAGCATCCACTTTGTCACTGTGGTTGGCAATGTCAAGTAGGTGAGAAAAATAGGTTTATGATATTATGATATAATTTAATATCATGATAAGTTTGAAAATTATTAGATTTATTTCGAGATTAATAGTACATAAAAATTTTATAGTGCACTAATCTTAAAGCAAGTCTATTTATTTTTATGCTCATCTTCATGATATTCTGGCACAATTTTTATTCTTTTATACTGTCATTATTAGGAAAAATTATTGCATCCGGTGAAAATACCGAGCATACCGAGTGTACCGAGCGTGCTGTACCGAGCACTTTAGTGACGCGACGTTTTGTTATTGGTTTCCGGATGCATTCAGTAACCTGACGGAATAATTACTCCACTATTAGGGGTGATATACAAGGATAAAATTTTGAAGTATTTTTAATTCAATCTCTAGATCAATTTTAATTTATATGATTGAGCTCCTAATACAATATAAATTGTTATTTAGATAAGAATATTATTTTAGAAAGATATTATATAAAAAATATTTATTTTATAATTCAAATTAATTGAGTAGATTTACAAAAAATAAAATAAAAAAAACTAAAATTGTTTCAGCTTCAATATAGGCATAATCAAAATATGTTTCAAGGCCCATAGAAATTATCTCATTAATTTTGAAATTTTAGCTGAGTTAACTTATAATTATTGGAATTGTTTGATATTTTTATTGATATGAAAATTATTTAGTGCTACATCATTTGGAATTTATCTTAATATTATTTATTTAGCTGTTTTAATATACATGAATAAGAAAGCTACATAGCATGATGAACTTATATGAAAAATGCAAATAAGCATCAAGAAAATATTTTCATATGGCCCCATAATCTCATATTCTCATGTGAGTCTTTTTCATATAAAATAAAATAGCTATATAAATAATACTAAGACAAAGTACTCAAGTAATATGGGACTAAATGATTAAGACGAAATTTTTAAGTTCACAACAAATATACTTCATATTTTTAAATTATTTTTTATAATATAAATAAGATTTATTTTTTCGTTTATAGTGTTAAACATACTAAAACAAGGTGCTCAAATGAAGTTCTCAAGTTCAGAATACATATAGAATATATTTTTTTAATTAATTTTTTTATAATATGAATAATATTTATTTTATAATTAATAAAAATTTTAATCTATTTTTAAACATATGCAATTTTATAATGTGAATTTTGAATGTAATATATATATATATATATATATATATATATATATATATATATATATATATATATATATATATATATATATATATATATATCCATGTTATACCTAAACATATAATATAAATTAATAATTATTTATATTAATTTATAACCCTATATGTGAACTAAATTTATGTTAAATGTGAATTATATTTAATGATTAAATATGTTTAAATTTAAAATTATAATCTAACATGATTTATAGATGAAATTTTATAAATTAAATTTTGTATGTAATATAGACGTAAATTCTATCTAAACATAAAATATAAATTAATAATTATTGATATTAAATTTATAAATTTATATGTGAACTAAATTTAATGATTGAATAACTTTAAATTTAAAATTATAGAATATATTATTATGTATAAATTTTATTTATTTATTAGTAAAAAAAAATATTTTTTACATAATTATTCCATCAAAATTATGTCATTTAAATAATTTTAATATTTATTTTGTCATTCGGTTTGAACCTTGAACATAAATTTTCTCATTCTATGTCTGGTTTGATTTTCACGAACTTGGATTGGAGTTAGGCTTGTAGTTTTAGCGAAACTTAATAAATTTATATGTGAAGCTCAAGTGTGCTTGCCAAATCAAGTAGAAAGTGCTCTTTTACTTGTATAAGCATTTGTATAGACATCTCCAACTTCAACGGTTCGCCAGTCGAACCAATTTTTTTTGGTTCAATGTGAAACTAGTTATTGAAATAGCCGAGACTAGTTAGCCAGTTGAACTTGCCGAACCGACTGGCCCAATCTGATTTTCGAAATAATGAATAATACTTAGAGATTTGTGACATGTGAAACATAACGAAGCATTATGTTTGAAACTCAAATGTGCTTTCCAAATCAAATAGAAAGTGCTCTTTCACTTCAATAACTAGTGCAAAGGCATCTCCATCTAGTGAAAAGAATTGGAGTTAGGCTTATAGTTTTAAATTTGTTAGTGGAATTATATTCTTTGTGGGGACTATACATGGATGCAAACTAAATTGATGATAAACCATATAATAATATTATTATTTTTAATATCTACATTTATATATCTTTTTTTTTTTTTTGCATATTTTACTTAATTGCATAGGATTGTATGTTAAATAGTTGATTATTGCAATTCATGTTTTTGTCCTATTGTGTTGAGTGCAATAACTTGTACTTAATTTTCCATCACTCTCATTTGTAGCCTATTATCTTTTAATCCTCATATCTTGTCTACTTGTATAAATTGGCATGCTTCATAGATATTCCATAGTGGATGCGAAAATGTTTGATTTTATGAAATACAAAATGGTTAAAGCAGAGAGGTAGTGGACCGAATAAGTTCACAAGAGATTTTATAAGTTTGGAACTACAAATGTTTTAGTGGATTGTTATGAGCAATATACTTGCGTGCACTTAAGGTATTCCATAGTTTTCTTTCTTTCTTTTTTTTTTTTTTTTGGACATTTAGTCCAATTAAAGCAAACTCACACACACCTCACATACGCAAGACTTGAAACCAAGACCTCTTGATTAGTAATCAAAGCTCACAACCAATAGACCAAGGTGAGCTTCATAGATATTCCATAGTGGATGCGAAAAAAAACCGTGATCAATGTTTTGAGAGGGATGAAAAGAGTTTACTTGCGACTGCTACAAAGAGATTATGAATTTTAGACATAAGAAAAATTCCTAAGAAAATCTTTGTGAGTACTGCGAGAGGTTCTCATAAAGACAAGTTCTAAAGGATTTTCAAAGGGAGAGATCAAATTGGGAAGGCTCTTTTATCATCAAGAAGGTATATCAGGGAGGAGCCTATCAACTCATTAATTTGGAAGGTCGGCGACCTATACCCCAGATCAATGAGAGTTATCTGAAAAAATACATTCTTAGAAAAACAAGTCGAAGATCATTCCCTTTACAAAGAAAGAATAATATTTCTAAGATGTCTTAGAAATGCTCCTACATGACAGGGGACATTTAAAAAAAAATCTAATGACAGTTAAAATTTTCCTTTAAGACATTGGACATTTTAAATATTTATTTAGGTTAACATTGATCCTCAAATAAATATTTAAAATCATACATGATACTATCACTATATGAATGCATGGCAGAAGCTAATATCTTCAAGTAAATATCCGGTCATTGCAAAGGTTGAAGACACATTTCAAATTTGTCAAAATTTAGAAGTTTAATTAAGGAGACTTTTTAGTCAGATAAATTCAACAAATCATGTTAAAAAAAGTACGAGCTATTGTAATACAAGTCCAGAGGATTTAGGCCACCAGCAAACACTCTTTCGCCAAGCCCACCAAAGCATCAAGCTAGGGCAGAAGGTAAGTTTTATTCCTCATAAATTGAGAAGATAAGTCAGGCAACCTCCATCATTACATCTGTTAAGATTGGAGGCTAACGTTGAAGATATATTAAAATCATGACAAGTCAAGTAAGACAAATCAGGTATCTAACAAGTCAGATAAGGCGAATTAGCACATCTAAATAATACAAAGCATCAGATAAATGATAGCCTTTATTAATATAGCTATTATAGATTTCTAAAAATTCCCAGCGTGACATCTAAAATCTAATTTTGGAAGTTCGTAGGGTCAACCATTTAGCAACAAATATGATCTGTTATAGGACGCATATCATATTTACGCAGATCATATTTGTTGGGAGACATTTGTTGATCCCAAACTATTGCATAACCAGCTCCCACTACCCACCTCGACAGCTCCCACGGTCCCATAATTCGACAACCGCTCCCCACAATCTCACACGAAAAATAAAACCACGCAAGGCAGAAATGGAAGGGGCGATGCATTCAAAGGCTAAGGATTTCGAAACTTAAAGACACAGACAAAATTGAAGCTGCTTCCGACCTCTCTACCCAAATCGCTCGTCTTTCTACCGTTTGCACGCAGCCGCCAACTCACGCCGACTGACCCCTCATATCACTATGCCCTATGCCTGAATCCCAACCAAGGACCTTCCTATTGCCGAACTCACCGATTGCTGAACCCATGTCGCCGACCGACTCACATAACTTCGAGAGTTGTGCCCTACCCCGACGTCTGATTTGTCTACCCTATATACATACATACATACATACATACATATGTGTGTGTGTGTGTGTGTATGTATATATATATATATATATATATATATATATATATATATATATATAGTGGAAAACCTAGCGTCATTGATTTTAGATTTGATCAGGATGGTTTTTAAACTCGAAGACTTGCGCCGTGATCTTTGATCCGGGTGGATGATTTTAAATTTGAAAGTCTCGCACAGTTGTACCCTTAGATCCTAGCGGGATGATTGCAAATGCAAAGACTTCGCGTCATTGTATCTTTAGATCTAAGCAAGATGATTGAAAGACAAGTGCCTCCCCAACCTCCCTTTGCAGGGAGGGAATGCTGGGAGGTTGTTGAATTTTGAACTAAATATAATCACAAGGAGCATAACTTAATATCAACATAAAAATATAAGTCACAAAATAATAAAAATCAAATGCAATTTTGTAAGCAATTAATCGTGGCGGGCAAATTTTTCAGATATAATCAACTTGCAAGCAAATCTATCAGTTCCTTGTGAATACTGAAAGTCAAAAACATAATGAATAAAGTACGTTGCCAACTAACATGTATAAGGAGATTAATGATAAGTGCAACCTATCCAGCAGTCAAATGAACGCACTAAATTTGGCGACCGTAAGCAACAATAATAGACATAGTGCAAGGATGGTGAATCCCTTGTGAACAATGGGAATTGACATACAGGATGGATGTAGTAATTCGTCGGCAGTCCATATTAATATAAAAATGAATACAATAAACCTGCCTACAAATGACGATATTCCTTGCAGGCATATACAGGCAACATGCAATAAATGTCAGGTCATTCATGCAGTCAACAACAATCAAGCTTTCAACAAATACATATGAGCTACGATGCATACAAATATCTACAAGCCACTATAGGAGATTTGTCATACACACAACAATCCATCTACGAGCTAGGTTGGTAATTTCTGAATGTCTACGGATTACCTACGAGCAAATTCAACAAAGCTTATATGGCACAACGTGTTGCCTGCAAAAAAGCAATGAGCGACCCGTAACATAGCACTACGACCCGCCAACAAGCAATGTTAGCAGATTCACGATAAGCAAAGTTCACCTACATGCAATGGATGATGACTCTTGAATACCTAGCACGAGACCAAAAGCAATGTTAAACAAAGCCTATATAGTAAAAAATATTGTCTGTAAGAAGCAATAAACGATCCATAACACAGCGCTACGACTCACCTGCAAGCCATGATGGAGAATTTTGAATTTACAATGAAAATTACGTACCAATGGTAAATTGAAACAGTAAACTTATGGAACTAGCCTGTCACATCATATATCATCTTACTTACAAACGACTAGGAGGCTCTTGATGCGTCATATAGAACATGTGTCGGCGGAAGTACGTGCATGCAAGCTGAATATTGAAGAAAAATGACAACATGCAAAAGACAAAGCATTTTAAATTACATCGCCAGTGCACATGAAATGAAGTCTGACGCACAGTTAAATACGCCACCGGATCCGCAACACTTGATTAAGTGGATAGAATGCAATACTTCTATAATAGCTCCAATCTATATGCTGAAAATACAACCCCATGTACTCCGACAAACGTGTTAAAATTGCAAACAAAAATGCCTGAGAATGTTGTGCGGGGTTAAATGGTCACTACTATAACATTCTATTTTCAAACTAAACACATCATGCATGTGCTCCGATAAATGCGATAAATTTGCAAACATCAATTTCTGATAATGTTGTGGGGGTCAAATATTCAAATTTCATCCTCCTCTATGAAAGGACTAGAGTCGATCTGACTTGAATCATAAAATATCTCTCAAATTCCTACAAAAATAAAAGTGATTTTAATATCACCCCGATAACGGCCATGTTAAACATCAACCGAAGGGGTCAAATCTCAAATCCAATAAAAATCTAAATCCATAAAATGAAATCTATCACCTGAAAAAATTAAAAATTAAAACTCATTCACCTTTCGCAACCATTTGCAGGGATGATAAAAATTAAAATTAACTTCAGCTCATAGAGAGTGAATGTCATGTCAGGTGCCAATAGGGACGTGACATGTGCCCTTTGATTGAATGGTTTTGCTATAAAATGATATCATTATATTACAATCACGACCAAAACCCGTATGTTTCCTAATGGCGTCAAACCCTTGAGTAATGAATCATAAGGTATATTTGATAGGCATAAAACCATCTGTCAGTTAAGGTGGATTCAAATCCGTCCTTTTAGACAAACATCGCATCAAGTCTATAAGGAATTTTGGCTGGCGATAAGGTGCCTTCTATCAGATTGGGTCGACTACATTCTCTAACCAAGTAGACTAGGGACCATGACAGACCGAGACAATGGAACCATTGGATCTTGATCTGGCTCATCTTCATTCGCCCCATCACTAGTTTTACATATACGGTGATAAATTTTAAGTCATAAACTCTAAATTTCAATATCAAAGTTAAATCCAAATGTTGTTGCTATTATATGGATACTCAGGGCCTATCTTATGACTAGCCTTAATCAAAAATTCTCTCTCGTTATCGAGAGGGGTAATTAACTATAGGGAATTGTGGCTATAGGAAACTATGACTCATATTATAAAGTCGTCATGAAATGAGGCCGAAATCTCTAGGTAGTGTCTTATCTAAAACTCAATTTGCCATCTGAAAATTCACCGGGAACCTAAGTCCATTAAATCTCTCCTTGCCCACAAAAAACAAATAAAAAAGAAAGAGCTGGCGTCGAGAGGCCGGGGCGTCGAATTTTCAGAGCCCACAATAGCTAAACTAATCATCAATCTAAATGCCAATATGATACATAAACTTTCTTAATAACAAGGAATCCTTAGGCAACAGTGTGACACTTAAAATGATTGAGGAGGAAATCATAGATGAAGCAATTAAAGCACCAGGCATACAAGAATCACTTTAGTTAAACAAGCTCGATATAAGATGTTCAACGAAACAAATTCGCATCCGGGTGTTCCCAAAAATCAACTTCATACTTTCCTCAAAAAGAAAAATAACAATGAAAATTTAAGTACAAATTCATAGCCATTAGGAGTCAAGATAAAATATATATAAAAATTCTAATAATACATTTCAAATATGTACAAAGTAATAGATGTTTTCTTTCAGGATATCAAATTGCCTATTTTAGATATAAAAAAAAAAGTAAAAACCAACATGTGAAACATTCATGAGCATGCAAAAAGAACATTGAATAACTAACCTTGAAATGGTATAATCAGAGCCTTTCTTTCTATTGAGATTTCTTCGCTTAAGCTTGTCATATAATTCTAACAGAAACAAGGAAAAAGTGCTCCAAAAAGTTCGCCTTCTTCACTTCATGCTGCTCACAGAATCTGCCAATCCCTTGCCACTGGTTTCCAGTGGAAAAAATATAACAGCCATTCCAGAAAGGAAAAGTACAAGTTCAAACAACAGAAGTGCTATCGTCTGATGGCAGCCATGCACCAAAGCAACAGCCACTAGAGGACACAACATCCCTCCTATTCTTCCCACAGAGCTTGCAGTTCCAACTCCAGTGGTCCTAAAAGAGGTAGGATATATCTGAAATAGGGGAAATAAAATCACTTCAGAATTTAAGAGAAATGAGATGCTGGGATCACGAGTGACAGTTGAAATAGTGTTGATGAAGGTGCCAATGGAAGAAGATGTTCATTATTAAGGCAGTCAATGCAGAACCATGTGATGTTATGTCTATGACTTATGCTGCAGTGGTAGTTAACTTTATACCGTGGTTAAATTCTAATTTTTTCTCCTAATATAGACTAACTGAGATCAGTCAATGCAGAACCATGTGATGTTATATTATGGCCTATGTTGCACCGATGCAGATACGGCGACACGGATACGACACGATAGGGATACGGGGCACATCAATTCTTAAAAATACAGGATATGGGTACAGCGCGGACACGACATTATAATTTATAAATCATACATACAAATTAAGAAAGCAATCAAAACATAATATTTGAAATTACAAAAAAAAATGAAAGCAATATCATTTGTAGCCTTGTAGCTTATAATATCAAAATAAAAGTAAGCATTACATGTCTAGTACAACAACAAAAGCATAAACATAAATTGTCTAGCACATGAAGTTTCAACTATTCAATAGAAGGAATGATATGATTAGCTTCTCCAGTTGTTTGCCTTTGAACTTCTATATCATCTTTAATAAATATCATATCTTATAATTCAGGCTCATCAAGTGAAAGATTAGCAATTTTTAATATTTCCATATCATCAAGAGACTCAAATCCATCTTGAAAATGAGAGAACCTTGCTCGCAACCGCGGAAGTAAATATTGTCGTCTTTTTTCGGATTTTTTTTTTGTATTTTCAATAGACATGCATATCGGATATGCGCGTCCTTTTGAAATTAAATAGTATTTTAATTGGATACGGATGACACGTATCGATATCATATCGGAAGCGTATCCGAGTATTTGTGTATCGGATACAACACGCCTTCATAAATAGGTGTATCGATGCAACATAGATTATGGCTTATGCTGCAGTGGTAGTTAAATTTATGCCCTGGTTAATTTCAAGTTTTTTGCCTAATATAGACTAACTGAGATGAGTTTTATTGAGACTCAGCCATATTTATTGGTAGATGGAATTCATGGAAATCATTTGAACTTAAAATTATGTCAGGTTAGTGGTAAATTTTTCCAGCAGCCTTTCAAATTATTGATGTTATTTTGCCTTAAGTTACTTCTTTTGATCCCCAGTTGTGCAGCACCTAAAACTTGATTTATGATGATGACAGAGATGGTGTATTAAGCATATGTAGCCTTTTGTGAAGTTAAAGTATCCTAAAGAAAGAAAACAGACCAAAAATGATAGATATCCTTCAAATTTGCGATCAACTCCTGTCTTCAGAGATTAATAAAACTTGAGTCAAAAGGGCTACAAGAAGGGAGAGATGGGGATCTAATAGAAATATAACACAGCTCCAAGAGCCATCTGACACGAACTTCCAATTCTATAACTTAAGAAGAAAGAAGATGTTTCCATTCAATTTATTTTTTTATTGTTGAAGTGGCTATTTATGGTGATAAACTCTAGTGTTTGAGTTTAAATGTTCGTGAGTGTCATAACAACACAGCAATGCATTATAACCATATTTTTGGTTCACTTCTAGTGAATTAGATCGCATGAATCTGTCTGACATAAATCTGGCAAATAGCTTGAGCGAGCATGGTGAAATTTTGGGGTGTAATTGGATTCTTCAAAGTGTGATTGCTTTATTATAGAAGGGCTCTTGACTTAAACGGATAGAGTATTGTACTCTTGAGTGAAAATTGTTCACGATCAATGAATAAGAAGTCATTTGCCCATTCCAAGTTTAATGTTTCCAAGATGCGGAGGAATAACTCTATTGCCGCTTCTAATCAATTTGTTCTTCTTTTGATTTTCCTTGAGTGTCTTTTTTTTTTAATCTTTTTGTTCATATGATTTTGATTTCAGTCACACTTCAAGTAGGGATTTGTTGGGTCGTTCCTGAACCGATCAACCCGGCCCCACATGGGCCAGCCCTAAGTCAAACCCCCTCCTATGTTATTGCCACCCAAGCCATAGGCCCCATATGGCTAAACTACGGGAGGCGGCTAGGTTAGGAGGGAAATGAATTTTGAATTCAAGTGAATTAAGCTTTAAATAGGCATTAGAGGTTAGGGTTATGGTTTATGCTAGATTATTGTTTCTCTTGGGAGTTTTTTTTTTCTTTTCTTTAATTATATACTATATTTAATTGTTTCTCTTGGAGTTCTTTTTGGTGATTTGGGCTCTAGACTCTTTGTCTAGAGATTGGGAGAGAACAGTCATCCCCTCAAATTGAGGATCAATTGTATATTTGCTTTATGATTGCTTTGCTTTGATTTCCCTAATGCAATCTACTGTCTTGGGTTCATTTCGTTGGCATTCTTGTGTTCTTTCTCGCTTTTTTTTTTACCAATTTATTGTTAGGGTTGCTTGTGAACTCAAGTATTTCCTATCAGGATTATAAAAGCATCTATCATGAGCATGTACAACAAGGAAATCGAGGATCATAAGCTCTCATTCTTTGAGACTTCCCTCTCCTAGAGTCAGAATTTTCCATATAGCCAGTCCAATATTGAAACCAAGAAACTGCGATTGTCATCTACATATGTCTAAGTAGGTATATGTCTTTGTTTATTATAAGTTAGCCTTGACATTGCATCCATCATTCTTACATTCGTTTAATTCCAAATTTACTTGGGTAATTTGATTAATTTGGCATTTCATCCTTCTGCATGGCATATAAGGGTTGTCTATGACTTTTATCCTTAGCAGCAAAGATTTAAATGCCATCCTACATCACCTTATACTACAATTCCAAACAGTAAATTGAAGAAAAAAAAGAAAAAAAAAAAAAAAGAATACATGGATAACTAGATAAATTTGAGCTTAGCTAAAACTTCGATTAAGAAGAAGAGAAGGGCAATTAAAGGATGCCCCCAACTCTAAGTAGCATTGGGGGGAGGAGACAAAGCTCAGTTTCTTCTATATTTTGCTTGCAAGCCCTAATTCACCCTAAGAGGCAGTATTTATAGACTCATAGTGACTCATTAACAGTTTAACACCTAATAACCATCAAATAAACATTAACTAATTGCGGACCACTAACCAATAGCTTAAACTATCCATAAAAATTTTTCCCTAACACCACGCTAATCGACTTAGTTATTTCTTTGTAGTCTAAACTTCCACAGAGTCAAAAGAAAGGCCACATAATTTGCAGCTACTTATGGTGTGGAGAAATAGCAATGTGATATTAGGACTTCCATATAGGGGTGAAAACAGTTTGGAGTGCATCAAAGCCAACGTATTATTGATGTTGAGTTCTCATTTGACGTTTATCTGATCTTTATGTAAAATTTTGAGGGCAACTTTATATATCATACCGCTACTAGTAGGGCTCTAAGAGAAATAAGATGGAGTAAATATCTTAAATTCATATAGAAATCTCTTGCTGACCTCTGGTGCATATACATAGACAATGTTGAAGCTTCCAGAAATACAGACCCGAGCACCAAATAAAAATACTGTAGTGATTGCTTCATTCTGTTCAACTACTAGAGGCAACAAGAAAGCACAACTTATAAAAAGCATAGCTGACATTGAAAGTTTGCGACCGAGCCTATCCACAATAGTAGCTGACAAAAGAAGTCCAGGAACCTCTGCAAAATAGTTATTTTCTAGTACGAGTTATCTTTTAAAAAAAAAGTGCTATATTAAGTTTGGAAAACGTAAAAGGAATTAATGATTCTACCGGCAAAACTACTGATGAAGACATTTTTGTAGAGGCTGCTCCCAACTGAATGGCTTATTATAGATTCTGAAGCACAATTACTACTTCCACCGCTCAACTCAGAGGTTAGCAAAACAATTCCATAATATGAAAATGCATTGCCAAAGAAAGTGATCCAAAGCAGAAGAGTAGATCTGATCAATTCTGGCGATAGAAGCTTGGCAACGGCGGAGATGCCACCTGTTTTAGGTTCTACTTCATCAACAACTTTAGTTTTTTTATCCTGGACATTTATCAAATTTGTGGATTCAGAAGGATTCGGATTTTCATTAAGCTCAGTCCTTATATCAGAAACAAGAACACCAGGCGGAAGTGTCGCTCGATTTGTTCTTGCCATCTTCTCCAAAATATGCATTGCTTCAGATGTTCGACCTTTCATGCAAAGATACCTTGGAGACTCAGGGACGATGCGGTAGAATAATAGCAGAAGAAAAGATGGTATTGAAGAAAATACTAACAGCCACCTCCAACCCAATTTTGGCATAACAGCCTGCAAATAAAATAGCAAATTAATATCAAGTAGGTAGAAGTTTTGCTTCTTTGGATGGAATTTTCTGTAATAAGGAAAACTTATATGACTAGTATTGCTGTAAACCTTTCACATAAGTGCAGCACAAGTTATTTTTCTCACTGTTAAGGATGGGTACCAGATAGGAGTATAGCAAACACATGGCTCAATTTTTAACACAAAAATAAAACAAACATAATCTGTGGTAATCTATAAAGCCTATATTTTAGATATAAAGAAGATAGCAAGACAGATTTTTAAAGCATGATAGACACCTCATGAACTAATGTTTCAGGATGTGTAAAAACTTTTTTGATGGATGGCTTTGACTATGAGAAGAAAACTAACATATTTTCTTTGTTAAGTACTTCAAATGGCCCAGAATTTAACACGAGGTTGATGAAAGTTAATGTGCTTCTAATGGATTTGATTAGTTAAATACATGGGTAGAACTAAATTTACTAGAATTTTCAAGCAAACTTCAAATCTGAACTGTCATATATATTAGATATGGTTGAGAAATAACTAGAAAAAATATGGGAACTCGATCTAAGAAAACCGCATGAGATGTTGGAAGAAATATAAAATTAGGAGAAAAGTCATTTTCTCGTAGGACTAGAATGCAAATGCATACATAAAAGCCTAAAACAATAATTAAATGACCCCTATTGTAATTTGGAGATCACAAGCTCGAGCCACGAAAAAAACTTCTCTGCAAATATAATGACAAGACTACGTACAGCAAGCTCTCCTAAGATCTTGCATTAGTAAGAGCACCATAAAAATGAGATGCCCTTTATATATACTAATAAAAATGCAAGTACACGTTGCAATATTTTCTTTCAAAAATTTAGTGAATTCTACTTTTTAATTTGAATGTAATGTGATTATTTCAAAAAAATATATTTTATTAATATTTTGAAGTGCTAAGAGTCATTTTAATACAAGTATAGATTTGATAGTCAACTAATGATAGCCTAATTAGCATTAGTACAATGGATGTTGTCCTTTGCATAGTACAATTAAGTATGTATTTTTAAGAATTAGCATTAGTATAGTTCTGTTTAAAATTTTTTAGCAAAATCTTTTAAATATATAGATAATATAATCGTTCATAAAATGAATAACGTTAAAAAAAAAAAATAAAAAAAAAAACAATAGTTTAAAGTATTTTATCTTCATAATTTATTAATAAAATTAAGAAAATTTTAAATAACATTATTATAGTTAAGAATTAAAAAAAAAAGTATATGCATATATCAAATTTATTTATGAATAATATAAAAAATAGAAATTAGTTACTACTTTAATTTTTTTACACTCATTTTGTGAGAAATGTAAAAATACTAATATTCAAGGGGGAGTTTACATATGTACCACAAAATTCTTATATATATACATACGTATTTAACAACTAAATCTTTATATTTATTTATACAACACTCTAATCTTTAAATTACATAAAAAATATCACTTAAATTAACTTATCTAAAATAAAAATATGTTTTAACGTGATTTAGATGCTAGGATATTAAAGAAATATAAAGATTTTAGAGATAGAAATATAACTACATAAGAATTTTGAGGTATGTAAATTCTCAAATATTCAAATGTCTAAAAATAAAATAGTCAATCAACAATGACGAAAGTATTAAAAAAATAAATAAAACCATTGGAAGTAAAGTTCTTCATCTTTATCAATTTATTAAATAAATGATTATTATTGCTAATTAAATGCTTATAATTTATAACTTAAACTAAAAAGTTTAGCATATATTATTTCCCACAAAAAAGTTTCTTCTCCTCTCCCTCTTTTCACACAACCTTCACTCTCTCGCTTGATCCTTTCTCTCTTTCATCTACCCACAAATTTATTTTTCTATTAGAAAATTGTTTCTCACTCTCTCTCCCTGTCTCTTTCTACTAAACATCATCTATCTCTCACTATCAAACTCCCTCTAATTCTAAAAATTCTCACCCCACCTACTCTCTCCCCTTAATACCTGAACCCTTATCCCTCCCTACACAAGACCATGTTTTTTCTCTTTAAATCATTTCTCTCTCCATTAATCTTTTTCATAAAACCCCTCATTTCCATGTCTTGTCTAACATCTACTGCTTTGCTTGATCCTTCCCATGTGACTTGAAGTGATAGTTTGATAAAGATTCACTTTTTGGATTCAAACAGTATTTATTAACATTCACTCCATTTTTATTGAAGTCTAGTGAGCTTCCTTGATGGAGTTGCTCACATCTCGTCCTTTCTTTCATGCTTTCTCCGCCCTTTGTTTTGTGTTTTGCTCCAACAGATTGTAGTTAGATTAAATTCTTCTGATCGACCACAAATAAATATAACCTCAATACCACTTCTTTCACACAAAAGAACCCGTATACTGAAATGAAATAAAAAATTAATTAGAAGGCAATAACTGTTCTTTATCTAATCATACTCTACCTAGAAGCTACCTATAATCTTGTAGAAGGTTAACGTCAATGGCAGCAAATAGGATAATTGTACCCTAAACCCTAAACCTACTGGAGCAACACCTGCACTTATGAATTCTTCTTTCTTGATTCTATTATAATAGTAAGTAGCACAAGGAAAAAAGATACAGCAATGCTTGAAAATAAGAAAATAATGCTTCAATAGAAGATGCCATTGAAATCTACACAAAACTTGGAATATAAAAAGGCATCTGTATAATGCAATTACTCCTACACAGCCCCATAAAGTTACTTTGTGATTTTCAAAGTGACATTAATTTCTCCATATAAGTCCACGATATCATCAGCATTTATAACTGATGAATTTTGAAGGAAAAGAACTTAAAAAGCATGGGCAAGTAGATAAGAGAGGATGCGAGGAGTACCCAAGCAAGAGAAGCCTCCAAGATGGTACCAATAGTCCAGAAGCCTTGGAAAATCACCATCCACGTACCTCTATTTGGAGCTGGAACAAACTCTAAAAACCACGAAGCAAGGACGGGTCCGCCTCCCAAACCGATGCCAACCACAAATCGAAGGAGAAGCAAGGAAATATAATTTGGAGCAAAAGCACTAAGAAGACCTGCTCCACTAGTAACTATGGCTGTAAATAGAAACCCAACCCTAGAATTGACAGAAATTTAAAAATCAAATAGTTGAAGCAAAACATTTTGATCGTTTCTTCTAATTAACAATAACTAATGCTATCAAGTTGGGTTTGGACAGATTCATCTTGGACAAACAGTAAAATATATTGTTGAGATTGAAAAATGAAAAGGTATCATAAGATTCGTAAAATAATAGTAGTAGAGAAAAGAAATGATTTTAATTATCATGGTTATGTACACAAATGCATAAATTTCTCGATCAGAGAAAAAAGGTGTAAATTAAGTGCAAGTTGGATAAAATGTCATCAAAACCAAAAAAAATCAAACTTTATGAGCTCTAGGTAAATGTAAGAGCCAACAGTGACTGGCATATGGTCAAGCAGATGTTTTCACATCATTACTAGACCTCCACAGTGAAATGTGAAATTCAATTGATTGACAATATAAACGTTCAACAAATGCATCTCTGTTGACCTCTAAGTTGTGTCAAAGATCAATACGACCACATCCGACGAGGTCAACGATTGATCGACAAGGCACTGCTAAGCTGATATGAACTACACCGATGATACTCGAAACCACTCAAAATGTCCTCTATTAGTGAAATGGACTGAGCGAGTGCATCTGGAACGTCCCAAAATATAGGAAAAGACACCAAGATTGTCCGAGTACGGGCACAAGAAAAATTGGTAAAAAGTCCACCTGCACACACAAATCGAGACGAAATTTGAGTGCACAATCTACAAAATCTCAACGAGCGAATTCACATGCATTCAAAATAAATTTTTATTTATTTATTTATATTATTAGATTAATTTTTATAAATAATAGTTTAATATCTCTATATTTAAATTAATTAGATATATGCATACACATCTAATTAAAATAATTAAATATATATACAAAAAAAATCTGAATATCTAGAATCTTGATCTATCCTTTCAACTATAGATAGGAGGACAATTTTGCCCTTTCATTTATAGAAACAAAAATAAAAGGGTAAATAAGTAAATAACCTAAAGCTAAACCTTAATACACAAAAAGAACACTCATTTCACTCAATTTCTATATTGCTCACTTAATCAGATGCCTAGACCTCTCGATCTCACGCTCCTCCTGCCAAGTCTAGCACTAAACTGACCTCTTGTTCTCTCCTCTCTAGCACGAGCCGACCCTCCTTACCTCTTCCTCACTCAAGCAAGGTCAATCACCTACCACCGTCCAAGCTCCTCCATTAGCCAACATCCTTCTCCGTCCGACTCAGCCTCTGTCGACCACCCAATATGGACATCTCTCTTAACTCTCTTCCTCTCTCATTTCTCTCTATTTGCTCCTCTTGATATTTCTTTTTCACTGACTTCATCTCTCTCTCTCTCTCTCTCTCTCTCTCTCTCTCTCTCTCTCTCTCTCTCTCTCTGTCTCTCTCTCGGAGCGAATTCGCCAAAAGTTTGGCATAGTACTGAATGCACCAAACGAAGCGTCAAATCGCTTGAAACATTCAGTTCATTAGAGAGAGGGCGGGGAGATAATACAAGAGAGAGATAATGGAGAGAGAGACGGGGAGAAAGAGAGAGAGGGAGAAAGACCTTATACCACCCCGAACTGTAATGCAAAAATAAAAACATTTAAGGTGATTTCAAAATCAACCTAATAACGACCGTGTTGAAAGTGAATCTCAACTGGAGGGGATTCCATATTTTCAAATATTTCCCAAATGCCTGCAAAACTACAAATATTTTTTAAAAGTAACTCTAACGTCACTCTGATGATGGTCATGTTTAAAGTGCATATCAACTGAATGGGAACTTATGATCAAAATGCTTAAAAATCCTGATCGAACCTGATCCTTTACCAATAAATAGGCGAAGTTGACAAGGTTCAGATAATAAAATTTGAATAATCTAAAACCTAGATGATGGTCGCGTTGAATATAAATCTCAACCGGAGGGGTCCCCATAAATTTCAAAGAAATGCCGCTCCTACATGCCAAAAATTATAATTATAGGGCTAAAATTCCAATAAAAACTCAAAATTTAATATTTACCAAAATCTAAATTGTGAAATGAAATTAAACACCTAAAAAAAACTTAAAGCACAAATTCATCAACCTTTCCGCAATCGTTTGTCGAGGAGGATGAATTTAAGTATAGCTTCAATTCACAAAGAATGTCATGTCAAATGTATCACTAAAATTCATTCTTAAACCATCTTTCGCCAATAAAAACGTGACATGTGTCCTCTAATTAATTGTTTTGCCGCCAAATAACACCATAGATAAACGATTATGACCGAGGCCCTCTGATCGAGTGATTTTATCATCAAATGGTACTATTAAATTACGGTCATGACAAGAGCTCATATGTTACCAATAACTTTAAACTCTTGATTTATGAATCATAAGGAATATTTGATAGGGCACAAAACTCTTTGTTCAATAAGGTCGACTCAAATCTATCCACTTAGGCAAACATTTACCCCAATTCTATAAGGTACAATCGAACGACGCAACCCATGGCTGCCGATAAAAATACTTTGGTCAAATTGGGTCGACTGCCTTCTCTAACTAAGTAGAGTACGGACCATGACAATCCAAGATGATGAAACTATGGGTCAAATTGGGCTCATCATCATTCCCCCCATCACCAGCTTTAAATACACAGCGATAAATTTCAAATCATGAAAACCCTAAAAATCCCACTTCCAAACCCTAAAATTGCTACTACTATCATAGTTTAAAATTGCGCAATCCAAGGCGAGCCTTTGCGCAATTTGCTCCAAAATAGCCTCAAAACCTAGGCAATTCTCAGACATCATGAGGCGTACGCCTCAGGTGGAGTGAGGCGCGCCTCACTAGCATTATTGCGCAATTTCCTTTGAGGCGTAAGCCTCTAATATGGGGGCCCACTTACTTAAAAAACCTCTTAAATTCTTCATTATACCCACTTACCCGACCGAAGACCCACTTACATAACCGAAGACGTCAATCGAAGCCGGCAGGAAGCACGCAGACGCCCGATCCGGCTCTTCCGCATGTTTCCGCCTCCTCTCCCGCCGGCGCTGCCTCTACCACCTGCGCTGCCTCTTGCCGGTGAGTTCTTTGTTTCTGGCCACCCCTCTACATCATTTCTTCAAGTGTTCTTAGGATTTTTTTTTAAGTTTAGTGTTTGATTTTTTAACTTATAGGAAAGTTAGGGTCATAGTTCTCGGTACCGCTATATACATGCTCGGTACCGTTAGATACATGCTCGGTACCGCTAGGTACATGCTCGGTACCGCTAGGTACATGCTCGGTACCGCTAGTACATGCTCAGTACCACTAGGTCGAACCCCGCCAGGGGGCAGCGCCCCTTAAACCCTCGGCAACCCGGCATATTGTTGTATTCATCATCTTTAGTAATAGTTGTTAGTGTTAGTCTGCTTCTTCATGAATGCATGCTTTGATTGGGAGACATTGGATTCTATAGGAGAGGAGAAAGGGGTGAGGACTTTAAATGTGAATTCTTGTCTCTTGAACAATATTATTTCATATTCATGCTTATTATTTTATGTTTTTATGTTTTATTTTACATTTGTGCTTTAGGAAACATGGTTAGGGGCAAGGAAAAGACAAATATGTCATTGCAGTATGACCCTTCTTGAAAATACAGTGTGCAAGTTGATGTAGGAGAAGGCGAGAAGACATATGTGTATTTAAAATATAATTTTTGTGATAAGGTGGTGAAGGGAGGAGTAACTCGCATGAAGGAACATTTATCCGGCTCACATAAGAATGTAGCACCTTGTACGAATGTTCCGGATAAGGTGAAGGAGGAAATTAATGCTTATATGAAAAAGAGTACCACGGCCAAACATTTACAATAGGAGCAATTTGAAGAAAGGGTCGAACATGATGCTTACTTCGGGAGCGAGAGTGGAAAGGGCTCTTCCTCCACTATACATAATTTGTTAAAATTCTCCTCGTCAATAGAAAAAGGTGCGGAGAGACTGGGGCTTGAATTTTCGGAGCCCACAATCTCAACATCACTAAACACAGTATAATTACACATTATAACATACACCACTAAAAAAACAAAAAGAAAAAAAATATAAAATAAACTCCATGTAAGCTGATAAGTCAGTTGATGCGAAAATCAGTGATTAAAGAAAATACAGAAGATACAAGTCTGTAATCAAATAGAATTAACCATCTTCCAGCTGCATTTGTTGGCATTGGATCATAGAAGAATGTTTTCCCTCCATTTACCTCATTAATGTTAACCAGCAAAATACCCACATCATGTGACAGAGGTAAGGAGAAACTAAGAAACCTTTATGAGAAACTTTGTACAAGTCATTGCTCGAAAAACAATTATTATGACAAATTCTATTGCACTAGAAATAAAAAATTATAGCGTACATTTATTGTTTAATAAAAAGCATACAATCAATCTAATTCCTTCCACCCTGCGACTGCCCACCTCCCCAATCCTGAAGCAAAAGAGCAAGAAACTTGACATCAATTTTTTTTAAAAGAATGTCCCTTTCAAGGTTTTTTTATCTTATGCTCTTGCGGCAAAACAAGTCAACTAAGTCCCCATAAAACTTAACCATCAATTTTTTTAACTAAATAACTCATTCTATCTCCAGAAGTCTCCCTCACATAATACAAATTCACCTCCTTTTCAGTGATGTAATTTCCCCTCTAAGAAAAGCAAATAATTCAGGTGGAGTTAAAATCCCCCCTCTCCTCCTCATATTCACTCACCTTCCTCAGCTCCCCGAAATGCTCCATCCGCTCGGAATCTATAATTCTCTATGATGCACCGATACTTCTCCTCAAAAAGGTATATAGTGTCCGATACGTATTGAACACGACAACCATTCGACACTTCTCTGACACATGTCGGATGTGATGAAAATGTGTCTTATTAAAAAATATATTAAAAATAAATTGGACATACGTGTCTTAAATATTTTATGAAATTTTTTGTACTTTAAATTTTTATTAATTAAAAAATAAAAATTAAATTTCTTATTTACTCTCCATAACTCCAAATCAATTGCACATACTCAATATCCCATTCCCCGAACATTTCTATTTTCATTTAAAATAATGTCATCTCTCAATGTAGTCTCAATATTAATATTTTAAAATCATCTCAACATTAAAGTCTAATGTTGTATTGATATTGACGCTAGACGTCAGCAATTTCTTCACCAATAATCACACCCACGCGTTCTCTTGACATATCAACTTTTTCTAATGTCATCTCAACATCGACGACCGACATCGACTCGACATTAAGGGTCGACGGTGTCTCAACACCGATGCCCGAAGCTCACTGCACAACATAAATGCCTACCTTTTGATAACATTATTGGCTCCCCTCCCGATGCATGACACAATATCGACACCCGACTCTCAACATCATAATATTAATCATTTTAAGCACGTATTTTAATTAAATAACTTACTATTTCTAAATTATTCTTGATATTCTACTTATTCAATTTCTATACATTACTCTGAAAATATAAAAATTATAATATCGTGTCCAGCCCGTGTTCTTGTCCAATATTTTCAATAATTGACGTGTCCTGTGTCCATGTTGTGTTATGTTCGTGTTTGTGCATCATAGATAATCCAATTACACTTACGAATTCAACATATCACAAATGTCAAAGGTTTTCGTGCAATCTATGATGTAGAACGGGTAGGAGGCTTGAATCTTTCTAACCTGCCCTTCATGGGAGCTAGGAAACACTCTCTTCCTTGTCTTGATTAGGGCTCTTGAGATGAAGGAAGAGAAAGGAGATTCTCTTGATTTGGTGAAAAAGATGAGAGCCAACCCTCAAAGAAAATCTGAAAAGTTTCAGATTTCAGTTGTTTGAGAGCCTAATTGAGAGAAGCAATGAAATCTGGATTTTAGAAAAAATATTTAGCAAGGGGCCAGGCCGTATGAGGTAGTGGGATGATCCTGAAATCAGGTTTTAGGAAATAAATTAAGGCTTTTGCTTTTGTAAAATTCGGTTCCTGAGATTGGGGACATAAGCTTGATTGGTTTCCAAACAGAGACTTTCCTATTGGAATTAATCAAACAGACAAAGGCATGAGGGAATTTCGGTTACGGGACAGAGAGGAAATCCAGGGATTTATTTCCTAAGTCATAATGCGATTATAGGAAATAATCCCGGTTTTCCAAAGCCAGCAAGGAGGTTTAATTAGAGGGGGCCGGCAGTTTTTAGAAGGGATTTCACTGCAGATTTCGACCAAGGGAGAAAGCAAGAAGACTTGGAATTATTTCCTAAGGAAGGGCTTGGGTTTAGGAAATAATTAAAAGCAAATTGATTGGGCTATTGAAGGGGGCCGGCGGTTTTCAAAGCCAGGAAAGGGGATGTAATGAGGTGATTTAAGGCTCCTAAATTTGATTTTAGGAATTAGGAGAGCAATGACATAAATCCAATTTGAATTTGAAATTCAAATGGATTTAAATTAATTACTCTCCTAAAATAGGTGGACTAAATTAGGAAAGAAATTTGAATTTCAAATTTTAAACAATTTGAATCTCAAATTAATTCCTAATCTCATGCACATCTAATTAGGAAATCCAAGGAGAGAGGGGAAAGAATGAGACCGACGGCTAGGGAGCCATGGTTGGTGGTTTGGAGAATTTTCTGGGAGGTGGCAAGCGGCTTATAGTGGAAAAGGAGACGACAATGGTGAACGTAGGTAGAGGATGAACGCAATAAGACGCAACAAAAGAAAAACCAAGATAGAAACGAAAGAGAGAATAAAACAAAAAAATACAGGATAAAAACCGCGAGCCTTTGGACTCTTCCAAAGACTAGCGGGTGATGCTTTGCCCATCTCCAAGGGACTTCAAATCACGAGCCCGGACCCATCCTGCAGCTGGTGACAACTTCGATTCCTTCCCATAGAAATCTCACTCTCGTCCTCTCTCAAAAAGAACACAAGTGTGGACACAAAAAATTTTTAATATCGAATCTTCATCCCTATTACAATAGCTTAAGGCCCTATATATAGGCCACAACATGAAAAAAAATCAAAATTACAAAATTGCCCCTTAGGCCACAACACTCAAATAAGCTATCCTAGGGGTAAAACATGAAATACATCAAATAAGAATTAAAATGCAGAAAATAATTCATAATTTAAAATTTAAAAAATGTCCGTCGATTTACGACGCCGCCTGTGATAGATGCGCCAAATCTTCGTACCGATGTCCGCATCAATCTATCTCAAGCATAGTCGTCATACAAAGGACAACTAGTCTTCATAGAGTAGACTCATATGCCCCCTATGTTAATACAGTTTTCACCAAAATGTTAACTTGGTCATGATTTAAATAATTCTACCATAAATATTATCAATTCCGGTGAAAAAAAATCATAAGAATAGATGAGGCCTAAAGTTCTAATGAAGAATAAGAAAATCTCTGAGTTCTCTCTATTTTCTGAACAAGTCTTCTTTGGGTGATACCATTACTGTTAAAAGCATAAAAAAGAAGCACATGCTTTAAGTGTGATTGTCCATCGCTCCACAAAAGAAATGGAGTTCACACAGTAAAACAAAATCAAAGAGGAGAAGCGCGTGATTTTTTTGCGCTTTGTACAGTGCATGATGCATGCTCTGGCCTACTTTCTAGCAAAAGAAGAACCAGTTCAGTGATGTGTTAATATCATGTGTTGTTCATCGTATTACATGTTCAAGTTCCATTCTGTTGTATGTACGTAAAAAAAATTAGAGCTCCATTAGCTGCAAATCAAGCAGAACAAGGACTTTGTTAATAATAAAAAGCCTTAAATTGTGCACAGGAAGAATTTTTTTTTCTGAAATCATCACACCAACCTAGCATATTCAATTTTTCACATTCAATTTCTGTGGATGATATTGAATGATCATTTTAGATAAACATTTAAATGGCAGCTTATTATTCTTCCTGTACAAAATTTAAGGCTGGTGCAATGATTTCAGAAAAAAAAAAAAAAATCTGATGGATGTGAGTGCTAAAAAGGAGAAAATGATTCTGTTATAAAAATTGAAAAAATAACATTAAGATGGATTTATGGTCGAACTAAAAAAGAGAGAACAAGAAATTTTTATGTTATATAAAAATTGTTAAGGTAGCAAAATTAAAGATAAGGTTGTAAAACATAAATTTAGATGAATTACGTCCGCAAAGTAGAGGGCAAAATATTCCCCAATAAAACCAGTGAATAGCGCTAGTGTGAAAAGAATAAGAAGAAAAACAGATTTACCAAAGATAATGCAACCAGTTGTTCATTTAAAGTTAACGTCTTCGATAGCACTAGGGGTGTCAATATTAGACCCGACCCGAAAATTTCGGGTTCGGGTTGACCCGAACCCGAAGCGGGTCGGGTTCGGGTTTAGGTTTTCGACCCGTTTCAAAAAACAGGTCTGGTTCGGGTTGACCCGGGAACCAGGAAATGAACCGGCTGCCCGGTCTGCCCGCTCTGCCCGCATGCATCGACTCGCTACCGAGTGCCACGCGTGAGTATGTGACGCGTCTAGTCGAGTCCGCCGTGATCCAGCTGCCCAATTCAACAGCGCCAGTGCGAAGTGCACAGTCCGGTCGAGTCTGCCGCGCGCCTCGCGGTCGTGTCCGCCGCGCATCCCACAGTCCCACGGTCGAGTCTGCTGTGCTCTCGAATGCCGAAGCGTAACCCGGCGTGCCGCTGTTGAATCCAAAGCGGGTCGGGTTCGGATCCGCAAAACCGACCCGTATACAAAAACGGGTCGAGTTCGGGTTGACCCGAATAGTACCGGGTTAGTTCTGGGTTCGACCCGAACCCGACCCGTGACCCGAAATTGACACCCCTAAGTAGCACTTAACAAGAACATATGAAATTCATAAATCCAAAGTCAAATAACTGAATTAAAGCTTCGTTTGGAACGGCTTTCTTACTTCTTCTAAATGCAGTTTTTTAGTTCAAAAATTAAAAATTTTGAACTAGAAAGCTGCTTTTAGAAGCAGTAAGAAACCCGTCCCAAACGAAGCCTTAGACTATCCATATTAACTTACATGTTTTGAAGTAACGATGAAACAGACAAAGGGATAACCAGTGACAAAACAAAAGAAGAGCAGAATTTAGCATAGGGAAGCAGCATATTGAAGTTTGAGGTATTTGAAGAAAGAGAAAAGGACCTGCCTCCGCCCATAGTTATCAGAAACTATGCCCCACGAGTATGCTCCAATTAGCATGCCCACAAACACAACACTAGTAATCAAGCTCTCCTCATGTGAAGAAAGATTCCACTGAACTTGTACAGAAGGTCCTACAAATGAAAGAAGCATCATTTCTGTCGCCTCCGAAATCCAACCCATGCCAGCATAAGCAAGCACAAGGACCTGGAAGTACCCAAACCCTTGTGAGATGAGTGCGTCATCAACCGTAAATGTGTTGCTTCCACTTCCCATCTGCAAATATTGGAAACCAAATAATCACAGGCCAACTAATTTGTACTTTGTAACTATGAAATCTTATATATTTAGAAGAACAAGACTTGAAATTTTATTGCTAGGACTGATAGTGTTGGAAATGAGCAAATGATAGGTAGATCACTCAAAATTTTTTAGTAAAATTACAGCACTAGGAGCTACAGATAAAGGCTCCGCTATATCAAATTCTCCACGTATACTAGGAGCCTTTGCTCTCGTCTGTGGGCCCCGTCCACGTCCTCTGATTTTCACTTTTCGCCAATTGTCTGCCTCTATTTTACATAAACTCTTCACGTGAGATTAATTAAATAATTACCCTTTTTTTCTTCCCTGATTGGTTCATATATAATAGTGCTTTAATATTATATAAGGCAAGAGAACTGATTCAGGTGAGTAATTACTCTTCTTCTCTGATTGCTGCACTTATAATATAGAAGACAAGAAGCATGTTCTAGTATTTTTTTTTTTTGAAAGTGCATCATTGCAATAAAAGAGCCAAGAAGAAAAACTACATACAAGTGTTCAAAGCATCACATTCCATCTTGATCAAACACATCAATATGGAAGGGATACTATCAAAAGAAAAACTATTTTCCAAAGCCAAAGTAGCGCAACAATTAGCTACTTTATTACATGATCTATGGGCATGGTGGAAAATTACCTTATTGAAATCATTAAGAAACAATACCTCATCCGTATCTCCACAATTCAGAGGCCAATTGTTCTTCTTCAAAGAATTTTGAATGAAATTGATAATGTTGACATTATCACTCTCAATGATCACCCCTTTGCATTCCATCATCCAGCTTTTAAGAAATTGTTTCACCGCATAGATAGCTGCCATTTCCAGTTGAGTCACATCCCAATGAATCTTTTTCTTGCCAAATGCACAAATGAATCGTCCTTTATGGTCTCGAAAAATCCCACCAATACCTCCAAGATTCGAAGTTAGTAGAGAAGCATCAAGGTTGATCTTTATCCATTCTTTCGGTGGAGGGCACCAATTGTTTGAAGACTCCCTAAGGAGTTTAGTACCCCAGCTAGAAAGATAAGGAGTAGACTTTGAAATAGCCAAAAACAATGCATTTGAAGCACTCACAGATGCAGGCAACACCTCCTTACCATGTTTCACATAATTTCTGTTTTTCCAGGATAAGTAGATAACCGAGCAATAAACTTTTGCAATTCCAGCATTGGACGTAGAAATCCTTTTAAGTTCCTGAAGACAATCATCCAAGGTATTGAAAACAGGGATCATAATACCCCATTCTCGAATCTTCTTTATAATCTCCACCATATATTTACAATGAACCATAATATGTTCATAGGACTCCACTGCTTGGCAACCTCTCTCACAGCTATCCAGCAAGGAGATTCTATGGTTCTTAAGAAATAGGTTAGTTGGGATTGCAGCCTTGCCTAACCTCCACCAAAAAATTTCAACCTTTTTGCTAAGTTTGAGCTTCCTTAGCCATTTGAAGTATTCTACATCAGCCAAATTAAATCTGTCATTCAGTATTTGCTCATAAACTAATGCAGAAATTGTTTTCACTGAACACCACTTCAGCAGTTCAATATTGTCCTCCTCCATCACCTTAATTTGTACTTGAACAATCAGTAGAATAAGCTCTGAATGAAATGCCATACGAAGCAAATCTAAATTCCAATTCCCATCAGACGTTAAAAGCTGCTGAACTGACATACCTTCCACCATATTACAATCCACGTAAGTTGGCCACCGATTGATGCTTTTGTCTAGCAGTCAAGCATCATTTAGAACACTGATGTTATTTCCCTTTCCCACCTTCCATCTAATAGCCTTCTTCAAATTTTTGCCCCCATCCAGCAAAATTTTCCAAGCAGTAGATGTGATAGCCTTATGGTCATCATTTAAAATTTCATCCCCATATTTTGCTTTCATAGAACGGTGTAACAAAGAGTCATTTTTTTTAATAAAATTCCAAGCCAATCTAGATCTCAAGGCACCAATTCTTAATAGAGGAGATTGTAATCCCAATCCCCCCATACTTCTTGGTTTGCAAATTTCATTCCAAGCAACATAGTGCATCCCTTTAGATCCATCATTCTTATGCCACAAAAAACTTCTACAAAGTTTTTCAATCTCATATAAAACTCTTTTTGGAACCAAAGAGTTATAATTAAAAAATTGGGCATAGAAAGTAAGGAGGTTTCAATGAGTGTAATCTTACCTCCCATTGATAACGATTTTTTCCCCCAAGAATTGAGCTTGTCCATAACCATGCTCAATAACTCTTAAAAATTCGTTACTTTGTTTCTTCTAAGGGATATTTTGACCCCTAAATATTTCATCTCCTTAACCTCCTTGAAACCAATAATCTTGGTAATCTTCTTCTTTAGAGAATAGTTCACCATCTTACCAAATAACACCTGTGATTTGTTGATGTTGACTCTTTGTCCTGTCCTTTTACAAAAGTCCTCCACTATATTCTTCATTTCTTTGGCTAAAGTAGTAGAAGCATGTGATAAAATCAATACATCATCCGCATAAAGAAGATGCGAGATTCTTGGACCTCTAGGTGCAATACGAATACCAAGATTTTTCCCCCTTTGCTCCAAAGAACTGGATAAGAGTTGTGAGCATAGAATGAATAGATACGGAGAAAGAGGGCATCCTTGACGAAAGCCACTTCCAGCACTAATCCAATTAGATTTCCTTCCATTGATAATGATAGAAAACCTCACATCTACAACACATTCCATAAGGAGGTTAGAAAACATAATAGGAAAACCATACCACTTAAGCACCTGATGAAGTGTTTGCCAGCCCATACTATCATAGGCCTGCTCCATATCCAATTTCAGAGCCATCAATCCCTTTCGATTCTTGGACAATTTGAATTTATGGAAAATTTCCTGAGCCAGAATGCAATGCTCAGAAATGGATCTCCCAGGAATAAAGGCTGCTTGTTCTTCATACACCATCTTGTCAATCACTTTCTTCAATCTGTTTACCAACATACTCGCCACAATTTTATAGTTGGTTTGACATAGACTAATAGGCCTATAATCTGATGGGAGCAAAGGATACTTCACTTTAGAGATCAAAGTAATTAAAGTAATCTTCCATTCTCTATTTAAGATATCAGTCTTGAAGAAACAGTTAATTGCATTCCACAAAACCTCCCAAACAATCTCCAATAGCTTTTATAAAACGAAGAAGTAACTCCATCAAAACCAGGTGCTTTGTTATTACCTTGCTGGAAAACCGAAGTATGCAATTCCTGGACCGAGAATTCTTCATTAAGCAAGGCTAAGTCCACATTGTTAACTTTCTGGTTTTCTTCAATAGCAGGCCATCCCGACAAATCACAGTTCCTTTGCTGCCATTTTTTCTCAAAAAAATCTGTAAATACCTTCTCTATTTGATTCTCTTCCACTTGTATCATGTTGGACTTATCTTTAATTTGGTTAATACGGTTGCCATTTCGTCTAGCTGATGCAAAATTCTGAAAAAAACTGGAATTAGTATCACCATCTTCATGCCATTTCACTTTAGCCCTTTGATTCCACCAAGTAGACAACCGCCTCAATGTTACATTTAATTCATGCACTTTGTTCCTTAGCAAAGCCAAATCATCAGCATTCCAGCTCACATCACAAGCTTCTCTATTTTGAAGATCAAGGATCTCCTTTTTCAAATTTTCTTTCAGAACATTCAAGTTCTTGCATTTATTCCTATTCCAGAAAAACAAAGCCTTCATCGTACGTTTGAGCTTCCTTTGGAGTATATTGTATTCATCACCATAATCATTTTTCATCCATGAGTTGTAAACAATGTTCTTTGCAGCTGGGTACGATCTCCATGTGTCTTCAAATTTAAAAACTTTATTTTCACCACAAGTTTTATTCTTCATACTAAGCACAATTGGACTATGATCCGATGCTACTCTAGCAAGATGCTTGATAGTAGCCATAGGAAGCATTTGAATAGCAGCCGAATTCATAATGCATCTATCCAATCTTTCCCAGATCTGAGAGGTTCCCTCTTTGTTATTACACCAAGTGAACCTTGGGCCCATACTACCAATGTCATGGAAATCGGAATTTACCATAAAACTTTTCATTTCCCTTGGTCCTTTAGAGAATAAGAACCTCTTGCCTCCTCTTTTCTCCTCCTTGTTAATAATGCAATTAAAATCCCCTCCAATAATAGAGGGAAGTGTAATCTCCATACAATCATTGAGTAGTTTCCATAAACTTTCCCTTTCCTTACAATTTCTGCTTCCATACACCGTAGCAATTCTCCAAATTCCCAAGTTAGGAACCTAGAGACTACCAACAATAGCTTGTGAAGATGTCTCCCTTATGTCAAAAGACACCATATTCCTCTTCCATAGAACCATAATACCTCCTGAAGTACCCTCAGCAGGATGATGAAAGTACTCCCAATCTTTCCCAATCAAGTAGTCAATGTGCTTTCTATCAATGCTAGCCAATTTCGTTTCCATAAGCCCAATGAAAAAAATACTATGATCTCTAACAATTTCCTTCAAGTATAAGGAGGCTTCTTTTTTCCTTGCCCCCCTATAATTCCAAAAAAGAATTGAGGACATTAAAAAGGTGTAATTGATCTCTCCCCACTCTTGGGGTTCAATCTATCAAACCTCTTTTTCTTCTTATTTTCCACATTCACAGGTCCAAGTGATTTCAACTCTTTAGCCAACTTTACCTTGACAGTAGCACCAGAAACAGACAATTCACTGTGATTGATATCATCTTCATTACATTCCCTATCATTTTCTGTATTTTTTATATCATTAGCCTTCTCTACCATACCTGCTTCTTCAGAATCCTCACTGAGAACAGCGAATCTGTTGGTAACAGCAGTCTCCGATTTCTCCTTTCCGATGGCCTTTCTAACATCTCTACTGTCTGAAGCCAGGACATCATTAGTATCCACACTATCCTTCTTATTCACCATACTTTCTTTATCAACATTTGCATTATTATTTCGACTGTTATTTTCCCTGATAGATTTGTCGAGTATAGCATCATTCAGCCCCTTCTTAACAACGTTTCCCCTGTTGTATCTTCTATCTTTAAAGTGAACATGGATCCAGGGTCCATATTCAGAATTAATCACTGAAGATTTGGTTTCCTGCACATTCTTCTCACCGATTTCCTTACCAACTTCCTTCTCCTTCAACGATTGATTTTGTATTCCAATGGATACATTTTCTGGGCATAATTCTCTGTTGTGACCGACTCTACCACATTGATAACAGAGCAGATCAACTTTTTCGTATTCAACCCGTTGAAAAAATCTTCCAGCGGAGCCATCCACCCACACACCATTCAACAGCTTCTTCTCCAAATCAATCCTTACACAGACTCGAGCAAATTCTCGTTTGCTCCAACGAAATGTGTTGCCATCGATATACAATGGCGTTCCCAGACAAGATGGCGATATTATCCTCATCCCAGCAGTACAACGATAAACATGGAAATCTAACCCAAACTAGTGCCGAGATTCCTTTAAACGTGTTTGGATCAAATGCAGCCGACCATTTATCCATTCCAACAATAAATCCGTTTACGTACCAGGGTCCTCCATTCAGGACTTCATCAACCACTTCACTCGACTGAAATGAACATAAGATCAGAAGCATGTTCTAGTAGGAGTAATTAAATAATTACTTTTTCTCTTCCCTTGATCCATATATAAGGCAAATAATATTACCTTTAATAAATTACATGTATAATTGTTATATGTCCGATTTATTTCACTTTCTTTCATTTATAACACAATAGATTTTTTTCTCTAATTAAAATGAATTGAAAGTAGAGTAATATAATTCATTTTTATAAGCAATTTATAATAAAGAAATTTTGTTTCTATCATTAGAATTAATTCAACTTAGAGAAAATATAAAGATCCAATTACTATAAGCATACATGAATAAGTGTTTTAATCAAGTATAATGTTTCATTGTAAATTTTTTTTAAATTTAAGCCCTCGCGCCGTCGATCTTAAAACTGGTCAGGACTAAATTCAAGACCTCACGCCATCGACTTTAAGTCCGGCTGAGATGATTCTAAATTTAAGATCTCGCACTATTGATCTTAGATCCAACCGAGATGATTTCAAAGTGAAGATATCCCGTCGTCGACCTTAAGTCCAACCGAGATGGTTTTAAATTCAAAACTTCGCGTTGTCGAATTTAAGTTTGGCAGAGATAGTTCTAACTTCAAGAATCCACCTCGATCTTAAATCCAGCCGAGATGGTTTTAAAATTGAAGATCTCACATTCACTGACCTTGGGTCCAACCGAGATGATTTTAAATTCAAGGTCTCTCTCCGTCGACCTTAGGTAAGGTCGGGAAAAAAATAATAGCAAGTGTTGTCTCGACCTCCACATGAGGGGAGAGGATGCCGGGAGACTATCGAAATTGCCTCATAAATTACTTAATTGGAGAGCGATTATTGACTAATTAAAATTCTAATTTAATTAACTTAATTTTTAATTAAAACATAATTTAATTAAAAATATACAAATCAATTAAAATTTAAAACATTAATCTAATTAACTAAATTATTTAATCAAAATATAATATGATTTAATTTTAAAATAATCAAAACATAAAACTTTAATTATCAAACTTAACTTAAAATCTCATTTAATCAACCAAATGGATTTAAATCAAATTCAATTTTAAATATAATTAAAATTTAAATTTAATTAAATTAAAATTTAAAATCAATCTAAAATCCAACCAATTAAATTGCATGAATATTCTTACTAATCAACTCAATAACTCAAACAACAACATACACACAGCTCAAACTCAACAAATAACTTAACTCAAATACAACTCAAACAACTCTCAACAAACTCAACAACAGCTCTCAACAAACTCAACAACAACTCTCAACAAACTCAATAACAATTCTGAAACTATGCAACAAAACAAAACACTCTATAAGCTCTCCAAAGTCTCTCTTGTATGCGCTTCTGCAAATAGGTAAATGAAATCAATTAAACATTGAATTAATTTAATATCAAAATAAATGCTAAATAGAAAATGATGCAGTAAACTACTAGTAAACTGGTGTCACACAACGACAATTGTTGACTAGGAAGTGTCAAACTATTAAACAAATCGATAGTAAACAATGATAACTAAAATCATAGTTTGGTGTCAAGCTATCAAATAACTGGTATCCAGTCAAATAAACAATCAATTAAATTCAAACTAATGAGCATCATAGTTTATAGAATTAAGTTGTAAGACCCGCCAACGGACAACTTCTAAGTGAAGTCTGCTCTTACGACTTCGCTTAGAAGTTACCAGACTTTACTTAAAAGTTGTCCGTCACTTAAAACCACAGTTTGATCTTACGAATGCACCTAGAAGTTGCTCATTGGCAGGTCTTACAACATTGTCCTACATATTAGGACGTCATTAGTTTGAATTTAATTGATTGTTTATTTGAGTGGACACTAATTGTTTGTTAGTTTGACACCAAACTATAGTTTAAGTTGTCATTGTTTAATAACAGTTTGTTTACTAATTTAATACTTACTAGTCATTAATTATCGTTGTGTGACACCAGTGTAGTAGTTGTTTAATACAACATTTTATATTTTAACATTTATTTTGATATTAAATTAATTTTAATACTTAATTAATTTTATTTATTTGTTTGCAGGAGCTCGTACAGAAGACACATTAAAGAGTTTGCAGAATATTTTGTTCTGTTGGAGAGTTTCAGATCAGTTATTGAATTTGTTGAGAGTTATTGAGTTTGTTGAGATATTGAGTTGTGTTTGAGTTAAGTTATTTGTTGAGTTTGAGCTGTGTTAAGTTGTTAGTTGAGTTGATTAGTAAGAATATTCATGCATTTTATTTCATTTTATTTAAGTAATTTTAAATTAGTTGGATTTTAAATTGATTAGTTAATTAATTTTAAGTTTAATTATATTTTAAAGTTGAATTTGATTTCAATCTATTTGGTTAATTAAATGTGATTTTAAATTTGATTAATTAATTAGATTTTAATTGAATTCTTCTAAATTGGTTGAGTGATGGTTAAATTTTAAATTTATTTTAAAAATGATTAATTAATTATTCTATTAATTAAATGAATTTTAATTTTAAAGTTAGATAATTGAAGTTTTATATTTTGATTCTTTTAAATTTAAATCAGATTATATTATTTTCTTTCTGGTCAGACCTAAGATCAACGACGCGAGGCCTTGAATTTAAAATCATCTCGGTCGAACATAAGGTCGATGACGCGAAGTCTTCACTTTGAAATCATCTCGACCAGATCTAAGATCGACGGCGCAAGGTCTTGAATTTAGAACTATCTCGGCCGGACTCAAAGTTAATTGTGCGAGGTCTTAAATTTAAAACAATCTCGGTCGAATTTAAGGTCGACGACGCCAGGTCTTCACTTTAAAATCATTTCGGCCGGATCCAAGATCAACGACGTGAGATTTTGAATTTAAAATCATCTCGGCCGGACTTAAAGTCAATGGCACGAGATCTTGCATTTAGTCTCGATCGGGTTTAAGATTGACTGTGCGAGAGCTTAAATTAAAAAAAATTACAATGTAATAGTAAGCTTGATTAAAGCACTTAATCATGCATGCTTATAATAATTAGATCTTTATATTTTCTCTAATTTGAATTAATTCCAATGATATAAATAAATCTGTTTTATTATAAATTGTTTATAAAAATGAATTATATTTCGTTGCTTTCAATTCATTCTAATTAGAGAAAAAAATCTAATGTGCTATAAATGAAAAGAAGTGAAATAAATTGGACATATAATAGTTATACATGTAATTTATTAAAGCAATATTATTTGCCTTATATATACACCAAGGGAAGAGAAAGAGTAATTATTTAATTACTATTACATGAACAAGCTTTTTGCCTCATATAATATTAAAGTCATATTATTATAAGTGAATCAATTAGAGAAGAAAAAGAGTAATTACTCTCATGTAAAGCAGTTCTCATGTTTTATATAATATTAAAGCACTATTATATGTGAACTAATCAGGGATTGAAAGAGTTAATTATTTAATTACTCTCATCACGTGAAATAGTGACAGATGATTGGCGGAAACCAGAGGAGGCGGAAGCGTGTAGGCAGACGAGAGCCCACAGACGAGAGCAAAGGCTTGCTCGTGCAGGCTGGGACGTCAACGCTCGCACAGGTGTGGGGTGTCCGATCATGGGAATCAGGCGGCGTGCGAATGTGGGAGGTGTTCGCCAACTACAAGTGTAAGTATTTAGTTGATTTCAGATTGGATTTCTGAACTGGAGGCTTGGCTTGACGTAGGCTTGTGCGAAAAGGAAGAAAGGAAAGACAGTTTAAGATTTGTCAGAGAAATTGAAAGTGTTCGTTTCTTTCTCCTCCGATCATTTTTATTGAGTAGATCACTAAATGGTAGTTATTAAAACGAAGCATTGCATCATTTTGGCAAAGTGGGATCAGCTTGGAGGCGATGAAGAGATGCATCTCTTTGATTATTTCATTTCATTATTTGATTCATTCATTTTCAATTTTATTTCTTTTTTTAGTCAACACTTGCTATTAATAAGCATAAACGATTACTATTAATAACAAATAAAATAAACAAAAAACAGAATAACGTCAATTATAAACCCATGTCAAATGTTAATGTAGATTAACTACATTTATATGGAATAGTTACATCTAGCAAATTACACATGTTTACTCATTAATAAATGTGCACCCACTTCTCTGCATAAAAACTATAAATGTATTTAAAAATTATAATAACTCATCTTAAGTTATAGATTACTCTATTTCTAAGTATAAAACAACAATATGCCCCTGTATGTTCCAAAATATTGATTAAATTGGTAAGCAAGGTCGTCTTAGGCTGCATTTAATATTTGCACGAAACTTGAAGTCAGCTAAATCTTAGCCTTTGCCACCCAAAAGACAGTCATACCAATAGAAATGATCAGGAACTTCTATCTTAAAAGCTGTATCATGCCGAATCCTCACTAAGAAGGGTTGACAAAAAAGCATCAATAAACATAAATCACACAAACCAGACCAGAGTTTTATGTGAGAATGAATGAGAGGAATAGATTTGTATGTTTATTCAGCCACAGGATCTTTAATTTATAATATTAAAAAGAACACAAGGTCTCGGAGAACCATCAAATAAACATGAATCACTATTAAGAACACATTCTTCTTAAGATAAATGATAATGCTAACCCATCCCCTTCCTACACAAAGGTAAAGCATATAAATCCCTTATATCCATTGTATTACACAGCTTTGAAAATTGAAATGGGCCCAAAGTTTTAGAGAATTTATCTAAAAGCAGCTAGGCCTGCAAACGAACCGAGCCCATGTTTGTGTTCATTTAATATCATTTGTTCAAGTTTGGTTCATGTTTGTTCGAGCTTTATTGTTTGTGTTCATGTTTGGTTCATTTAAATTAATGAATGTTCATATTCGGTTCATGTTCAGTTCATGTTCGTTCGTTTAGTGCTTATTGAGCTTTAAACAAACAAATATGAACGAGCTATAAATGAGCTCTACTTTTATATGTTCATTAACTTAACAAACGAGCTTTATCGAGCTTCCAAACAAACGATTACATCGAGTATGTTCGTGAACATATTTAACGAATTTTTTTTAACTATCAAATAAACATGTTCATGAATATATCTATGAACAAACACATTTATAATAAAAGCAATTATCTATGTCAAACTTGTTCATGAACTTCAAATGATGTTGTTCGCGAACATAAATGAGTCGAACGCATTAGTGTTCAAGTTTGTTTATTTAAGAATCGAGTATTTAAAATATTGTTCAAGTTTGTTTCTTTAGTTAATTAAACGATCACAAACAAGCTTTAATCGAACGAACAATGAGTAGCTCGTCGAACGTTTGGTTCACTTGCAGCCCTACAAGCAGCTCTGAACTAGAAACATTGAGTGTTATCTACTTCTGTGGCGCAGTATCCCGAACAAAACAATAGTTAAACTCAATGCGTTCATTTTTTCCTAGAATATTATAGTACTGGCAATGTAAATAGTTACATATTTTCAAAATATAAGATTATAGGTTGTGTAGTCAAAAAATTAAATTCCACTAGAAGTATTTTGACTCACGCCATCTCACATTCAAGTGTCACTGCCCTATATTTTAACTTAGCATTGGGCCTAAAACGGCAGCCTTCTGATGATCTGGTTAGGAAAGTAGATGTATTATATTTGACTTATGTTGATAAGTAGAGGTAAACCTAAAAAGACTTGATTAGAAAATATTAAAAATGACCTTTCCTTTTAGATTTGGATGAGAATTTGACTCTTAAAAAGACACAATAGAGAAATAAGATTCATGTAGCCGACCCCACATAGTGGGATAAAGGCTTATTGTTGTAGTAGTAGTATTGGGCGTAACCACCATAGTTTATTTATTACCTTTCCCTGTGATCAAGTTATCTCCAACAAATATGCAATACCTAGATGTAATTTTGTCATTATTTAATTCAACATAATCAGCATAAGAGAATCCTTCCGCATTAAGAAGCCAATTATTTATGTACAGGAGACCTTTCCTAAGGAACTACTTGATATATCCAACAACAACAACAACATTAAGCCTTTGTCCCACTACGTGGGGTCGGCTACATAAATCATTTTTCTCCATTGTGTTTTATTAAAAGTCAAATTCTCATTTAAATCTAATAAAGAATGATCATTTCTAATATTTTATAACCAAGTCTTCTTAGGTCTACCTCTACCTTTCTTAACATAAGTCAAATCTAATACCTATACTTTTCTAACTGGGTCATCGGAAGGCCTCCGTTTTATGTGACCAAACCATCTAAGGAAGCTCTCTCTAATCTTATCTTCCATTGGAGCTACTCCAACATTTTCATGTATATGCTCATTTCATATCCTATCTCTAAGGGTAAAGCCGCTCATCTACCTTAGCATCCTCATCTTTGCAACATTTAACTTAGTATTATGCTTCTCTTTTAATGGCCAACATTTGGCACCATAAAGCATTGCAGGTCTCACCACCATTTTATAAAATTTTCCCTTAAGTTTGAGGGGGACGTTTCTATCACACAACAAGCCCGATGCATTCCTCCACTTCAACCATCCAACTTGAATTCTGCTGATAATATCCCTATCTATTTCACCATCACTCTGAACAATAGATCCAAGATGAGGTCTCACCACCATTTTATAAAATTTTCCCTTAAGTTTGAGGGGGACGTTTCTATCACACAACAAGCCCGATGCATTCCTCCACTTCAACCATCCAACTTGAATTCTGCTGATAATATCCCTATCTATTTCACCATCACTCTGAACAATAGATCCAAGATGTATAAAACATGTACTCTTATTAATGACTTGATCGCCCAAAGTCACAATCCCTCACTATGTCTATTACTACTAAAATTACACTCCATATATTCAATTTTAGATTTACTCAAGCGAAAACCTTTAGACTCTAAGGCTAACCTCCATAATTCAAGTTTACCTTCAACTCCCTCTCTAGTATTATCAACAAGAAGAATATCAGCAGCAAAAAGCATACACCAAGGTACATCCTCTTGCAAATGTCTAGTGTAAAAATCAATGACTAAAGCAAAAAAAGATATAAGCTTAAGGTTGATCCTTGATGTAATCCAACCGAAATAGGAAAATACTTAGTCAAACCACCTTGTGTTTGAACACAAGTAATAGCTCCTGCATACATATCCTTAATGATTTAAATATAAGCGTTATTAACTTCTTTTTTTCAAGAACTCTCCGTAGATGATTTTAAAAGTATTCATGATGGCCATGAATTTGGATTGAGAGTTAATTGGGGTCTTTATGGATGGCAAGTGTACAATTGTCCTCCATTGGATTACAAATCAAGGGATTGGGAAAAGTCTTGATGACCTCAAACAAAAATGAGGTCAACAAGATCGAGTTGGATTTGGGTCAAACATGTTGACTCATGATAAATGGGTAAGGTTTGGGTAAAGCATATTTGGGTCAAGTCAAATTAAGGTCAAGTCAAACCCAACCCACTAGCCTGAATTGACACCCCTAATAAAGAGTAAAGCTAGAGAAGAATTCAAATAAGAGGAAGGCAAAGGGGATTTAACATAATTGGAGAAGGCCTTTTGACCAAAGTTGGTGAAAGAACCAAAGAGAGGTGATCAACTAAAAACAAGAATTTTAGATGGCAGAATGGTGGAAGTGAGGAAAGCAGGTTGACATAAGAAAAGGAGGGGGCACATAGGATTGGAAAACCCTAGTAGAACCAAAAGGCATTAACTTCTTATATAAAACTAAAGGTGAATTCAATACAACTGTTTGCTTGAAATTTTTTTTGTTATATTCTGAAACTTTTAAGATGAGAAATAGTTACTCACAATTAAATCAATTAGAATGCCATAGCAATAAGAACTTTGTCGCCCAACATTTTTTTGATGAAAAATCTATAATTATAGTACAGCTGTTTGCTTGGAATTTTTTTGTTATTTTCTAAAAATTTTAAGATGAGAAATACTTACTCACAATTAAATCAATTAAAATGCGGTAGCAATAAGACCTTTGTTGTCCAACATTTTTTGGATGAAAAAAAATCTATAATACCCACAATAGCTTTCAATATTCTTTTTTTTTTTCAGAATTATAGATAACTACCGTCGCCCAAACGGACAATAAACCTGGCCATAAATCACCCACATGCATGGGCGAAGGGAGGGGGACGCGGGGCCCCTTCAAAAAAAAAGTATGCAATGCTTCAGCTGTAGAGAGAGAAAGACAAAGGGGTAAAATATTGAAAGAGAGAGGGAGGAATGACTTTCCACCGTTGATGGAATAATGAAAAGAGATTTTGAAGTAGAGTTGCTGGGCTATTTAATTAATTATTATTTAAAATATTTAACTATTTAAATATGATTTTATTAAAACTTTTATCATTAATTAAATATTCATTATATAATAATAATTATTAAATATTAAATTACCACGCAATTATTTAATTATTTTTGCACTAATAATGATCTAAATAATTTCTATGAATGGTACATTTTGTTTTCCTCACTCTTTTTGTGCAACAGAAATGTTGCGGTCGCGCACTCATGACTTAGCACGAGAGATCTCCTCTAAAAGATTTAGCTAAAGCTAAAGTTGAAAGCCTAAATGAGCTTAAAGTTGATTGTTTTAGTGGCTTAATAGAGAAATAAGTTCGCCAACGAGAAAACCTGCTCTAATTTTTATAATTCTTCATTTTACAGATATTTATTAATCCAGAGAAGCCATCAATAATTTTTTCTGAACACAGAAAAGCATCAGTGGTTCGTTTTCCCATTTACTCCTCTCTCGTGACTTGTGAGTCATGATCTCAAGCATGACTTTCGTTTTCTCTTTATCTCCTCTCTCGACCCCAAACAAAGGTTGTCCGTGGCAGATGTTTATGTCTTATAAGCTTTAAGTGTCATGTTATTTGCATTCTTAATTTTGATCTTACATGAGATGGCAAATGGAACTATTTTAATATATTCTAAACTTCCAAATGAGACGGCAAATATAACTACTTTAATTTAGGCCCCGCGAACAAAATTTTTGGCTCGACCATTGCCCACATGTTTTAAAGCTCTAAGCTAAGAAGTCGTACAGTAAGCTGCTTGCATGGCTTCATAACATGGAGCGTGAACCAAGAAAAAAAAAATGGAGCGTGAACCAGAGAATCTTATTCAACACTTTCATGGCACTTCTCAATACACTGAATAGAAGTAAGGAATTATCACAGTAGACCACTAGATCGACTAAATTTAAGAGCAAAATCTGTCTTTCATCGTGCCATCAGCCCTAAGATAAAAATTTCATAGTCGGACAAACTTGTTCTGGCCAATTATAGCACGTTGACCATGAACTGCAGGTCTCGAAACACCACTTTTAGACATCAATCAAAGAATGCCATGGTTGTCAATAAGGAAATTCATCGAATACATGAAAAAAGACATTGAGAACACGACGAAAAAAAAAAGCAGAAAAGAATATATTTTTACCAAAGATCTAGGTCTCAGAAAAGCAGAAGAGTTAACAGAGAAATCGCATGTTGTTCCAGAAAAGATTTTTCAAAAAATCAAGGCCTTGCAATCATTGTAATTTGGAAAATTAAAGATTTGAGGGTGGAAGGGGAGAAATTAGGAAGGGTAGAAGAGCAGTTGCTAGGCAAACCTTTGGAAGATTTGGCGCCCAGCTCTGAATTTTACTCCCTGTTTCCATGACGATTTCTCACAGTCGCTCACTTTGTTCTTCCCGCCGCATCAGCCGCCCTGCCTCCGGGATTTGATGAGGGGTCGGTAAAACTAGCTGACTAACGATATAAGGTATTTCTGCAGCTTTTTCTTATTAATAAAAGTTCAAGGGGCTGTTTGGATGCCTGATTTAAGTTTATATATATATATATATATAGCTTTTTTATTGATTTTTAAAATTATTTTTTTACATATAAATTTTTAATTAAAAAACTTTATTAAAAAAATATTTGGGAACTTATTAAAATGTTCTATATAAAACTTTAATTTAAGTAGAATTTAATAAATCTGATAAATTTGAATTTATTAAATTATGAAAAAATTAAATATTAAAACTTATTTTATATTACATAGAGATTATATATGATTAAATTTTGATAAATTAATTGAATATTTATTTCATATTTTAAGGTATGTTAGTTCTACTAAAATTTTAATAATTATTATTATTAATGATTAAATTAATAAATAATGCATAATTATAATGAAAAAATAATCAAATTATATTGAATCATATTTATTATATATTATTTCAATTTATTATTACTTAATAAATTATTAAATTAATGAAATATATATTTTGATTAAAAAATATTTTTATTAATACTAATCAGATTAACTAAATTATACTTATTGTATATATTATATATTAATATGTTAATTAATTATTAATTAGTACATTATTAAACTAATGAAATATTTATTATAACTTAAAAAAACTTTTTTAATACTAATTAGATTGATTAAGATCACTCAAGTTTAAGATATATCTTTTAATTAATATGTTACATTTGGTAGGAAAATGCATAGCTACTTCGCCTTCACCCACTTCATGCGAAGTTGAAAAAGTTTCTTCATCTCTTTCGTGTGAAGGAAGCTTCTCCGCCCCCTTCGACGACCAATGTTGTTCCTGTTAAAGAGCTCATTGCGATAACGATCTTTCACCCCTTTCACATGCTTCTTTGGTCAACTCCTTGTACTATCAATTTCAATAAATCCAAGATTTAAGAAAATAATATGAAAAACAAAATAAAATCATGTTTTAAAATAAATATTTTGTACTAAAAAGTTGTTTTAAGAATCATATTTTAATTTTTTTATACAATTTTTAATTTATGTAATAAAAAATTGTTTTAAGAAGCAAAAAGAAAACCGTATCAAACAAAACTTTATGCTGCATTTAAATCCCTCATTTACATGCTTTTACTTCAAGCTACTTATAGCTCAGTTGATGCATCCAATATAAGGTTTATATTTGGTGATATCTTTTGACTTTTGGCATTTGTTGGCAGGATTCCGCCCATCATAAACCTTATAAGTAGCTTACAACCCTTTTCAATTTCAGTCTCACCTAAAAGTATGTTGGTTGCAAAGTTATCTATGGCTGACACTCTAATCACATTCGTAACTAGCTAGGTTAACAGAGCAAGAGAGAAAAGAGATGAGAAAGAAAGGAATGATAAAAATAGAGCCTTATAGAAGGTTAGATGTATATTTATACTTATTGAGAAAAAAGAACTTGAACTTTGAGGTAAGTGTCACATCTGTCATGAATGATTAGATCTCACATATTTTTTCTTCATCATTGCCAAAAAAATTCAATTCACACTCGACAAGCAAACCAAAAAAGGAAACAAGATAAAGTAATTCCATACACAAATAGATAACTTGTCATGTCAAACTTAAAGATAAATTTACAACAAATAGCAAATATAAAAATTTAGATTGTGTTCAAAGGGCTATACACAAAGGCAAGTTTATCTCACTCACCCCCAAGAAAAAATTAAAGACAAGGTCTAAATAGACAACTCATGACCAAGTGTCTCATAATGAACTTGTCTCCAACTAGAAAATGACTTGATATAGGTAACTCCAAAAGCTTGTACGTCGCCACCATTTTTTCCCTCAAGTCCATTACCATCTGATGTAAAAAGTCAACAAATTCATCAACATAAGTGGATGAACTTATTCTCTACTTCAGGGTTACAACACTTCTACTTTCCTATTTGAACTCAACCATAACATGTGTGAAATGTTCCTCCAGGGTTAGCACTCAATCCAGCATGGCCATCAGTAAAGGTAGTAACATAGAAACCTCAATACTCAAACCTAACATCTAAGGAAGTGAAATGGATTCGTAAATAACATGAGGCAAAGAAAGGGGAAGGTGGCATGTGTAACAATCACAAGCACCATCTTCACCCCGTTGGGATGCATGGCAAAGTGAGGAGAAGAGAGGAGAGATGGGAGTTGAAAGAAAAGTACATGTTGAAAGATGGAGTGTTGATAAGATACATTTTGAAAGGCAAGTTTATATCATTAATGATATACCCCTTATTGATAAGACTAAAGAGGGAGCTTAAAGAAAACTTAAATTATGAAGGTCAATTTTGGAGTCTAAGGGTTTTCATTTGAGTGGATCTAAAACCAAATATGTGGAATGCAATTTTAGTAGTAATAGATCTAGCAGGGGGATTGTGAATTAGGCGATCAAATCATTAAAAAGAGTACATGCTTTAGTTTTCGGGTCTCTTGTTAAAAGAAATAGTGAAATAGATGGGATATTATCAATAGAAATCAAGTTGGATGGTCGAAGTGAAGGAATGCATCAGGTTTGTTGTGTGATAGAGAAGTACCCTCAAACTTAAGGGACAATTCCATAAGATGGTTGTGAGACCTATAATGCTTTATGATATAGAATGTTGGCCATTAAAAGAGAAGTAAAAAAATTAAGTTAGGGTTTATAGAGATGAGTATACTAAAATGGTTGAGTGACTTTAAACTTAAAGACAGAATGTGAAACGATTATATACATGACTAGGTCAGAGTATCTCTAGTGACATATAAGATTACAAAGAATCACCTTAGATGGTTTGATCACATAAAACGTCGGCCTTCTAATGACCTAGTTAGGCCAGTAGATGTATTAGATATAGCCTATGTTAAAAAAAGATAGAGTTACGCCTAAAAAAGGCTTAGTTATAAAGTATTAGAAATGACTTTTCTTATTATATTTAAATGAGTATTTGACTCTTAATATGACTTTTATTATTATATTTAAGCTTGATGATGTTTTTGTTGTAATGATTTAAAAATAATGATTTTTTCTGATTTTTATTTTAGACTCATTTAAATAAATTCAAAAAAACTCAGAAAAATTTGGTGATGTTCATTAACATAGTGTACATCTCTTTGAAATTTTTCAAGGTGTTCATTTTTTCTAAATGCAAATCCACTTGATATTAAATTACTATTTTACCTTTGGGTGGGTCCATAGCCTAGGCATGTATCCCTTAGGTTTAAGGTTTTGTTTTAAGCATTCTTTAATTTTTTTGGAATTACTTAGAGTGATTTCATATTTTTCATAATTAAAAAAATTATTTTTTTAATAATTAAATATAGAGAAATACCTAAAATAGCCTTATAAATTTAGGTTTTCTTAAAATTAATATTACAAGTCATTGAGTGCATTTACATGATTTTCCAAAATCATCTTGCATAATTTTCAATTTTCAATTCGAAAAACCTTATTTTTTATTTATAGAAAATGTAATAAATATTAAAAATCGAATTCATGCACTAATGGCATCATGCATGTGTGGTTTTCACTTCAAACTTCATCTCAAATATTCTTAGACACTTTCAAAATTATTTGTTTCTTTTTTCAAGTTTATTTAATATTTTTATTAATAGTTATAATATTAGCATTAATTATGAAAAATATAAAATAAATTCAAAAAAAAAATATTTGGATATCTTGAATATTCTTAAACACTTTCTAAATCCTCCTCATTTTAGGGTATGTTTGGGATAACTTTTTTACTATTTTATTTTTCATATCACAATCTTATTTCTATTTGCTACTTAAAAAAAAAATTTCAATGCTAGTAAGCTACTTTTTACAACAAATTTCAAAAAAAAAACTTTCCGCATAACAGCATTATAATCACTTTTACAAAAAGCTGAGGCATCCAAATAGACCCTTAAAATAATCAAACTAAGTTTATCTAACATGCAAAATATTTGTTTGTCCCATTTTTCATCAAATATTTTCTTAATTTGGTTATCTTTTAGTGGCATCTAGTTATTAGAAAACTATATATTGTTATTATTAAATGCATTAATTAATAATAATGGATAGTTGTAAACTAACTTAGTAATAAAAATCTTGGAAGTTGTGAATTTATGATCAATGTCTTGTAATCTAACCCCTCCCATTTATGAGAAATTATTATGTGCGGCATTCAAATTGGAAGAACCGTCCAGATATGTGAGTGTACACACTGTGTACATATTTATAGACAGTGTATATCAAATCAGTGTACACACAGTATGTACACTCACAGTCGGGATAGTTCTTCCCGTCTGGATGCCATACAGAATAATTTCTCCCAATTTATATGCTTCCCCACTCAAACTTTCCCAAAAAAAATAATAAACTATTAAAGCTCTCAAATGTTATTTTCTATTAAAAAAAAAACTTGGACACCAATTCACACAAGCTAAAAAACATTATCCTTATTTGCCAATGAACAAAACCATAGGAACCTCCATGGAAATTTCCCTCATCTTCTTCCCCATTTCAACTGGTTGATAAAAATTGCCTTAAAATTATACTATACTCCCCTCCCCTCCTATCTTCAAGTAGCTACTCTGCATCGTTTGAAAACAACAAAACATCAATAAGCCCTTCCCTTCCCTTCATCACTGTCTTATAGATTTATCAACAACCAGATCATATTCAATCTACAAAACTAAGACAGATTACAAAACGAAAATCCAAGCCTTAAAACAGCTATTACAATCCATAAAACAAATCAACTCGAATGTAAAGAGAGAGAGAGAGAGAGAGAGAGAGAGAGGACCTGGGCGAGCTTCACCATCTCGGACTGTTCATCGGCAGGGAGAGCAGATAGTTGGCGGGTGGAAACCGAGGGTGAGAGCGACAGAAGAGAGGGGAAGGGATGAATCCGCGGCCTAAGGGGACTGGAGACTATGGAGGTAGTGTGGACGAGGGATTTTGCAAGCCGACAAGGACGCGACAATAGAGAAGCAGAGGAGAACGACGCCGCTGGACGCGGCGGCGGCGCCAGAAGCATCCGTATTTGTTGTGGTGCAGACTGCAGAGTGGAAGCTTGGGTTTTGGGATCTTATGCATATATGAAATTTGAATAAAAAGTTCCTATTGAATCTTAAAAAAAAAAAAAAATCAAATGAGCTTTTGTTTGTGTTGGACATACTTAATAAAAGCTAGAAAATATTGTTCAAATTCATATTATCTCTTAAATGAATGAGTCTCAAAAGAACAATTATTGATTGGAATATGAGCTATTTATAAATTAAATATTTTGAATAATCTTACTAACAAAAGGACTCAGACTATTTTGCTCTTGATAAATTTAATTCAGTAATTGTGTGCTTTAAAAAGTTGACCTGTCTCTCCATATTGAGGTTTCGTTTGGGATGACGTTCTTACTGCTTCTTAAAATAATTTTTAGTACAATTTTTTTTTAAAATTTTTTACTAAAAATTTACTTGAAACAGTAAGAAAGTTGTCCCAAAAAAAGCCTGAATCTTCTGCTTTTTAGGAAGTGGATTATACAATGAGGTTATATATTTGATAATTTTATTTAGATTTAATGTAAATTTTTTTAGGGCAAGACTCATTTCATTTATTATGATTTATCTTATTTATATTTTGTTGAATTTCAAATTACTCTTGAGCAACATCTAGACCATACTAATAAGAAGGCTATAAATAGTGAAATAATCTTTGATTTCTTATTCCTAGAAAATAAAGAGCTCGAGACAATAAGTTATGCCCTAAATTTATCCGCTAACCCCATATTTATAGCTAGGTAGGAGGTAGAGGCATGGCACCATACTAATGCTACATTAGAGGAAGGTGGTTTACTTAGTAAGAAATTGCTATAAAAGAGACATTTGCTAGTTGTATTTATCTAATTACATTAAGTGCTCATAGAAAGCCATAATTGGCCGACTTTTGGAGGCTTAAGCAATTCTTGTGAGTAAACATGTTGAGATGTTGAGATGAGTCCATCGTTATGGTCAGCTTCGTCATTTAGGTTGAGTTCATCGTGAGAGCCAAATTCATTATGAGGGACAAGTAGAACACTCCTTCAGATGACTTCAATTCATGGATAAGTTAAACTCTCCCTTTAATGACTTCAAGCTTAAGACAAGTTGAACTCTCACTTTATCGACTTTAAGCTTGAGATGAGTTTGAGGTCCCATTCTATTTTTATTAACCTAACCCTATTGATCACGGGTGTACATATTTCATTTCATGTATTTTATAAATACACAAATAAGCCCTTTATAGTTAAATATTTGGAAATATCACATCAACATTTAATAAATGAAGTGCAAATTGGGCATTTAACCCAAATAAAAGGGTTATATGCATATTTTGGAAGTATAAATGGCAAAGTATAAATGACATAAATCATAAGTAGTTGAAGTGCACTTCTTCTAAAATTTCATTACAATAGGCCTAATAATTAAGTAACCTCATATTTAGGAAGGAGTCATTGATCAAGATTCAGTTAGCTTGATTTTTTTATGGAAATTTTTTGTTATAGTTGGATGCATATTATTGTCATATTAATCACTTTGTGTATAGTGAAAATATTTAAGGTAATATATCAAAAAAATTTCATTTAGAATTTGGCGAAAAAACTTATTGATATAAAATAGCAATAGGAGTACACGTCTCAATGGTTCATGAGGAGAGAGCGTGATAGAAATATACAATTGAAGTTGACTACTTGATGAGGAGGTGGGAGGAGTGTGTAAACAACATGACTCAAGGAAAAATAAGAAGAATGAGCTAAACTGGACAATATAATATTTATAGTGGTTCAATTAAGTGCCTTATAAAAATTGGGCAATCTACATGAAAGTTATTCTTGATCATATAACTAGTTAAAATAAGAGCAGTTAGAAGAAAGAAGACGCCCTTTTTGCCTAAGCTGCAAAGGTTGTGTCCCTTAAAGAAAGGAGCAAAGTAGAGAATGAAGATTAGAGGGCTTCCACTATGACAACAAAGAAGCTTGTTGTTGTTCGTCTTCTCTTGCTAAATATGTGTATCCTTATGTCTTCATTTGTATGTTCTATTATGATTAGGACGTACACATAAGAATACACACAAGAAATAAAGAGTAAGTAAAGAGTATTGTAAATGCTAATTACTAAAATTAGGTTGATTTTGACTTAATCTAAAAAGTTGAGTCTGGATGTCAATTTGTAAGCAACATAAAATTATAACTACCAAAAAAAATTAAAAATTTCTGTGGTTGTAAAATAAATCAATACAGTTCTAGGAATTATATTTCTCTAAGACCTATTTTTGGACCTCCGAAAGGACACCCCCGGTTGCTACCGAGTGTAGAGGGTATACGACCGCACCACCCTGAGGGATAGAAATGATCGCAAGCCTCCACGCTCTTCACAAGCGGGCCAATGGGAGGGCAGATTAGATCCTGCATATGATCAACCATTGGGGGTAACGGCTCTCACTAGTACACCCCGATGGGTGATAATATGCACAACCTGATCAATGTTACGGGGTTTCCCCCACCTGACATCAGCTCGAGCAGAGTTTATTTATTGTGGAATTTTGTTACACATAGGTGCAAGCCCTCGTGGTTAATTATATCTTAGGTCAGAGCCCGAGAATACTCTCGATTAAGGATCCAATATTAATCTTCCCAAAAAGGAGATTGGTACACAAATGGGGACTAGGAAGTTCCTACTCAAAAGGAAAGAAGGGCTCAAATAGCTTAGTCAACATGCATTATTTATCTCAGCATTCGGAGGGACTAAGGTAGAAAGGAGAGAAAATAGATCAATCACTCAAAGCATCCAGAGAGAAAGGATAAAAGTCGTGTCATCTATGCGATGCAGATAGGTATGATTTATAGCTCTCGAAGAAAATGAGACTTACTCACCAATAAGGCGTATTATGAGACCCGTATGTAGTAGCCTTTAACCTTAAATCTAATATGGGTTTAGTGTTCTACCGAACACTAACACCCGTGTCCTAGCTAATGCACCTGGCTTATACCCTACTTGAAAAGGGATGCCAGCTAACCATATAAGCTTGTAAAATCCTTATAGTCTAGTCTTTATGAAAGATATGTAGGTATGTTGAGTGTTTTAGAAGTAGGGTCGAAGTCTAGAGAGTTTCCTAATTAGCACTAGACTTATGTAGGGTGAATGCTTCTAGTACTAATAAAATCACTACAGGAAATTCATTGATTACCGGCAGTCTGGACCGGTGGTTGTCCAACCGCCGGTTTTAACGGCGGCTTAACCGGCGGTCTGACCACCGGTTATTACCTGCGGCTTACCAGCGTTCAAACGACGATATTTGTACCGGTAGTTTAACGACCGATTAGCCGCCGGTAAAAACACTGGTGGTGACCGGCGCTCAAACTGTCGGAAGATAACCGCCGGTACAAACCGCCGGTATACCATCGGTTAAGAAAGCCACTGGTAATGGTTTTCGGCGCCATTTTTTCTAGCGATTTGTAAACCGCCGAAAAACTGCCATTTTTTTACAGAACTGTCAGAAAACTAGAGTTAACCGCCGGTATTGAGTGATTTTCCTATAGTGAATTAAATTTTTAATTAGTTGATTTTTAATGCAATACATGCTGGTTAAAAAAGTCCAAATCATGTATGCATAAGATTTTAAAAAATAAGATTATATAAAAATAATTTTTAGAAAAGATTAGGCCTCATCAAGTCTGACACTTCATCCTTATATGCAAGATTATCCAAACTCTACCCATAGGCGGGGAGGTGTCTTATTAGAAGGAGAAAGAGAGATGCATTAATATGCATGCGACCTCAGACAGCTCCGGCTATTCCTAGGTTGTTAAGTTTCTAAGTTATTTAAATCTTGAAATTTTGAATATTAATTATGAGTAGAAAATACTTTTTTATCCTGGAGAGCCTAGTGAAAATCAAGCCACGCACATGCAAGAAAGAAACCTAAAAAAAGTAGGTGAGTTCTACTGCACAAATAATAGTAAACATATTAATATAAAATCTAAGAAAAGTAAAGTAAGAAAGTCCATAGCAAGTGTCGTATAAGTACAACTCAATTTATAACAAATTACATTACATTTAAAAAAGAAAATCTAGACCCGAACTCCTACAAGGTTATCCTAAGAAAAACATTCCAAGTAGTTCATATATGACATCCCAAGCAGTTAATATGTGTAGAGAAGTAAACATGCTTGGCCACGCTCCTTTAATTTTAAAGGGGGCTAAGCAATCTCTGGAGCATATGCATAAAATATTATTAGTATTTAAAGCGTTATTATGATTACCCCCTTTATTTTAGCGCTACATGAACGTGGCCACCTGCATAAGATCGGATTAGTATAAAAGCAGCCCTAGCCCTTGGGCAGTCTATCACACACATCATAGCATAATCAAAGTATAGAAAATGTAATAAAATAAAACTCAATCATAACACAATATAATAAAACACATCAATCAATCATACGTGCCACATACAATCACATCACATCACATAAAGCAAAAATAAATAAATATCGGTCCTAATCCTAGACCTAGATGTGGTGCTCTAGCACATTTATATATGTGTAGCAGGCTCGTGTGCCTTTGGATATGTCCTATGTAGGGTAGTTAGTTCAAGTTGCCTAAAGTTCAGATTTGTTGAATGTTTGAAAAGGAAACTTTAATTAAAGTTAAAATATTAATGAATTAGGATCCATTTTAATTAGTTTAGTTCATTGATCCATTTTAATGCTTAGGTCATTGATCTTAGAAGTTTAAGTTATATTAGCCAATTTTGGAAGGTCCCGGGTCTTCCTATGTGCTAGGCTGAGGGGGTCCAAAATGCCACTATTAGAAGCAAGCTAGGTTTGGGGGTCCAGTATTTTAATTAAATATTAGGCCTTAAGAGAAGTAATTAGGTTTTGAATTTACTGGATTTGGAGTTTTCTAGGCAAATTTATGAATATTAGAAGTTTTAGGGCAAGTAGGAAATTATCGAAATTGTCTAATAAAGAGTAACTTAGGGGTTTTGATCTAAATCATCTCCAAACTTATTAGAATCACCCCTAAAGATTAGAAATGTTCTAAAGAAGTGTTCCCAAGTGTTTGGAAAAATTTTGAAATTTTTAATATATTTTAATTATCTAATAAGGGAAAAAATGTAATTTTTAATTAAAGTTAAATTAAGGCTAAAAAAAGTCTAATTAAGGGGCCCTAATTAATGGGTAAATTAGAATTTGTTAATTAAGGGGTCTAAAGGGTCCTAAAAAATCTTAAAAAATTATAGGAGGTCAATTAAGGCTAAAAAAAAACTAAGTTTAAGCGTTGAAAGTTTCATGTCAATTAGAGACCTATCCTAGCTCCTAGAATTTTTCTAAGTTCGCTAGACGGGTCCTTAATTATTGTCCTTAGGGTGTCGCTACATTATATAGGTTTAAATAAAGTATTTGAGATTAACCTTTAGGATAACATACGGGGAGTGCATAAAATTAGTAAGCATACCAATCCTAAAATCTAGGAGGGCCTAGACTAAGTGCTCATGCATCTTACACCTATAAAAGATGACAAAATAGGTAAATAAGCATGCTTTATGATACAATTAGTGAATGATTAGAACACAATCTCCCACTAATGCATTCCCCTATGAATTCTTCTCATAATAATGATCTATGTTTAGAATTTCATCAAATGGATCTCCCAAATGAAGTTATTTAAAATATATGTAATTTTAAAAAAAATTAAAAAATACATATAAATATGCAAATTTTAGAAAATTAGTGTAATTAAAAATAAATCAGTTTATAAAAATAAATAAATGAAAGGGAGATCCATTGGCAACCCAAGAAGGTTCCAAAATATTTTAAAAATAATTTATAATTTCAAAATATTTAGTATAATAATTATTTAAATATTATTTAAATAACAAAATAGCTAAGTAATACATAAATCATCTAGAAGAAAGAAAATTTAGCCTCTAAAAGTAATTTTAAATTAAAATTCATAATTTTCTAAAATTTAGAGGTATTATAGGTCAAATCTGGATTTAAAATGAATCAGTTATGAATTTTCAAAGTTTAAAGAAATAATAAAAAAAGAATTTAAAAAATAATTTGAGATAACTAGCATTTAAAAATAATTATAAAAATAGATTAAATTAGGAAATTAGAGCTTCTAAAATTTTAAAGTATTTAAACTAATATTATTTAAAATTTAAAGAGCATTTAAATTAATATTTAATTAAATATTATTTAAATATTTCAAATATTCAAATAATTAAAATTATTTAAGATATTTTAAAAATGCCTTAAATAAATAATAATTATTAATTAAAATATCCAAAATGTAATCCTCTGATTACTTGTGAAATTTTAATATTTATTTTGAATTTTTAAAATATTTTAAATTAATATTTAAATTAAATATCAATTAAATATTTGAAAATAATTATAAAAAATAACAAGTATTTAGAGTAACTGAGCAAATATATTGAAATTAATTTAAAATTCAGAAATAAGTGATCTAAATATTCCATTAATTATTTGAGGTATTTTTGAAATAATTTTTAATTTTATAAAAATATTTAATTAATTATATTAATTAAATCTAATTAAAGAGCTAATAATTAAATAAATTAAAATAATTTAAGATATATTAAATATTTTAAAATAAATAAAATAATTTTCTAGAGATTTTGATATAAAGTATGCATTTTTTTAGGTTTTAAAAAATAATTTTAAATTAATTTTGGAAGAAATTTGAATTAAAAAGGATTTAAAATACATTAAAAAAAGCTTAATTAAAATTAATTCGGCAGCGGCTGCTGAGTGGCCACGTGGTGGCCTCAGATACGCTCCCGCAACCGCGAGTAATGATTGTCGCAGCACAGCCAATGATTGTGATGTAGCAATCATTAGCCATTAATGGCATACGATGGCGGACGTGGATTCACTTTTTTGCGTCAGCTTCTGTCGTTTGTCGTTGGATCACACGTGGTAAGGACTCAACGGCTCTGATCGAGCTAGACCAATAACAAATCAACGGATTTAGATTTGTGGTCATTCCGAACGGCAGAACGACGGGCTCTCGACCGTTATTCTCAAGATCAACGGTCAGACTCACGCCCTAGTGGACGGAGGGCATATTTCAAAACCCTAACCCATTTTTCATCTTGTTTGATCAATTGGATCAATCAATCGAGATAAAACTTTAAACATGAATTCCCTAGATGAAGAGCATTTTTGGGGTATACTTTCACGGCCCGAAACGCACTTATGATAAAGCTAATTACCCCTAAGTGTCCTACACTAGGGTTAGTAATTTCACCTTGGTTTATGGACGATTTTACCCTTATATAGGCTTATTGCACTTGTAGACTGTCCACGCTCTTTTTTGTAGAAAAAATTGCATTTAGAAAAGCAGTGGATCGACAACAATTCGCTCTAGAAGTTCTTTGGCCTCAACTCATAGAATATCTCGTTGCCGGCGGGTACTTAACGGTGGATTTGACGTGGGGAAGAGGAGGAAGGATTAAGGGAGCTCACTCACAAAGTTTCTCAGCTTGGGAGAGATTAGGGTGAGAGCAAAAGTAAAAGGTCCCCTCAAAGAAACCCTAAAGAGACTATTTAAAGACTTAGGCTCTAGATGGACGGTCTAGATCTATCCTAGGGTTGATTAGGAGTGAAAAACATTTGAATTAGTTGTGGTCTTGATCAAGAGATGATTAGGCAAGTTTAACTCTAATAATAAGGGGAGTTTTGACCAAAATAGGTCAAATTTGACCATATTAGACTTGGGTTGACCACGTCAAGGGTTGACCTGGTCAACCTAGCCAATTTAGGTCTAAGGGGGTGGGGGTTTGAGCAAGAGATGGGTTTGAAATGAGTTGGATTTGATTGAGAAAGGTTTTGACTCAATTAGGCCTAGTTTGACCAAATTGAGCTAAGGTTGACCAAGCATGGGTTGACCCAGTCAACATGGATTAGTAGACCTAAATAGGTGGAGGGTCGAGTCCAAGAAGCATTGGGATTGAATTGAAATCAAATTAGACCCGTCTGGGCTAATTGGGTCAACCAAGTTGACTCAGGGCTTGGGTTAGGGCTCAACAAATTGGGTTTGACCCATGAAATTAAATGGGAGGGGTCTTGGGGCCAGGCTTGGTCAGTTTGACCAAGTCAATCCCTTTGACCCAGAGTTTAAAGAAAAATAAGGTCAACACTATTTTATTAGTTACATTATGAACACAACTAAATGGTATAATATATTTTGATGCCATATGTTTTGATGTAATAAAATATTAAAATATAAGATGGTTTCTATAATTTTTTCAAAAATCTAGGATCACTAAATTCTCTATACAACCTATCTATCTCTAGATGATAGATTCAATGCAAATATAATTTGTTGATTCAATGTAAGAGATATAATTGATTACACAAGTTTAATATAGATATATCTATCCAACGATATGTCTTGTTATTCCAGTCATGACAAATTTGTTCTCCGCCTCTTTATTTTAATAAAACCTCCTAAATTTTAATTGGTGGCCAAGTAATTAATGAATAAGATGAACTAAGTAGCAATAATAAGACACAAAAACTCAAATAACGACATTCAATCACTAACCAATAACATTATATCTAGCTACAACAAATTCGTAGGAAGGAAATTTAGTTTATTCTTGATGGAAAAATGCAAATACATTTTCTTAGGCACAAACATCAAAGGGAGTGAAAGAAAAACTACGCTATTTCTCCACATTGCCTATATCTTTGCCTCATCTCCTCGTTGTGGCTACAATTAGAACTCCCTTGAGAAATGCCCTCAAAATGAACTAAAGCACTTATTTTATTTCCTCATAAAATCTCCTTCCATAAATGACAAAATTTTGCCCCTAAATGGTTGAAAATGGGAATGTTACACATATGATGAATAAGTGTTGAGTTGGGTGCCCGATACTCTTTTTTATATGAGTTAAAGCTTCACTAAAAATATGGACCTTGGCACTTAGGCGCTCAGGGGTCACCTTGGTGCCTAGGTGACACATGGGCATATGTCATGGTGCCTAAGTGATATGATTGGGTGCTTGGTTACCTAAGGCCTTCATTTGTGCCAGTTGAATTTTTTATTGCTTGAATGGTCCTAAAAGCTCATTTTCTATTCCATCTACATGGAATCCACCAAAAATCAATCTCTCCAACATAAATAAGAATAATTGTTCATTAGTGAAGCATATTTCCTAATTTCAAGCAAAAATTAATGTGAAAATCAAATATCTAACTTGGAAAAAATGTGTCAAAATAACTATTTTCATGTTATCCACTCATGTGTGTGTGAAATCCTTCTTTTAAGAGAGCTCCTAAGCTAATCTCTTTCCCTTTGACATTGCTCTCTAGGCCATTACAAGAACAGTGGTCCAGATCTAGGATTATGATTTTGGGGCATGGCATTAGAGGGCAAATATCATTATACAAGTTAAGCTCAGATGCTAACTATGCAAAAACATGGATGTAGGGATTTAAATGGTGATGAAAGATATGATAGCTCAAATGAGATATTATAACACATCTGTCATCCTTAATCATGACCCTTATAAGATTATTGAAGCACAATGCCTTAACTACCTATTTGTGGTGCCTAATGGGAGAGTGGTCCAAGTTGTGGCATGATTAATTTAAATTAAGTGTATGTTAGGTATCCTAAGTAGAGGATTGAAATAAAATATCTCCTTGGCCACCACTAAGTAAAAGGAATCAAAGGATCACATGAGGTTTTTCTTATTTAAAGGAGGTTGAGACGATCTTGATGATTTTCCCAAAGAGCACCTTACCCAATTAGTAGTTGGAGAATCAAGTTAGACAGTAAAGGTTCTAATACATGGTTGTGACATATGTAAGGCTATCGTAAACCTTCATGGCATGTGAGATTTTAAAGGTTAAACTAGAGTATTTGTAGTTGCCCAATCTAAAAATCATGGGAGCCTTAGTGATCATGGCATCAAGTTAGAAGTTATATTACAATTATATACATAGTCAAGGGGATTAATACCACAATTTGGTATAAGAAAAAAAACTTACTAAAATTTAGGATGGGTTTAAAAAACCTTAATTGTGACCTTTGGGTGCATTATAATCAATCATCAAGTATCTCATTTAAGGAGATCCCTTAAGGATAAAGATTGACAATACATTGAAGGCACAGTCTTAGGTCATGTAACCTTGATTTGCTTTGCTGACATAAGATTGGCAAGTCAGTAAAAGTGAAATCATCATCTAAGTTATTCAATATTTATACTCTAGTGATCTATTTTTTTTCATCTAGTATGAGATTATACTCAACACATGCACCAGAACTATTCTCTTAATAGATGTATCATCGAATATCATGTATGATAACCCACTTAAAAATATAGAATCATCAACAGAGTCACTTGATCTTTGAACTTTGTTAAAGCATGATTATATATATATATATATATATATATATATATATATATATATATGAACCACTCAATCCAAACTAAACCATTAGCTTTAACACCAATTTTGGAGGAATAAATCAAAAAGGAAAGAAGTTGGTCAAATACACCAATAGTCAAGCACTTTCTCTTAAGAATATGTTTAGCTGTTTAATCAAAGTTTACTATTCTAAGCTAAAAGGGTCCAATGAGTCTAGTGAGGCAAAAGAGGTTTTATGTCCACTTAGAGCTCAATCTTATCTATAGCATATTGGATAGAAAAATACATATGCTCTAAGTTGTTGTTGGGAAAAGGAAAGAGACAAACGAAATATTTTTATTTATCTTAATTTTTAATCAAGAAAAGGAATATATTCCAAAAAATGCATTCCAATTATAATACTCTATTAACCATGGATCAATTAGCCATGGAGTTCAAAGCAAACATTTCTTGCCTTAAAGCATCATCACAATTTTTTGAATGGTCATCTCCCAAGCAATAAATATTATTACTAAGTGTTGTTGACCTCATTTTTGCATGAGGTCAAAGCTCAAATCAAATTCAATCCAATTTTAAAATCAAATTCAATTCTGAATTAACCCAAGTCATTCAATTTCAAATTCAAAATTCAAATTTGATTAAGCCCAAACCTGATCAAACTAACCTAGTGTACTTCCCTTCATAGTTTACTGGCTTCATGACATCAATCATTGTCTAAACTATTTCATCAAAAGTTTTATACATAAAAAATCTCCATCATTAGGTCCCCGAACCAGTGACTGACTCATTTGACCCAATTGAGCTGGCCTAACATAGCCTAATGGGTCAAGTACCAAATTCACTTATAATCAAGCCTTAACTTCCATTCAACTTCACCAAATTTCCTTGAAATCAGCTTCTGATGAATTGGATATGTTTGGTCACCTCAACCCATTGAATTTTACCAATACATATGCATACATTTAATATTTCATGCAAATATCAAAATCATTGTTCCAAATCCATCTAACTAGGCTCAATCACTATTTAAATACTCATCCCAATTAGCTTGACTTATTAACTAGTCAAAATAGTCAACAAAGCCCACCATCCCAAAACCCACATGATTTTAAACCTATATAACTTCAAATGACAAAACCCATACGAAGCATTGTATTTACCTCCATATTAGTCTGCTTAATACTGAATTGGGATCGAGCTCCATAAATTGTCCAAAATGCAGTCTAAAACTTTGGTTTAGCCAAAACAAGCCCTTCATTGGTCCCCGCCATAAAAAGTAACCAATGGCTTCCCTTGCTTTCAAACTACTTTCATGTCCAAACTCCAGTTCCTTTCCACTTGACAATCATCAAGACAATGAACCAAAGCAATCTCATCCATTGATTAAGAAAATATGCTTTAAATAAGGTAAATTTTGGAAAAAGCTCTCGTTCTACTCCAACTCAGAAAAATAATCTGCCTCTAGCTCCCCATCCTAAAGATAAGTTACTTTTGGAGCTCCAAGGAGGAGAAGAAGCCATCCCACACCCTCTAGGATGATTTCTATCGAGATAAAATTCAAACCCTAGTTCTTAAGTCTAGAATTCAATGTGGTTTATGTGTGATGCATTTTAAAACATAAAAATACCTTCCCTTCTCATCTTTAATCATATTTTAACTTCTCGTAAAGTTTTAAGTCATTATATATGCACTATTTTGAGTGTTAAAGTTTCTTCTACGGATTTTTGGTCATTCTCATGGAGAAGATGAAATCAAAGTAGTTCATCTTTTTTAGCAAGCTCAGTGGTATTTTACTCATCTCTACATCTAATATTTATGAAAAATATAAAAACTCCAGAAATTAATCTAAATAAAAAAAGTCAATAAATGGAACCATTAAATGCATTAAAATATTTAATAAAATATAAAAATTCAAAAAATGATCAAAATTTCATTGAATCGTTAATTTAATAAATTAAATTAGAAAATAATAGTAACACAAACAACAAACATTTCATTAATAAAGTTTTTTGGCTAGACTACCTTGGGTTATGGGGCTAATATCCTAAGGAGGCCTTAGTCCTCGTACCCAATATGGCAATGCCATGAACGAATTTGATGGAATGCAAACCAAAAATTGTAAGATTTATGAATCAATAACTGATGAGTTAAAATTAAATTATTAACATAAATATATCAATAAGGTTTATAGGCTTGACTACCTCGAGCTGAGGGTTTTAATTTGTTTAAAGCATCCATGTCATATTTTATTCGATTCTAGAGCTAGTCCTTGATTTATTTTTTAGTGTTTCTTTGATTTACTATACTTACCTTTAGTTGTACAATATGTTTATCTTTTTGTTACCTTATTAACTTGAGATGGGATGAAAGTTAGTGATTTTATTTTTGTGATATTGAGATTTCTGATAAAAAGTGGAAATCATGTTTAATTTTATTATCCATTTTCTCATATGATGTTATTTGGGTATGGAATGGTTAAGTCGGCACGAGGCTCAGATTGATTACTTGAAGAACAAGTTATATTATTTTTGGGCAGTGAGAGATTTTATTTCAAGGAGTTAAGGGAGTTTTATTCTGTTTGGTCTCTACTATGGAAGTAGATAGAATATGATAAAAGGGTTCCATGATATTTCTGACATCAATCTAGGATAGGAGTATAAATTTTGGTCTTCTTTCATATGTACAAGTAGTATGAGATTTTTTTAATGTGTTTTATGAGAAATTAGACAGTTTACCTATGATAGAGACATAGAGTTATGTATTTATATATTTTTGGGTATGGCCTTAATTTCTAAAAATCCATTTATAATAGAGCCTAAGGAGCTTCAAGAAATGAAGGCTCAGCTTCAGAAATTGATTAATAGAGAATTTGTCTATCCTAGTGTTTCTCTATGGGGAGCACCTATTTTATTTATGAAGAAAAAATATAGTATGATGCATATATATATAATATATGGAGTTGAATAAAGTTGCTATCAAGAATAAGTATCATCTGCCATATATTGAAGATATATTTAATTAGCTTGTTGGATCTTCTATATTTTTAAAGATTGATCTATGATAAAAAAAAAAGACTGATATATGATCAAGATATTATCAGGTGATGGTAAGAGAGTCAGATGTGATGAAGATAGCTTTACGTATAAGGTAAAAACACTATGAGTTTTTAGTCATGCCATTTAGGGTGAAGAATGTGATAGTCTTCTTTATGGATATGATGAATAGAGTGTTCAAAGATTTTCTAAATTTGCTTGTTATTATTTTCATAGATGACATTTTGGTATATTATGCTTCTTAGAAAGATCTTGCCAAGCATTTGAGGATTATTTTTGTGATTTTGAGGCAACATCATATATATGCAAAATTATCTAAATGTGAGTTATTGCTGAAGAGCATTACTTTTTTGGGGCATGTGGTGAGTAGTGCTGGTATCTGTGTAGATCCCTTAAAAGTTTAGGTAGTCACTGATAAGCTGAGGAATACTACTGTATTTGAGATACATAATTTCCTAGGTATGATTGAATTTTACAGGAAGTTTGTTAAGGGTTTTTTTTTTAATTTTTGCACCTCTGATGAGGCAGACTCAGAAGTTAATAATTTTTATCTGCACATCAGAGTGCGATACTAATTTCCAGAGATTGAAAGATTTTTTGACTTATGCTCCAATTTTGGCTCTTTTATTAGTATAGAAGGATTTTAGGTATTTAGTGATGCTTCATTGAGAGGTTTGGAGTGTGTTTTGATGCAGCATGGTCGAGTTATTGCTTATGCTTCCAAATAATTGAAGCCACAATAGAGAAACTATCTTACGCATGATTTGGAACTTTCTTTTATGATTTTTGCTTTGAAGATCTATAGACATTATATGTATGGTGTCTTGTATGAGATTTTCACTAATCATTAGTGTTTGAAGTACTTATTCACTTAGAGGGATCTGAATCTGATGTAGAGGTGGCTTGAGTTGATCAATGATAATGATCTAACTATTCAACATCAACATAACTAGGCTAATATGGTGGCACATGCTTTAAGCAAGAAATCTTTTGGAGTGTCATTTCTTCAGATCACTTCTGATGAGTATTTTATATGATATATGGAGAGATTATAGTTAAAGGTGATTTCTTTCACTGATTAGGATTATAGTATATTGGCGTAGATGATCATTCAATCTTCTTTGTGAGAAAAGATTAAGGAAGTTCAAAAGTCGTATACAGAATATTCAAAGTTGATTGATCAGATAAAATATGATAAAAAAACTGAATTATAAGTTTTTATTATGGTATTATTTTATATGAGGAAAGAATTTAGGTTCCTATTTCTGGAGATCTAAGGCGAGAAATTTTGCGTAAGGCTTATTATTCAGGCTAGACTATTATTGACCTCATTTTTGTATGAGGTCACTAGGGCCAATCCAGACCTTAGGATCTACCTAGATCTTATAAATTTAAATCAAAATTCAATGCTAAAAGGCTAAGTCTTAAAAGTCTTTTTCAGTGAATTTTCAAATACTTTGAATCCCAATCAAATGATCTCTGATTCAGAGTCTATCACTTGCACAGTGATAAGACATGTCTCCAGAGATATCCCTCCAAATTTGAGCCCATTCTGAGGTCTCTAACCCCAGAAACTCAGTTGAAATCCAATGACCGTAAAATCTTTAAATATTTACGGCCTATGCCACTGGACTTGCCACATAGTGGATTCTGACCTCAGAGCTTTCTCTAAAGCCTCTAATCAATTCCAAACCCTTGATCCTGACTCATTGAGTATTAAACTGTATTTTGGTGGACTCACTTTGACCCCTAGTTGATCAGGGGTCAAAATCACCAAAATGCCCCTTAAGGGCAATTTTGAAGTTTTTCATAGACTTCAATATGCCCTTTTCAAATCAAACCCCAGGACCTTCTCCAATGTATCCTAGTCACCATTAGGAACATATTGGACTCAAGCCTTGACCCTGATCAAACCTGGTTGACCAGATCGATCTTTTTTGACCAAAATACCCCTATGGGATTCAAATACCCATTTCAAACCAAATGAACTCCAAATTGTTTGGAACCACTTCCAACAATTTTCAAACATCAAACCAAACCTTTTAAGCTTGGGCCCACCCCCTGGGTCAACCTGGTTGACCCAGTCAACCTAGGTTGACCAATGAGCCCTTAAGAGTTTAAATGGGTTATTTTAACCCATTTAACCAATTTGAACTCTCAAAGCTCTCAAACTCATTTCAAATGCATGATTCAAGCACACTCAAATCAATCATGAGTCAAATCATGAGTTGTTTGACATGGTCCAATACAACCCACTTGGTCAAATCTCCTTTCAAACACTTAAATTCCAACTTCGAGCTATCTTATCCCTTTCAAACCAACTCCAAACCATGGCTCAAATATTTTCTAATCATGGGTCAATCAAATCTAAGTCATGTTGACTTAGTCAACTTAAAAATACATGGTCAAACTTTCCTATACATGGGTTATTTCATTTAAACTTTGAACCTATAGCTTTGAACCCTTTCCAACCCAGCTCATTAACCCCTTTCACCTGCCACCTCTGCTCTCATGGGCCATTGACTGGTCAAACCAGTCAATGACTGGTCAAATGACCATTAAATGGCTAAAATGACCACTTTAAAATCTTTTATACTCTAATTTAAATATCTCCAGCTTCTTAGACTCTTTCTAGAGTCTTCTTGAGCCATTTCCAGCCCTTAGATCAAGATCAAACGGCTCTTGATCAAGCCATGTGTTCAAAGGGGCAAAAAGGATATTTTACACCTCATGTACCCCTTGTCCTTTGATCCACCTGCTCCCACCAATTCATTGGATAGATGGCTTGATCATGGACACTCCCTAAGTTGATCATAACCATCCATTTAACCTAGAGACAAGTGAATAGAGCAAAATATCTCAGTTAAGTGAATCCTAATTAAAAACACTCTCACTCACTTAATCCCTCTTCCCCAGAGCTAATCCAGCCCCCAAAAACTCTCAAAAATATTCTGCAGGCCTTCCCCTAGCATTTCCAAGCCTTCCCCCACCAAAATCTAGCCTCCAAAGCCTTATTTGGTGAAGAGAGAGAAATATAGAGAGAGAATCAAGTTATTCACGAATAACTTCAAATCCAGCTAGATCCAGCTCCTGAGGTCTTCTACAAAGTTGAAGCGGATCTTAGCAGCTTTCCAACAAGCCCAAGAAATCAAAAAATTGACTGTTGCATTGTAAGTTATGCCTATTTGAAATTTAAATTTCAATTTGGAACCGTAGCAAATCTACAATGCATGGAGCCTCAAAACTCTAGAAATTATTAGATTATGTTTCCCTCTAGCTACAGTTCAAATTTCGTGCAATTTTGTTGAGTATTTTGGGAGATATGAGCATTCAAAATTTTATACACAAAATCAACTAGAGAAGATCTGGACCGTCCGATCAAAGATCGGACATCCCAGATCGCGCCATACCGCGCGTCTTCCTCTGAATTCAAACGTGGGTACTAACGTGGTTAAGTGGCAAGCCCCAGCCCACCACGTGGCGAGTTCCCATTGGGCGCCGCCATTCGGCGGTCAGTTTGACCAAAAATGGTAAAAAAAATTCAAAAAATGCCCAGATCTTCAAAATTTATAGAAAATTGAATGTTTCACCAAATAAGACATTCTTGGGCTCGTTGGAAAGGTAATTTGATGTAGTATTTATTAAAATTAAAATTAAGTTAATTTGGTCACGGTGTTGTGAGATATGGTTGATTGTTTGAAATCAATATTTTATGAATTTCTCATAATCCAATGGTCAATTGAGCCCCAAATTTTGGTCGAAGATTATTGGGTATCCTAGGCATGTTCACTGATTTTTCTAAGTTCAAATACTCAATGGATTTTTGTGATGTGAATTTTCAAGGTAAAGGGTCCATTTTGGACCCTAAATTTTAAAAATTCATAACTCTCTAAATTCTTAGTGTTTTGTTGTAAAATTTCTGTGGTGTGAATGCATATGCACCAGGGTTAGACACACCAAATTTCAGGCCAATTTGAACAGCAGAGACACCTAGGAAAAATATTTAAGAAAATATATAGAGAACTTAGAAAATTCCTAAGGTATTGTACACACACCCAATAGGGGTGAAACTTGAACACAGTAAACATAGTGACATTTTAAACCTTAGGTTCAAATTTCACCTAATTTAAAGGTCATTAAGGTAGAAAATTAAGCAAATAAAAAATCAGCCTCATTAAGGACTTTAAAAATTTCAAAAATTATAATAAAACAATTTTAAATCTTAAAAAATGCAAATAATACCTTGAATTGACCAAAAACCAACCTTTAATCAATAAAAATTAAAACCAATTGAATTTGACATCAAATATGATCTTAATCTAATTTTAAGTAAAATTGAATATTTAATTAATTAATAATAATTAAAAATTTCAAAAAAATTTCAAATACTTGGGAATCTCTCCTTAGGTCATTCTTGACCTTTGGAGTTGATTTCAAGGAGTTGGGAATTCATTTGGAGCAAAATCAAGAAAATCCTTCTAATTAAACAATTTTAAAAATTCAATAAATGCATCAAACTTCAAAATTTCATAACTAAATATAGAAAAATCCAAATTAACCAAACTCACTTGCATTCAACTCATAATGATGTCTAATATTTATTAAAAATATCAAAATTCCATAAAACCATTAAATTTGAAAAGTCAACTTTTTGGTCAACCTAAGTCAAAATTAGTTCAAAACTTCAAACCTTCGTAATAAAATCCAGAAAAATCCAATTCAGCATACTTATAGTCTAACTGATCATATTAAGGTCTAATTTTTTAATAAAATATTAATTTCCTAGGAAATACTGTTCATTAAAAAGTCAATTTTTGACCCCTTAATTAAATGATTAAGATAGTCCAGAAAATTCCTAAATTTAAAAATTGTCTTAAAACTCCAGAAATCATTAATCAACCTTAAAATTAATTTCAAATCATTAATACTGAAACTCAAATTTAAATCTTCCCTTAAGCCTTTCAACAAACTAGAATCTCAAATAACTTTAACAAATTGCCCTCCATAGGACATATCCAAACCACACGGCCTACCTCATACACTTTAGATGATTTGCTATGACAACCAACTCTAGTTTTAGGATAGGCTTGTGTTTACTTTTTCACTATGTGCTGGGTTTTTGAGCTTTCACTGCATGTTGGTTGTTAGCTTAGAATTGATTGATTATTTGTTTACTTATTTACTGCACACTGTTGAGCTTTTAAATTTTAAATATATCAACTGCTTGGGATTATATATAACTGCTGATTATTAGGATAACCCTGCAGGATCGAGTCTAGATTTTTCAATTTTGATTAATGTAATTTGATATAATTTGAGTTGTATTTAAAGTGATTTGAGTTGGGATGTTTAGATCCAACTTGAATTCCAAAGAGGAGAAGACATCTCTCAAAAGGAGAGTTTTTGTCCATTTGGAAGATCAAGTTTGGATGCTCTTCACATATCCAAAGAGAAAAGATAACACCCCATTCAAGGGGGAGTTTCTTTTCATTTGGATATCCGGACAGACGAATCAAGATGCTCGTGAGAAGATAAAGAAGTGGATAACGAGAAGAATCCCAAATTCCAAAGCCACTTAAGTCCTAGGTTTAGAACCCGGGTTGTTGTCAGTGGTGCCCGACCACTTTACTTTTAGCAGACCCTGATTTGTAATAAGTAAGATAACTTTACCTATGGATATTTATTAATTAATTTATTTATATTTAATATTTGATATTGATTGCGATATAGGATTGTCTACTTTTTGTAGTTTTTTGGTGATTCTTGCATGTTGATTTTGATTTAGCCTGGAACCCGATCGTAAGCTCTTAAGGACTCATTAAAATTTTTTTATTTAAATCAAATTAAAAATTTTAAGCTCATATAGTAACTCTAACATATTTCAGAAGTAAGCCCGAGACCGCCGGGAGTTCTCATTTCATAACTTCTTCATTTCAAATTTAAATTATTTAATCGAGTTGATATGCATGCATTACATTAGTAACAAATTTAAAAATCTCCAAATCTTTAAATTGCATTTTTAGCTTAAGCATCAAACACCCAACATAAGTCAAAGGGCCAATTAGAATATGCTCTAGATGTCGACCATATTCTCAAAAACCTATCTTAAATAACGTACCTACTACTCAACATTAAAATACCTGATACATGTTTTTAAAGTGCCTAGGTGGTTTAGCTGGCTCCCCAATCCAGGCCGGGATAAGTCCAGATTTGCACTGCATTAGCTAGGTTCGGGTTACTTTTCAGCACCCAATTTAGACTTAGGTTCCGGCGCAGGCTCGGGCTATAAAACCTCAACCTTCAGGAATTGAATCCCAATTTTCTAATATAATGGACCATTTAACTAAAAAATCTCTTTCTATCAAATTCGAGCCCAACACTTAGGATAGACTGGGACACTTCTGAATTATTTAAAAATCCTAGGTGCCTCCTACCATTCCTTCTTTGACTCCAGAAATAAGTGTTCAAATTTGATCCAGTCCCGATTGAAATTTCCAACCATTTTCTTCTTTGATATCGAGCCTTGAAATCTTAAATAAAATTTCATACCGCTATTTTAATCGAGAGTATTCGTATGAAAACTCTAGTTTCCCTATAATGTAATTAACTACAAGGGATTGCGCTCGTAGGAGATTTAGAAATCCAGACCAAATTTTCAAAACCTCTAATTAATTATCTTTGGGAATTCAAACAAAAAAATGGCAATCGTTATCGTCATATTCAAATAATCGGTAATAGGTAATATCATCTTTCTTCGGGAAGATATATTATTTTATTATCATTATTTTGATTATGAAATTAATGATCTCTTATCCAAATTATTATAGTTAAACAATTGATTGAACATCATTTTGATCTTTTGAGATCATATGTTGTTCCCCCTTGAATTTGACTACGATAATTCTGATAAATTTAAAATTCTAAAATTTGAACCCATTAGAGAACGATACGATCACCTCCCAAGGCGATATACTGTTCATAATGACGTGTTCAATTTTAAAATTCAAAATTAAATATTTTCCAAAGAAAATTAATACTTTTTCAAATCACATTTTTTTCAATCAAACAACTATTCATCTAGAAAGTAGTAAGATGCATAGAGATTTGAAGGGTATGTTTTGTTGGCCTAGATTGAAGAAGGATATATCGAAGTTTATATAAAAGTGTGAAGCATGATAACTAGTGAAAGTATATCATCATCGACTATGAGATCTTCTACAGTCATTACCTATTTTGGAGTGTAAATGGGAAGAGGTGATGATGGATTTTGCTATGGGTTTTCCCATATTGAGGTAGGGTCATAATGCTATATGGGGTGTTGTTGATTGTTTGATGAAGTTTGCTTATTTTATTCCATTTTGACAAATTGATATGATAGACATGTTAACACAGCTCTATGTCAAATATATTATCAGATTCCACAATGTATCAAATGTGATAATATTTGATCGGGATGACTGTTTTACCTCCAAATTATAAAGAGGAATTCAATAAGGATTGTGTACAAAGTTGCACTTAAGTACGACTTTTCATCTATAGATAGACGTATAGTCCAAAAGATCTATTTAGGTACTGAAGGATCTTTTGAGATTGTGTGTTCTAAATTTTAGGGGTAGTTAGGAGGATCGTATCCTACTAGTAGAGTTTATGTATAACAAAAGTTACTAGTCCAACATAGGTATGGCTTGTTATGAATCTCTACACGATAGAAAATATAAGACTCATTTGACTTTGACAGAGGTGGGAGATAAATAAGTGACAAGTTCAACCTTTGTTGATTACACTGTATCAAAGATTCATTTGATTAGAGAAACATTGAAATATGTATATGATACCAAAAGAAGTACTACGATTATAAATGCATGTTGGTTGAGTTTCAGATTGATGACTTGATTTATGTTAAAGTTAGCCAAATGAAAGATGTCTACAAATTTGGGAGAATCAGCAAGCTAAGTCTAAGGTATATTGGACCTTTCGAGATCATTGAGAGGATTAGTAGTTCTGCTTATATTATATATATATATATATATATATATATATATATATATATAGAAAGTGGGTATCTAATTTTGGGAAGAGATTATCTATTAAAGATATTGAGGTTCATTTGAATCTATACTACAAGGAAGAATTAGAAAGAATTTTGGCATATGATATTTGAAAATTATGGAGCAAATACGTTCATATAGTCAAGGTACAGTGAAAGCACTAGACCACCATAGAGACTACTTGGGAAAAGGAATCCGATATGAGATAATTATATCTAGGTTTATTATAACTCATTCTGGTTTGAGAATATTGAGGATGATATTTTTCTTAAGGTGTGTAGATTGTTATAACCATTAAACTCTATAACAGTTAAAAAATTATTTCATGAGTCATTATAAGTTCAAATCACTATCCATCTTCGTTAGAACATTTATAATATAGTGTTTTAATTATCATAATTTTTGGTCACTTGTGAAATTCTTTAAGGAAATTGGCACCTATCGGGACAAGTGGGGGTTTTGTAACCAACATGTGTCTATTTTTAAAACCGATTTCACCATAGTGTTTTAAACATACTTAGCTATTTTATGAATATTTTTCAATAATTTTTTTATTATCATATTTGAAGATTTATATTAATATTTAGTTTAAAAATTAAATAACCAAAATTTCTTTTAATATTTTATTCTAAATATTATTCCACCAACAAAAAAAAATTTTAAATGGCATACCCTTTGGATTTTAGGTAACAGACAACTAATAAAATAAAAAGAAAGAAATAGAAAAAAATGAGAGGAGAGAGAGGGAGAAAAACTCAATTTTGGGCTACTTCAAGCTATTTTTGTCCGTTAGTCCAGTTGAAAAACTTGTCTGTCTCAAAATATGTCACATTATGCTTATCTCAATTTTAAAAAATACATAATTTTTATTAAATTTTTTAATTAAAATTTTTTTTATGTTAGCAAAAATAGGTGATACCTTTGCACTGGTGAAACTTTTACCATATATTTTTTTTATATATTATAGAGATTAAAGAAAAATATTTTATAGAGATTAAGATTATGTACATTTTGAATATTTTATAAAAATTTTATGAAGAGAGTTTTGAAATTTGTGGGATTTTTATTAAATAGAAAATTATTTGGACTCTAAAAATAATGTTATTTTACTATTGAGTCTTAAAATATTATTTTACACAATATTTAGTTATTTAGTTATTTTCTTAAAATATGCATAGTAAGATTTTTTGTTGTATATTGTTATAAAAAACTCTACAATTTTGACATACTCAGTTATCCTTTAACTTCTATAATGTGAAGATATATGTACATATGTGATTAAATTATATCTGTTGCGAGCCATAAATGATCAGAATTATTTGAGATTCTATTTATGTCAAAAAATATTCTAGTGTCTATAAGGCACGTTTTTGTGGCTATAAATCATGTTTTAGTTCATACAGAGATATTCTAATGTTTTAAGCACAAGTAGGAGTCATAAGGGGCAATAATTCTTTGAAATTTTATTTGGGTCTCAGAAATGTGATATGAACTTCTCTATAATATGCATTGTAATTTATTTATCTATTCAATAATATTATTTAAATAATTGAATAACTGTTATGCTCTTATTACATTTCTTATTAAAGTGATATAGTAGACTACATTTAACTGCTTTTAAATATTCAATAAAATTTAATAAAAGAATTTAAAATTTTAGATTGGTTTATGTGGTCTAATAAGCTGTTACAGCTCATTATAATTTGCTTGTGATTTTTAGTATCTAAGAAAGGGAAGGATACTATCGATTAGTAGCTCAGGATCTAATTTGTATTTATAGGCATTTTACTGTTTTATTTTTTGTAAAATCATAACTAGTTTATTATTCAGTTCTATAACTTCTGTATATAGCCATGTACTGTAGTGTATATATATTTTGATGAAATGAAAGAGATATTATGGATAAGTTTATTTTGATTATTTTGATATTTTAGTAGCTCTCTAGTCTATAGTTCATTTAAAATAAATATTAGAATATAATCTAAAATATTCCAAAACTATACATTGGAATTTGCCTGTCATAAATAAACACGATATGCCCTATCCTTGTCGGGTTTGGTTGTGATAATAATTTACATAAAATATTTGGATGGAAGTGCTATTAATTCAAGGGCAATTTTTTAAACTAAGTATCATTTAAATTATAATTAAACGATTAACCAACGAAAAAATTTTAAACTCGCCAAAGTCGCGCGTTTAGCAGGCGACTTACCTATTTAAGATAAGTTGCCCGTTTAACAGGCGACTTAATTAAATGACTCAGCGTACTGTTATGTGAAGGGTAACTGGAATATGTAGTACCTGTTACCCTTGTGAGTTTTTTATTTTATTTTATTTTTCTATCCCTTATGAGTTTTTTTTAAAAAAAATTATTTCTATGGGTACTAGTTGATATGATTTTTTCTGAGTTGTATATATATATATAAACATCAAAAATTCTTAAAAAAATCATATGAACTTTCTTTATCCTTTTTGCATAATTTCTTATTAATTACTTTGCTAGATTATTTATGTTTATAGCGGATTTTCATAACGTAAAATCAATTTACTCCTTTGATATTTGGTTCTCATAGCTTATAGTTTATGAATTATAGATTTGATTATTATATAATTACCGTAATTCCAAGTATCTCTTACGTTATTGGATCATTCAATAATTATCCTTTTTAGATCAAACATCATCTAGAACTAATTCCCAGAGCATAATGAAATTTACGATAAGAAATAATAGTTTCATAGTAGCATAATAAGTTACATAAACAACAAAATGGAACTAAAGCAACTAAAAGATATATGATACAAAAAACTAATGCCTCCTTTTATGTCGACGTGGAATCGCATCAGTGCCCGGAGTAAAATGGTGAGGTGCTCGTAATGGCCTAGTATGTAGATGGCGCTGCTCCTGATCACTAACATCTTGCTGAGTAACTGGGGGATCTCCCAAGGAAGAAGGTATGAACTGAGGTGTGGAGGCGATCTCAAACTCTAGTGTGAAGTGGCTCTGAGAGGGACCAAGATCGGGATAGGACGATGGACCAGCATCATATGGATCTGTAGTCGGAACAGGTGGACTAAACGATGTATGCTGAGCATCTACCTCCTCAAAATAATGAGCATCGTCAATGTATATCTACTGTCGCAATCTTTGGCACATATCTCCAACAATATTCACATCCACCTGTAAAGGTGTCGCCTCAGTACCTCCGAAATATGGTTGCAATCTCCTCTCCATGCTCACAAAGAAATCTCGCTGCAAAGATAAGTAATTAACTTGAAATTTATCATATAATTATATTTAATTCTTCTTACATAACTTAAACTTACCATATGACGTTCAGCTGGTGATCTTGGATAGTATGTACCGGGAGGATCCACTGGGGCCTTTAGCATGTATAGTGTAGCCCAAGAATGAAACCATGCTAAGTACTGCTTCACTTTATAATCATAATCCAACCCAGGAATCTCCGCTGTAACAATGTATGCTCTCCTGCTCTCCCACAATGCAATACTGGCCTGGTGATATAATGCCCAATTTGTATCTGACTTACCACGCCCGTCAACTCTGACAAAACTAGGATCCATTGGCATGATATCGGTGGATGGGCAATATCCGAACTGCCGTAGTACTCGATCAGGGAGATGCCACTCAACCCTTTTCCAACTAATCAAAAGAACTCTGGACAACCAAGTGTCCTAACCTGAAGTGCATATCTTTGGAACCTGTGCATGAATCTCAACAGTGTATGATTCCCATATTACTTGTACCATTATACATATAACAATTTAATCTTCATAATATTGAACTAATATGAATAAAATGTGGCAATATAATTTTCATTTACTAACCTGACTCTCTAGTAAGCCATCAAGCTCATCCCTGTATGTCATAACATTCCCTACAGGTACCTCCCGTAGCCGTTCCTCATTCCATCTATTTGACATGTATTAATATTTTAACAATAATATTAAAATAACGTAATATAAATAAAACAAATTACCTTATTCCAACGCTCAGACCATCGAGCTGAACAGGAAATGGGACATGAAGCTGAGGTCTTCCAACATGCAGATGCTCCCATGCCCATATCTGCAATAAGTGAATGCACCCTGCTATGTTTGCTCGTTTTGATCTCGTTGCTTCTGATACTCCCTGTATAAATGAGCAAGTACTGCACCTCCAAGTGAGTAAGTCCTGAATATTGCTATATCCTCCATCAATGGCAAGTACTGTAAATAAATTTAGAGCCTGAAGTATCTGCGAGTAGGTGACATCCAAGCAGAAACAAAATATAAGCTCGTACATGCCTCCAAAAATCCATCTCAGAAAGATCAATATAGGAGTCCCTCCAGAAAATCCACCTCATCCATCTCAGTGGAACACATGTTTGCGCATGCGCCTGGCCCATCCTAAACTTCACTATAATCCGTGGATTAAATGGGTCATGATACAAAACATCTAGGTCCGGATGCTGCCCAAGTAAATCATCACAACAATCTGGCCAACTCAACCATCGTCTGCCTGAACCAACAACTAGATGTCCAACAAAAGTAGGTCCATCAATCTGTATTCCCAGTATCATCGAGACATCCTGCAACGTAATACTCATTTCACCAACCGGGAGATGAAAAGTATTCATCTGTGGCGACCACCTCTCAACCATAGCTGTAATTAAGTGATGATCCATCCTCCTGTACCTCATCTGACTCACACTATCCAATCCCACAAAAATTATAGCCTCCATAAACCTAGGATAGTTGATGGGTCACTCATGCACCATCAATAAGTATGAAGCAACCTCCAATATAGTACCCTGCAAAGAATAGTATTGTTGACATATTTGAGATTATTTATTTGAACAATAAAGAAATAACAAATCTATATAAATTTACCTGCTCAGGATGGGCTGCTCGGTGGCTGCCTGCAAGTGAAGAAATGCTAGGTTGGATGGTATGTACAGATGACTGTGTGGATGCCTCCACACTAAAAGGGCGCCTGCGGCGCCCGGGTCCCCTGTCTTTTATGGCCGCCATGAAACCTGATAGGAAAAGAAATGTTAGACAAGTATAAATAATATAAAGTTTTAATGACATTAGCAAAACATAACTTTTTTGATATGAGAAATAAACAACTTATGAAAAGCATTCTTAATATAAAAAACAAATTAATTTTGGTTCTACAGATTATGAAAAAACATTCTACAAATAATGAAAAGCACATTTATGAAAAGCATTCTTGATATGAAAAATTTAAAGCTTAAAAATAACCTAGTATGATAAGTTGCTTTGTTATATCCTACTATGCCACATGCACCACATTTTTTATTACTTTGACCAATTCCCTCATCCATTGTGTTTCTAAAATGATTTATTCTTGGTCTCCCAGAACGTCTTCTAAAATTTGGGGGTAGGAGTGGATGTATGCCACATGCTGGATCATATTGTGCCCAAGTAGATCGGTCTGGAATATTATGAAATTGATCTGCATAAGTCATCTTGTAATTGTCCAAGCTATAGTGTTGTGAGACATAATTGTAGTGACTTTGCCTTAGCACTGATATGCAACTAATTACGCGTGGGCACGAGATATGATATATAATAGTCTTCTCACAAGTACAAATGCAATTTTTATTGTCAACTAAATCAACCCTGAAAGACCGAGATGACATGTCAACCACTTGAAACTCACGTATATTTATTCGAATGGGTTGTGGTAACCTACGTGCTTCTTGCTCGATCTTTCGTAGTGTTGCTTGTACTCTTGGTGCAAAGGGTCTGGTTGCATCAATTTCGGAACACTCTAGCATCTCGATTCTTCTCAAGTGCAATGCCACAACATTATAGTATATTTCTGTAATCAATGCTTAAATAGGCAAACCCCTAGCTCTTTTAAGAACTCCATTAAATGACTCCGATGCATTTGTTATCATAACTCCATAACGAAATCCACCATCATAGGTAAGAGCCCATGATGTAACATCACGCTCTACTAACCACTGGTGAATATCAGCCTTCACCTTTATCATATCTTTCATGCATCTATCAAATACCATTGGTTCATCAGTGTTCCCGGCCATGTACATCTTCTGGCATAGAAACTCAACGTCACCAACACCCATTCGACGTACTGCTTTTTTAAAATTTTCACGCAGGTGACGAAGACAGTGATGATGTGCAGCATGTGGAAAAATTTCATGACAACCTCACACCAAACCAGCATGCCTATCAGAAATAATACATAAATTAGGTCGGGTGCTAACAATTGGAAGTAGTATATACAACTGGCTCAAAAACCACACCCATGAATCAACACATTCTGATTCTACAATTGCGAAGGCTAGGGGGTACAATCCATTGTTAGCATTAATTCCCACAGTAGTTAGTAAAGTGCCTCGATATTTGCCTAACAGGAATGTGCCGTCAAGGCAAAGTACAGGACGACAGTAGCTCCAACCTTTTATCGAATGCCCAAAGGAGAAAAATAATCTCTCAAATCTATGATTATCAAATGTTTGTAACTTATAAACAGTTTCGGGCATTGAAAACCCAACAGTATCCATGAACAAATTTATGGTTCGGTACGACTCCTCCCAGCTACCAAATACTATTTTCACAGCTTTTCTTCTAGCATCCCAAGCTTTCATATATGAAACTTTTATGTTGAACTTTGCTTCAATTTGACCGATAATCTCTCGCGGCTTGAGATCCATATGCTTTCAAATACTTGGCAATATGAAGTAACTTATAAATTGTGAATTACATTGTCTATATCCGGTCGCTAGAATTGGGGTTGCGCAAGTATGTTGGTTCTTCATGGAAGATATTTTTCATATGCCCCCCAAACGTTTGCTCACCCCCGCATGCAAACGCCATTTACATGGTCTGTCTAACCTGCCACTCTGAGCACAAACCACTGTAAATTTCTGTCTATTTGAAGCTATAATGACATACTCCAAATTATTTATTATTGACCAACCCTGTAATGCAAACTGAAGATCCTCTTTCTTGGTAAAACACATACCCTCCATCAGTTATATTGGAATTGAAAATTCTTCCTCGACTTGGCTACCAACATAAGCCTTATCATTTGCTACGTCCTCATCCCATTTTCGAGTTGATGAATATGCCTTCACAAAATCATTGTTTACAGTTATTCCTTCTGTAGTGCCAACATTCGTGTAATAATAATGTTGGAGAATGCTATGGATTTCAGGATTCATATCAACATTAATTTCATCTAAATTATATTGTGCGTGATCATCATAATCATCAAGACCTGGTTCACTTGATCCACTACTCATTATTTCATAATCATCATCAACATTAACTGATGGTCTCTCTAAAGTTTCTGGAATGTTATGACAAAAACTTCTATGCTGTTCACTTTATCACATAACCGAAATTTTGTGAACAATGAAAACTTTCTCAGCCGATAATATTTTTTAAAATGCATTAAAAAATACATAAATGAAAAACTTACTCAGCATATTGTTACACGAAACTTGGATTGGTCGGACTGCATTCTGTCACCCCGTCGAAAGTATATATCTCGTGCATGTGAGATGTTAGTTGATCAACAACTATATTACGTGTAGTAATTTCTTTGACATCTACATAAAGTATAAGTATTTGCCCAACTGCATGCGATAATACCATCTGACACACCTCATCATCCTCCACAACCGAAGCTATGAACTCATTCCCTATGGGTAGACGACAAACTAAGTTTACTGAGTACTTCGACGTATCATATTTTAGGAATTTCATAATCCTAATCTTCAGTTGCTCTAAGTTCGTATTTGCAGACACTTGCAACGGCCGGTAACTACCCCCAACATATGTTGGTGAATATTTTTCATCTAAAGATAAGTGCCCACCATACATAAGGACAAAGGATGCTCCCTGTCCAGACATTGTTGCACTACTAAGTATCGTTTATGATTACCTTCAATTACACAACACAATCTTACTACACTGAAATAATCAAAATCTCACATAAGCATTTAACTAAATATATTTAAATATATATCTTTTTTTTTTCACAAATGATAACTAAATATATTTAAATTTCTATTTTATTAGGGAAATTTTTTACTGGCCCATGATTATCTATATTGTACTTCGATATCAAAATCTGACATTAACACGAATCTATGAATTTCGTAGTCATATTTGACAAAGAAAATTGCATTGTCTAAGAAACGAAAGAATATGAACAAAAATATCATTATATTAATTTTAAGATATATATAATATAAATTTTATTCAATTTTATTCAAAAATATCCTTATTTCCTTTTTTTTTTTTTTCATATAATTTTCATATAATATATGTTCAACATATTATAAATCTCAAAAAAATGTGAATCTACATTTACTCAAATATATCCTAGCAAAAATTATGTTTTTTCCACAAATCAAATTATTCCTCAAGCTTTCACAAAAAAATACCACATAGCACATACAAATCCTAAATCTAATCACTAAAGTAACCATAAGTCATTTAAATGAAAAAAACTCTTAAAGGAAAGAAATTTAACACAAAAAACATACAAAAAAAATGTTAAAACACCCTTACCTCGCGGATAAGCCAAGGATCGCCGAAGCCCTTCAGCACCGAAACACAATTTTTAGGGCAGAAAGGGGTCTCCGCGGGGTTTAAAAGAAAAGAGGTAAGTCGCCCATTAAACGGGCGACTTTGGCGAGTTTAAAAAAAAATTTTCATTGGTTAATTGCTTAATTATAATTTAAATGATACTTAGTTTAAAAAATTGCCCTTAATTCAACTATCAAGAGTCAAATCCATATTTGACAAAGAGAGTTTAAGAATTTTTATAAGTTTTTCTTGTACAAGTGTGATGCTTGAATGTATTATTTGGTAATTTCCTTCATCCTACTTTGTTTCTTTTTTTATAAATCTTGTTATTAGTTTTCATATGTGATTTAAATTAGTTATGCTAGAAACAATCTAGATTTCTATGATTTCATTGATTCTCAATTAGATTGTATGGTTTTAAAGGTTAAAAAATTAATAATATTATGCATTATTTTAGTATAGAACTATTGAAGTATTATTTGTATTACAATTTTATATTTTCTCTATTTTTATCTCATATAATGAGAATTTATTAAAATTAAGAGTGTGTGCAAGGTTTAGCATGTGTTTAGTGATTATGTACATTTCATATTAGATATGCCTTAAAAGTTTAAAACTCTAGATCCTAAAGCAGCCTACATCAATTGCACTAGCTATATTAGTCAATTTAGTAAAAACCTCAAAATAGACTTTTTTGAGAGAAATAAATATAATAAATTACAAGATGTTATTTCTAGAGATATGGTTGAAGCTTCATATTATTATTATGTTTAATTTTTTATTTTATCTAGCTTATTTGGCGATCCTATATGGGAATCGGGAGTTGCGGGATGACAAAACCACCTCGTTTAGGAACCTAGAACTGCAATGTACATCATTTTGATTTAGAATGCATCCATTGGAATCATTGTAGCTAGGAGAGTTAACTTATTTAAAGATATTTTATTTTAGAATGGATCCACCAATAGCTTTATCTCATAGTGTGCGTGAACATGTTAATATTGCTTAGAATTACTATAATGAAAGTAAATGTACATATGTAATAATAATAATTTAGATGCCAACATTGTGGGATTACATACAAAGGTGAATGAATTAATATGATGAAACAACATCTAGTAAGAATCAAATGTAATATAGCTTCATGTAAAAAAGTCTCACAAGATGTTTGTCATAATATGCAAGAAAATTTGAAAGAAATAGATAAGAAAAAATAACAAACTTGGGAGGAGTTGGCGTAGAACACAGTTGTGTCTATTGATGAACATATGGATAAAGAAAGGGGTTCTTCATCACTTTCCAAATCATAATCTTCATATGCACACCATGAAAGAGGAAGATATATGTCATAACTTTTTTTTGCACCAAGAACTAAAGTAGGTTCCCAACCATCGTTGAAAATGGTTATGTCATCCAAAGAAGTCATACACCATGCTAATTTAGTAGTAACAATGTAATTTTATGATAGTTGCATCCCATTTAATGATATAAACTCTACTTTTTTACAAAATCTAACTGATGTTATAGCTGCAATTGGACCTGAATAAAAATTATCATCATACTATAAATTGAGAGTTAATCTTCTGATTGATTCATACAGAAGATTATAGATACAAATATTTTGTACAGTCATGGCTGATGATTTGATATATAATATGAATAAGACCTTGATTAACTTTCTTGTATAATGTCTAAGGGATATAAATTTTTTGAAATATATGGATGCTTAAGGTATTACAAAGGATGCCACACCTTTGTGTTCATTAATATATGAAGTTGTGGAGTGGGTAGGATAACATAGTGTTGTGCAACTTATAACATATAATTCAACAAACTACAAGAAAGTAAAAAAAAAACTACTACATGAAAGATTTGATAATATATATTGGTCTCCATATTCTATTAGTTGCTTAAATCTTATTCTTAAAGATATTGAAAGTAAACCTTATATTTAGTATCTAGCAAAAAGAGCATAAAAAGTTATAATTTTTGTTTACAACCATTTTTTTATTTTGGCTTGGTTAAAAAAAGGGCTAGTTTGAAGGAAATTATTAGGCTTGAAGCTATTAGATTCGCTATAATATTTATCACTTTGAAAAATATAAATGATCATAAGCTCGACTTGCAGGCTTTTATAACAGACAAAGTTTACTTATATTTGAATATATCTAAAAAAATAAAAGGGAAAAAGTATTATCCATCATTTTAGATAATAAATTTTAGAATAACAGTTTTCCAACTTCCAAATTATCTAGGTCTTATATTTGGTTATTGAGAATTATTTATTCTGATGAAAAATCATCTAGAATATTTCTTTATGATGATATGTATAGAGCAAGGAGAGGAATTAAGTTATATTTAGAAATATCAAAAGAATGTATAACCTTACACAAGTATTATAATGAGAAGATGAGATAGTTGGCTAAGATAAGGCATATATTATGCATACTATTTTCTTAATCCCTATTTTCAATAAGATAATAAATTTTTTTGTCACAAATCTTAAGTGATACTAGGTTTAATTGAGATAGTTGAAAATAAATATATATGTCCTAAAACATCATCACCAATTAATGAGTTTAAGCTTTTTAGTGACAATTTAGAAAGCTTTGGTAAACTAATATCATTAACGACGGCCAAAGAAATACAGTTTGGTAAGTGAATCAATAATTTTAATATGTATTTTTTCTTTCATGCATATTAATCACCTATTAACTAACTAGTACTTAACTATTTGTACTTTATAGATAAATGTTGGAAGATGTTTGAATCAAGTGCATCAAATTTGTAGAAATTAATTGTTATGATTATTAGCCAAACATCTTCATCTTATTGATGTGAAAAAATTGAAGTGTATTTGAGCAAATTCATACAAAGAGACGCTCAATGATCTTGTGTTTGTTCGGTACAACCTCAAATTGAGGCATATGTATGACTGTCTGATTTTAATTATATTTAAATATTTTTGTTTACAATGATGCATAATTTTTTTAATAATGATTCAGATTAATTTTATAAATTCTAGACTAAAAAAAAAGAAATAAATTATGATCCTTTGAATTATACAAGTATAAAGATGATAGATTTTTGGGTGCTTGATGAAGAACCAGTTCCAGAGCTTGTTTTGGAGAATTTAGAAACTGAAATTTTTGTAAAATATGTCACTCATATTGTTGAAGAAGTAAATATTAGTTGTACTAGAGAACCTTAAAGTAAGTTCTCAATTGAAATAAGTTATATCATTTGAAAGAGATGCTCAATATAAATATAATGTTTTATATTTCTATTATGCAATAATGATGTTTAAAAAAAAATGCAATAATGATGTTTTAGATAATATTGGAGATGACCATGAAATACTTGGAAATGACAATATTGATGCTTTTAGAGGGGAATGTTTTGATTTAGGAGGATTTAAGGATTTGAATTTTGATGCTTCAAATCTAGGAGATGACTTATAGATTTATTTGTATATTTATTTTTGAAATTTGATTTGATATGAAATTATGAACAATTAATTAAGAACCACTCAAATATAATATATTTCTTTTATTTAAAAATATCTCTTTTAATTATTTGCGTATATTTTTTCATTCATAAACTAGTGTTCTATATCATTTTTTATCACATAATTTATAATGATAATATCATTATTATGATAATTTTATTTATTTTTAAAATAAAATTATTATTTATTATATTATTCGGTCCAACCGTGATTCAATCAGAATCTCTTATTCTTCTGATTCACAACCTTACTTAAAACTATTAATAACATTATTAAAATAATTAATTTATGATCCGCAAAAAAAAAAAAAAAATAAGAGCCCACCAAACTAAGCCTATTTTAAACCGTTTCGTTTCACAAACCAAATGACGGTGCATCCGGGAATACCGCAACCTGAATCTGATGAATCCGCCAGGATATGCGATATATTTATTCAAGCCCATAGGTGTCTCGCGGCCCAGCGTACCGCGTAATAAAAATCTCGTATCCCTTTTCCCGAATTATCCCGCAGCCGATAAGGCCCTTCCCTCGATTAATTCGTTTTGGTTTTCCTGCCTCCGTCTCATACAGCGTCGGTTAATATCGACAAACATTGAGGGCATTTTCGTACATTTGTTCCGTATATAATCGCCGCTCCTTCCCTTCCATGTCGCTCACATATTTTTCTGGGACGCAAGAGGAAACCCCGAATCACAATAGCGTTACACTTTTTGTTATCCGTTTCGCGAACAGTCGCTCCTCTAACAATTCTTCACCGTCCTGTATATCCGTCCGCAGCTGCTTAGGGCTTTCTTGGAAGTGGTAGATTTGAGAAGGATTTTGGATTGAAGGAAGATCGATGGGCTACGACGCGATGGCGAACGAAGCTTCAGTGCCGGCGGCCATCTCGAGGGATTTCGGGAAGAAGAAGAAGGTAAGCTGGAATTGATCAGCATTTTGGCTATTGTTGGATTTACGGTCGTTCGGCTTCTGGAGATCTTGATTTTCTTTTCTGTATTGGTTTTTCCAGTTAGGTTTATGTGCGAATTTACGATTTGTTTATTTTGGCTTTTGATTTTAGGTGAACAGGTCAGCTAAGCTGAAACAGTGCAAGCTCGATGCTCGGCGGGAACAGTGGCTCTCCCAAGGTAATTTTCATACGCATAATTATTGCTAATGACGTTGACTTGTGCTTTTGATCTTAGCTTTTACTGTTTCGATTTCGTTTCTTGTGGTTGATCTGTTGTTTTGATGGGTTTCCGTGTTTGAATTATGATGATGGCAGTGAAGAATAAGGGTTGTATGGACGGGAGCACGGGGACCATGACAACGTCGCCTTCTCACCCAAAGATGAGTCTTCCTAGTCCCGGTCAGGGTGTGCTGGGTAGTAGGCCTAGGAAAATGTTGCCTCGCGTTGAGATGGAGCCGGAAGGTTTGGGGCTTCAGGACAGCGGTTTGGATTCACCTGTTCAAAGCCCCACTCCGAGTGGAAATATGCAGAGAAAAGATTGCTCGAGCACCAGCGGCAGTAGTGGGAGCAGTGTAGGGTCATGCTCTAGAAGCGTAAGTGATGCAGAAGAGGACAGACAGGAAGAGGAGAAGGGAGAGGATAAAGGTGGACTTGATGACTGGGAGGCCGTTGCTGATGCACTCTCTGCTGTTGGTAATCATACTCGGACTAATTCCGATTCTTTGAAGACGGTTGTAGATTCGAGGATGTATCGAATTCACCATAGTGATACTAGGCTGGTTGTTGGGGCCACGAGGCCAGACGCCAACCGGACAATCCCCAGAGCCTGGAAACCGGATGATGCTGCACGCCCGCAGTGCTTGCCCAATCTCTCAAAACAGCTTAGCTTCCCTGTGAATATCGAACGCCATTTTGCTACCTCTGGGTGGCACCGTCAGGCCATAATTTCAGCTCCCTCGTCATGCCCCATCTGTGTGGAGGATTTTGACCTCACAGATTCAAGCTTTCTTCCCTGTTCTTGTGGTTTCCGTATCTGCCTTTTCTGTCACAAGAAGATCCTAGAAGAGGGTGATGGGAGATGCCCTGGATGCAGGAAGAAGTATGATAGGGTGGCATGTATGGAGAATAGCGTTACTGGTACAGGGCTGTCATTGCCTCGTCGGATCACTCGTTCCTGTAGCATGAATTCAAGGTCTTAGAAAAGAGGAAGGTCTTGTTATATATCTTCCCTTATTTTTGACATGCATGCAGCGTACGCTAGTGGTTTATCATGCTTTCCAGACATTTTGCATGTTGTGTTTTCTGAATTAAAGGAATGTGAATATGGCATAGGATGTGGAACGCTTTTGACAGTTTCGGAGTTTTATAGAACCTTTCTATGCATTAGATTCTTGCAATGTGTCAATGGAATAGGCAATACCTGATGTGAATAGATATGTGGCTGTGAACTTTATACGTTGAGATCTATTATATGGTAGTTAATATTGGATACTGTTTTTTATGTTGTGTATTTAACTGTCAGTTTTGTAAATGTAACAAGATTGATTTAATAATTCACACCACTTGCATTTAAATTTTTAAACCATTTTAACACATTGTCCGTTGGTGTCTACTAAAGATTGCAACCAAATGATGATGGCCTTATGGGTAGTTGTACTAAACTTATGCGGTATGGTTATTTTGTTTTAAGAAAATGGTATATGGTGACTGTCTATTTTATTTGATGTGATTATGGAAAAGTAGTGATGGGAAGTTGCACTGGCCTTGTGCTCCCGCTTGGCTAATTTACTCCTTCAAAATTTCATCGCCTAAATATTTTTCTCATTAAGATTTTATCTTGGTTAGCAGCCAGGTACACGGTGAAATATTTATGCTTTCTTTTATATTTAGCAGGGTAGGAGATGTATATTTCTTGATATGGAACTTCCTGAATTTTTTTTAAAAGTTTATTATTTTCTTTCTGACATTTCTGTGCTATTCTCTGCAACATTATGCTCATCTTGTGGTACCCGATCAAGACATGTGGGATGAGCAACTGGATTTGATTTTCATGTTGTTGTAGTAATTTTTTTCCCCTACTGAGTTTTAATACTTATCTGAAGCTTTATCTGATCAGTTTTTGACATAAAGTTTCTGCAATTTTGTTGGTATTAAAAATTGCTTATTTAATGTTGTGTATTTTAGTTTTATTGGATGTACTTCGAGATGTAGCTCATGTATGAAAATTGGAAAACTTGTCTTTAAGTAGTAGTGTATGCTTTCAAAGGTGGGCTATGATGCCTTCAAGTTAATCCGATTGTTGTGCAAATTAAGCCAGGGTTAACTAGGTTTAAATGTAAGATAAGATTTGTCATATGAAATTTGAGAACTTCGAATGAGAAGACGGGATAATTATAGACATTATATTATAAGAAGAAGACTAAATATTGCTTGTTTATAATGAGGTAAATGGAAATAAGAAAAATTTAAGGATGTTGTAGATGGTTATGAGTTATTTTATGTTGGAAAGGTTAACAATAGGGTTGAGCTTTGGCTAATAGTAGATAAAGAGTTGAAAGTTAAAATTGTTGAGTTTAATAAGGTGATGATAGAGTGATTGATATTAACATAATTATCAGTGAGAAAATTATGAAAGTGGCCAATGTTGATGTTGTTGAGTTGGATTAAAAGATAGTTTAAAAAGTATTTTTTTGAGAAGAATGGATTAATTGCTACTATGTATACATGTAAAAGAAAGAACAATTATGAAAGGTGATTTAAATGGGATTATAGCTCTACTTTTAATATTTTTTGAGAGGACTCATGGTCGTTATGGAATAGTTCATGGTGATTCACTTATTTAAAGCAATGATGTGACATCCATTTCAATACTGATGGTGATCTAAATTTGTTTATTTATTGATATTTAAAGTGATGTGCCTTTATACATGCTTTTATAGATGATATAGTTCGGATTGGTGTGACATCCACTAAAATAAGTGAAATTAGAACAATGAAGAAAATGTTTAAAAGATAGTTCAAACTAGTAGAGCAAAGATTGAGTATATGATATCTAATTTTATTGGGTAGGATGTTAACAATTATCATTCAATTTATTAGAAGATAAGGGTATACCTAACCACCTAGGTGTGATATATTGAAGTATCATAGATCTATTATACCAAAAAAAAAAGTAGATATGGATGATGATATAACTTCTATAGTTAAGGTATGATTAAAATTATAGAAGTGCCTTCAAAGTTTTGTGTGATACAATGATATCATGGAGGCCTAAAGATAAATTTTGATAAAATTGTAATTAGGCTGGCAATGTTGTATGTTAGGTTTTAAAAAAGTCATTGATATGTAAGTTGAGTGTATGGCATAAATGAGAATGGTAATAAGATGATGTGTGATAAAATCAGGAATGATAAGTTGACTAATGATTATATTAGAGGAAATGTTGAAATGATTTCTATTGAAGATAAGGTGACTATAAATATACTTGAGTGGTTTAGACATATACAACAAAGGGTAGAAACTGCAATTAGATGACTTAATAAAAGTAGTGTCAGAGGATTAGGAAGAAAAATGGTATTCCTAAGGTTACATGGATAAGTTTTTCAAAAGGGTCGTAAATGGTTTAACATCTTAGACACTTAATATAAATGAATGAAAAATGTCACACCAACCCAAATAGTTGATGATTTATTCTTGCTAACGTCTTTTAATGTATTATGGGTAGCCTTTTTTCATGTGTCTGTTTAGCTTGCTGTGACACATTGTTTTTACCACAAATCACTATTCCAAGTGAAGCATTGTGTTGAAGCACCATTAATTGTACACTTTAAACAAACTGGTTGTATGCACGATATAATGTACTTCATGTGGGCTTTGTTTGACAATGTTGATATGTTATGCTTTTTTATATGAAATAAAATTAGTGTTGCCCAGCAAAAAAATGAATAAGCCGCCATTCAAATATGTATCAAATTATTGTGAAGCCACTGGTGACATGTTCATGTAGTATATAGTTTTCAATATCCATTTCCTGTACAAATCCGAGTTGTGGTTTGTTAGTTATTGATAATTATTGCAATTGAAATTCAATTGCAATTAAGGCCTGGCTTTTGCCTATTGAAGCCCTAGTTTCGTTATTAGCAGTCATCTTATAAAAGGATAATTGGGGCCTTCCATAGATGAAGCTATATTCCTTCATTAACTTTTTGTGTTGTGAATCTTTGAAATAAGTTATTTAATGAATGATTCTATTAATGCAAAAGCTTATAATAGTTTTTTGAATCCACAAAAAAATCTCTCTATATTTAACGCCTTCTGCTTCAATATTCAATGACTGTGGGGGCTCCATTTTTCTCTTAACATGAGTTAGACTTCACAGTCCCTTTGGGAGACGCTTCCCAACCCTTGACTTTGTAGACGGGAGCATATTTCAAACAAGCAATCTACAGGTCATGTGCCATTTGAAGCCTAAGATCCGTTTGGACAATAAAATAGCTAGCACTGAACCAAGTCATCGTTATGGTATCCTTCAGTTTATGGACCCTATTTGTTTTATTTGTCTGAGATGAAGGCTACGCCCGGTAAAAGAATTTTTTTACTAATGTGAGGATGCCTTCCATGCCAATTCCTATGAACATGATTGTTGCTCTTGACACTATATGTCCATCACATAAGTAGTTGTGGATAGTTAACCTTATTTCAATTTGCCTCGAGTAGGGGGTAGAAAGAGCCATCTTTCTTTTGCAAGTTCGCTTCTGTGAAGTTTGAAAAATTATTGTTGCTCTTTATTGTTGAGCTTGAGTTTGGTTGTTCGCATTTAACTAGCATTTCACATTTCATTTTTGCCTTTATTCAAGTAAGAGTTGGTATAATTGAGTTAATAGATAAAAGAAAATCCATTGCGCTACCCCTGGATTGGAAATAAATAGCTTGCCTCCCAAGAATTGCTGGATTTAAGTGAATGTGGCTGAACAAGTCAACAAAGTCCTTATTATAAGTGTGAGGATATAAGAGTGGAAACACTTTCGTTTTATCAACCTGTTTGCTTGCTAGCAATTTAAGTGGTGGACTTATCCTCGCAACTTTGGTATGCATGTTCTCTCTATTACGTGTAAACTGGGCATTTGTCATTGTTGACATGCTAGTTATTTTGTCATTGTTATTTGTGTTAGATTGTCCCAAAAAATTTTGAATTATTATAAATTATATGCTTTGGATGTAATTTCATATGGTTGAAGATGGCATTAAGAGTTGACTTTCATTTGGGTGGGGATCAATTCTTCAGCGCAATTTATTTGTGTCCGTGGCATTCATTATTTGATCTTCTCAACCTCCTCTTTACCCTTTTTGGTTTTTCCTTAACATCGGATTATTCCTTTATCAACAAATCAAGGTTTAAAGATCATCACTTTTTTTGTTTTTGGGTTCCTTGTTCAGTATCAATTTGTGCAAGAGAGCTAGATTCTTGAATCTAAGGAGCAGCCAATGTAGAATCTCCATTAAAGATGTCTTCTAATCATGACATCATCTTCTTATCAACCAAGTTCTCTTCCTAATCCTCATTTTTTTCTGTTCAGCATCAATTTATGATGCCCACATCTTCCTTATTATGAACCGATCCTTTATTTCTAGTTTATTTATTTTTTCCTTTATTGTGAGCCACGCGGGTAAGTAAAAAATTCCATCTTTTCCATTCTCATAAGCCTCCATCTTCTCATTCCTTATGTCACCAGATGCAAGTCCTCTTTCAGACGCTCCTTATGTACAGAGATTTACATAGCTCACAGCTGGTATCTCTCTCTCTTCTCTCTACTCCATTCCACTTAAATATCCAACAAGTTTATTCCATATTTAAAGTCCAATTCAAATTTAAATTCCTAACAATTCTCCATCTCATTTCCTAAAATTCCTCCACCAAACCTTTTTTATATTTAAATAATAAAGTGAAGGACTTCCAATTCCTCCTGCAGCAGCAGTATTTCAACTCCCTTTGAGTACAGTTCTTCCCAACGCAATGAAGTTTATTGTAGTTAGATTGCCCAATGAAATTATGGTTATTTTTATGAATAATAGGCATTGGGCTATAATCGAAGATGGTTGAAGGTTGAATAAAAAAGGCTTTCTTTTGGCACTCTCTCGGGGGATTGACTATTCTCTCTTTCTACTAGTTTTGAGGTGCAACTCACTGTCCATCTATGTCTTCTGCCACTCTCCTTAAGTCATTAATTTTTTTTCTCTCAACCTCCCTTTTTTTTTAACATTATTGGTTCTTTGCCTCAGATTACCTGACGCAACTATACGTTCGGTATTGCCTAATCAAGCACCACGTAGCATCCTCATTTTCGCAGACTCGACCCGGCGAATATTGGGTTTATGGCACGTGCGATATTTGAATTTGGTGGCCTGGCAAGTGAACCCAAAAAAATCCCGGCGGACCCGAAATTTTTGTTTAATTTGCAAATAAAGATCACCGTTTTTCACTTCCGTCATCATTCGCTCGCATATACGAAGATTTGGTTCGGCAACTATTCTTCTTCTTCCAAGTTCGAAGCTCACCGCATTATCAAGTTCGAAGCTCCCCGCTTTTCCGACAACTATTTATCTTCTTCCAAGTTCGAAGCTTTCGAGAAGAAACAATGCCTCAGGTTAGTTCCTTTATTGATAATCAGTGTCTCACCTTCTTCTTTGTAAATGGGGTTTAGGGTTAGGGATTACTCTGAAATTTAATCTTGCGTGAAGAAACAATATTAGAATCGAGTCCGGTATTGCTCGGTACAGATTAGTATTGATCTGTACTGCTCGGTACCGAGCGGTATTGGCAGTTATACACATTCGGTAGTGGCGACCAGTACCGAATGTGTATAACTGCCAATACCGCTCGGTACCGAGCAGTACAGATCAATACTAATATGTACCGAGCAATACCGGACTCGATTCTAATATTGTTTCTTCACGCAAGATTAAAATTTCAGAGTAATCCCTAACCCTAAACCCCATTTACAAAGAAGAAGGTGAGACACTGATTATCAATAAAGGAACTAACCTGAGGCATTGTTTCTTCTCGAAAGCTTCGAACTTGGAAGAAGATAAATAGTTGTCGGAAAAGCGGGGAGCTTCGAACTTGATAATGCGGAGAGCTTCGAACTTGGAAGAAGAAGAATAGTTGCCGAACCAAATCTTCGTATATGCGAGCGAATGATGACGGAAGTGAAAAACGGTGATCTTTATTTGCAAATTAAACAAAAATTTCGGGTCCGCCGGGATTTTTTTGTATTCGCTTGCCGGGCCACCCAATTCAAATATCGCACGTGCCATAAACCCAATATTCACCGGATCGGGTCTGCGAAAATGAGGATGCTACGTGGCGCTTGATTAGGCAATACCGAACGTATAGTTGCGTCAGCTAACCCGAGGCAATAAAAATTCACATATAGGACTCTTCTCCTCAAAAAAGAAGGTTCAAAGTCTTTCATTATATTCACTTTTGGTGCATTGTTCATCATAAAAGATAATTTTTACTTATTTTTATGCTGTTTTAAAGATTTGGAGTTGGCAATCATTTTGCTTAATGTTAAAACTTGTTTTTGGATAGCTTTTTGGTTCATGGCATTCCAGCTTGATTGGTTATTGATTGAATGCCTCTTATTGATAGTGCTCCATGATAAATTATTAGTTACTTATCCCCCTTCTAATGTGATAGGTCGGGGCCTATCCAACTGTCCCCACCTGGGTCGGCTAAGGTCTACACGAGGCGGTTCAAACCGCCTCCTCTCTAACTGCCTAAGTCATAGGGAGGTTGGCCCCTATTTACAACAACAACAACAACATCAAGCCTTTATCCCACTACGTGGGGTCGGCTACATGAATCCTTTTTCTCCATTGTGTCATATTAAAGGTCAAATTCTCGTTTAAATCTAATAAAGAAAGGTCATTCCTAATATTTTCTAACCAAGTCTTTTTAGGTCTACCTCTACCTTTTTTAACATAAGTCAAATCTAATACCTCTACTCTCCTAACCGGGTCATTGGAAGGCCGTCGTTTTATGTGACCAAACCATCTAAGGCGACTCTCTCTAATCTTATCTTCTACTGGAGATACTCCAACCTTTTCAAGTATATGCTCATTTCGTATCATATCTCTAGGAGTAAAGCCACTCATCTACCTGAGCATCCTCATCTCTGTCACACTTAATTTAGTATTATGCTTCTCTTTTAGTGGCCAACATTTAGCACCCTAAAGCATTGCAGGCCTCACTACCATCTTATAGAATTTTCCCTTAAGTTTGAGGGGTACTTTTCTATCACACAACAAGCCCGATGCATTCCTCCACTTCAACCATCCAACTTGAATTCTGCTAATAATATCTCCATCAATTTCACCATCACTCTGAACAATAGATCTAAGATATCTAAAACGTGTACTCTTATTAATGACTTGATCGCCCAGAGTCACAATCCCCTCACTAGGTTTATTACTACTAAAATTACACTCCATATATTCCGTTTTAGATCTACTCAAGCGAAAACCTTTAGTCTCTAATGTTGACCTCCATAATTCAAGTTTACTTTCAACTCCCTCTCTAGTCTTATCAACAAGAAGAATATCATCAGCAAAGAGCATACACCAAGGTACATCCTCTTGCAAATGTCTAGTGAGAACATCCATGATTAAAGCAAAAAGATATGGGCTTAAGACTGGTCCTTGATGTAACCCAACCAAAATAGGGAAGTACTTGGTCAAACCACCTTGTGTTTGAACACAAGTAATAGCTCATGCATACATATCTTTAATGATTTGAATATAAGCATTATTAACTCCTTTCTTTTCAAGAACTCTCCACAGCACTTCTCTTGGAATTTTATCATATGCTTTTTTTAAATCAATAAAAGTCATATGTAGATCCTCCTTATTTTCTCTATATTTCTCCATCAAACCTCTTAATAAATGTATGGCTTCCATAGGCGACCTACCCGGCATGAACCAAATTGATTTTGAGAAACATTAGTATCACGCCGTAACCTATGCTCCATAACTCACTCGCATAGTTTTAAAGTATGACACATTAACTTAATTCCTCTATAATTCGCACAATCTTGTGCATCATTTTTATTCTAAAAAATAGGAATTAACACACTCATTCTCCACTCATCTGGCATCTTTTTAGTTTTCAAAATAGTATTAAAAAGTTTAGTAAGCCAAGAAATTCCTTCATCTCCTAAGCATTTCCACACCTTTATTGGAATATCATCAGGTCCAACAGCTTTTCCACACCTATTTAATTAAATAAAATATCTTATTTAAGGCAAGGGATTAATCTATTTTGGGAAAGGAGGTTTGAATTAATCTATTTTGGAAATGGGTTTGAATTAATTTATTTGAATTAATCTATTTTGGGAAAGGAGATTTGAAATTAAGCTATAAATAGGCATGATAGGTGAGGGTTAGGGCATGCTTAAGCATTGTTTTCTCTTGAACTCTCTTGGGAGTTTTGGGCTCTAGACCTAGTGTCTAGAGATTGGGAGAGAACGATCCTCCTCTCGAATAGAGGATTAATTGTATCTTTGCTAGTGTTTGTTTTGCTTTGATTTTATATAATAAAATTTACTGTTTTGGGTTGCTTTTATTATCGTCTTGTGTTCTTTCTTGCTATTTTTACCAATTTATTGTTAGGGTTGCTTGCGAACTCAAGTATTTCTGTAAGGATTACTTGCGAACTCAAGTATTTCCTATCAGATTGGTATCAGAGCGAGTCTTGGAACCGTTCGTGGGCTGATTTGGCGATTTTCAGCAGCTGAAATTTGGTGGAAAAAGGATGAAGTTGCTGTTTTTTAATCCAAATCCAAAATTTTTGGATTTACAAAAGTTCGGATCAAGATAGCGGCCAAAAAAGTGGATGCTTTGTAGGAAAGACTTAAGGAGAGATGAATCAAATAAAGACGACGGTGGAGGAAAGGATTTCCTCCATGGAAGGACAAGTCGCCGATCTCCGGGACATGATGAAGAAGATGTTAGAAAATAAAACCAAACGGCGGCTTTCGTGGAAAAAAGAGTAGAAGGAAAAAGTACGAATTCTGAAATTTGTAGGGAGGAAGATGAGGTGGAAATCATGGAAGGAGAAGGAAGAAGACCTCATCAGGAGCTTGTCCAGAGGGAAGAAAGAGGTGGATATGGGGAACAGGAGGGATACTATGGCCGCCAAGGTGCTGACTTTGAAGAAAGAAGGGGGATTTCAAAGGGTGGATTTCGAAGGGGGTTGGGGCTATGACAGAACAAGGGAAGATCGAGAAACATGAGGTGAACCTAGCACTTGGGAGAGGGAAAATTATGGGAGAATCAGGGGAAGTGGTGGCGACCTGAAGGTGGGGAATTTGAAGATGCCCATATTCGAAGGAGAGGATGCGTATGGGTGGATTTACAAGGTAGAGCGATACTTCGTCGTCAATGGGCCGATGGAGGAAGAGAAGCTGACAGCAGTGGGATTGTGCTTGGAAGGAAAAGCCCTGTCGTGGTTCCAGTGGAGAGACTAGATGAGGCCTATCAGGAACTGGAGGGAATTCAAAGACTACATAATAGAACGTTTCCAAACAGACCGGGAAGGAGATTTCTATAAGCAGTTCTTTTCTTTGACACAGGAGGGATCATTAGTAGACTACCGGGAGCAATTTAAGCACTTAGCCAGCAGAGTGGAGCGACTCTTAGATACAGTATTGGAGGAAAATTTCATGAAAGGGTTGAAGGCAGACATCCGAGCAACAGTGAATGTTTTAATGCCCCGTGACTTGGGAGAGGCCATGAAGTTGACCCAACTGGTGGAGAATCAGAGGAATTTGGAAGGGAGCCAGGAGTAGCAGCACAGGGGGATTTACAGGATGACGACAACTCACCTAGCACCTAAAGGTCTCGCAACAGGAGGGAGTTGAGAAGCCACCAAGGAGAAGAGAGGAGGAAGTGGGGGAAATTTCAAGCGGCTGACGGAGAGAGAGATGCAGGAGAAGAGGACTAAGGGGTTGTGCTTCAGATGCGATGAAAAGTACACGTCAGGGCATCGGTGTAAGGACCAAACTCTTCAGGTTCTCACCATCTACGATGACGAGGAAATTGAGAAGGGATGTGAGGAGGAGATAGAGGAGGAGATGGAGGAGAAGCTATACTTGGATCTGGTTGAGGTTTCCCTGAACTCAGTTGTAGGATTCACCAAGAATCATACCATAAAGGTGAAGGGTGAGATAGAGGACAAGGAGGAGGTGGTGCTGATAGATAGTGGGGTGACTTACAATTTCATTTCCACCCTGGTCGTTGACCAATTGGGAGTGAGATTGGTGGATACCGGCTGCTACAGGGTGATGATGAGCACGGGGAAGGTGGAGAAAGGCTAGTGGATTTGCAGAGGAGTGCGACTGACGATCCAGGGGATTTAGGTGAAGTAAGATTTTCTTCCACTAGAGCTTGGGAGTACAGATATCATCCTGAGGATGAAATGGCTACAAACTTTGGGAGACACCAAAGTGAATTGAGGAGCACTCACGATGGAATTGATGGTGGATGGAAGGAAAGTGGTGATTAAGGGAGATGCGAGGCTCTATCTAAATCCATGGTTTCTCTTAAAACGATGGTGAATGATATATAGCTGGCTGGCAAAGGGTATTTGGTGGAGTTGCACAGTTTGGAGGGAGTGAGATTGGAGGAGAGGGGACATACCCCTCTCAATTTTAGTTGTTGATCCAACATTTTCAAGAGGTGTTTCAGCCACCCCAAGAACTGCCACCGCAGAGGGAGTTGGAGCATGCCATCGTGTTGAGGAGGGAGTGTCACCCATCAGTGTACAACCCTATCACTACCCTCAGTTCTAGAAAGATGAAATCAAAAAGTCGATTAGAGAGATGCTGGAGGCAGAAATCATCAAACCCATCGTCAGTCCCTTCTCTAGTCCGGTTCTATTAGTGAAAAAGAAGAATGACAGCTGGCGTTTTTTCGTGGACTACAGAGCACTCAACAAGAAATTATACCTGACAAATTTTCTATACCAGTCATTGACAAGCTATTAGATGAATTGAGTGGAACAGTGATCTTCAACAAGATAGACTTGAAGTTAGGTTACCATCAAATCCGGATGGAGGAGGATGTGCCCAAGATACCCTTTAGAACTCATAAGAACACTATGAGTTCCTGGTGATGCCTTTTGGCCTCACCAATGCTTCCGCTACGTTCCAGGCCCTAATGAATAAGGTTTTCAAACCTTATCTTAGAAGATTTGTACTGATATTCTTTGACGACATCCTGGTCTACAGCCGGACAGAGGAGCACTGGGAGCATTTGAAAAGGGTGTTAGAAGTGTTGCAGGAGCACCAACTGAGGGCCAACTTGAAGTAATGCTGCTTCGCACAAGCCAGTGTGGAGTACTTGGGCCATGTCGTATCAAAAGAAGGGGTGGCAGCAAATCAGTTCAAAATTGAGGTAATATTAAAGTGGCCAGTGCCGAAAAATTTGAAGGACCTGAGGGGATTTCTTGGACTGACAGGGTACTATAGAAGGCTTGTAAAAGGGGTACATCACTATAGCATGTCCACTCACTGAGTAGTTGAAGAAGGACGGGTTCTTATGGGGGGAGGCGACCACAACAGCATTTGAGAACTTGAAGAAGGCAATGACTACGGTACCGGTCTTAACTTTGCCAGATTTCACTCAGACCTTAACTGTGGAGATGGATACGTTCGGATATGGGCTTGGTGCAGTGCTTATGCAGAATCGTACGCTCATTGCCTATTTCAGTTAGGTTTTGACTGCTAGAGCCAGGTTGAAGTCAGTCTATGAGAGAGAATTAATGGCCATCGTTTTGGCCATCCAAAAGTGGCGACCCTATCTACTTAGGAGACATTTCATTGTCAGGATAGATCAGCGAAGCTTGAAATACCTGTTGGAACAACGGATGGTGACAGAGGAGCATCAAAGGTGGCTGTCCAAGTTGCTTGGGTACGATTTTGAGATTTAATATAGTCCAGGAGTGGAGAACAAGGCGGCAGATGCCTTGTCCCGATGTATGGGGGAGCTGCAGACAGACTATCTATTCCTTTTATGCTTGACTGGTAGGCCATCAGAGAGGAAAGTGCGAGAGATGAAGGTTTGAAAAAGATCATATCCGATTTACTGAAAGAAGAGGGTAGTCACCCAGGGTACTCATTGGAGGGAGACAAATTGCTATATCAGGGGAGATTTGTGATGCCCTGGACCACGATCCACATCCCAAACTTACTCCAGGAGTTTCATGGAAGCGCTGTGGGGGGCCATTCAGGCGTACAGAAGACATATAGGAGGCTAGCTGAAGGGGATGCATAAAGATGTAGAGGAGATGATAGCCAGGTGTGATATCTGCCAAATGAATAAGTACCTGGCTATGTCATCAGGAGGATTACTACAGCCGTTAGCTCTACAGGGAAGAGTGTGGGAGGAGATCTCTATGGACTTTATAGATGGGTTGCCCCGTTCAGAAGGGTTCACAGTGATCCTGGTGGTGGTGGATAAGTTGAGCAAGTATGCACACTTCATTCCCCTCTGACATCCCCACACAGCAGTGACAGCGGCTTCAGCTTTCATCTGGGAGGTGGTCCGATTACATGGAGTACCCGAGACGATCGTATTAGACAAAGACAAGGTATTCCTCAACCATTTTTAGAGAGAGTTGTTCAGGCTGCAGAGGACAGCTTACCACCCACAGACGGATGGCCAAACAAAAATAGTGAACAGGAGCTTGGAGACTTACCTGAGATGTTTTGTATCGGAGACACCTAAGCTCTGGGCTAAGTGGCTATCATGACTGAGTACTGGTACAACACCTCTTTTCACTCTGCTTCTCAAATGACTCCATTCAAGGTGTTGTATGGAAGGGATCCTCCTCACTTGGTACACTTTAGGAGTAGCAGCACCCCAGTTTCCTCAGTTGGGGAGTACTTGAAGGAGAGGGATAGAGTGTTATAAGAGCTAAAGAGACATCTGCTGAGGGCACAACAAATTATGAACAAACTAGCTGATGGGCATAGGAGGTACATCCAATTTGAAGTGGGGGAGAGGGTGTTCTTGAAGCTCCGACCATATAGACAAAGGGCAGTCGCTAACAGGAGGAATGAAAAGCTGGCTCCAAGGTACTTTGGGCCTTATGAAGTGTTGGAAAAAATTGGGGCAGTAGAATATCGACTGAATTACCACCAACGGCGACTATACACCCGGTTTTTCACGTCTCGCAGTTGAGGAAGGCTATTGGTGACTACACATCCAACTCGAGCTACCGGCGACACTTATTGAGGATTAAGAGGTGGTTTTGGAACATTTAGAGATGATGGGGGTTTGCCAGAAAGAATACGTAACTAAGGAAGTGTTGATCAGGTGGAAGAACATTCCTGATTACGAGGCCACGTGGGAGCCATACGAGAGGGTGAAATATCAGTTTTCTTGTTTTTACCTTGAGGATAAGGTGATTCTTTAGGAGGGCGGTATTGATATATCGGCGCCTATCCAGCCGACCCCACCTGGATCGGCCAAGGTCTACAGGAGGCGGTTTGTAGAGGAGATTCAAACCGCCTCCTCTCTAACTGCCTAAGCCATAGGGACATGGGCCCCTATTTAATTAAATAAAATATCTTATTTAAGGCAAGGGATTAATCTATTTTGGGAAAAGAGGTTTGAATTAATTTATTTGAATTAATCTATTTTGGGAAAGGATGTTTGAATTAATTTATTTGAATTAATCTACTTTGGGAAAGGAGGTTTGGAATTAATCTATAAATAGGCATGAGAGGTGAGGGTTAGGGCATGCTTAAGTATTGTTTTCTCTCGGAGTCTCTTGGGAGTTTTGGGCTCTAGACCTAGTGTCTAGAGATTTGTAGAGAACGATCCTCCTCTCGAATAGAGGATCAATTGTATCTTTGCTAGTGTTTGTTTTGCTTTGATTTTATTTAATAAAATTAACTATTTTGGGTTGCTTTCATTATCGTCTTGTGTGCTTTCTCGCTGTTTTTACCAATTTATTGTTAGGGTTGCTTGGGAACTCAAGTATTTCCGTAAGGATTACTTGCGAACTCAAGTATTTCCTATCATAATGTTGCCTTGGTCCCTTTCTCTTTGTTTACTTTCATACTGGAGTAGCTACTGTTCATTTTTTCATGCTAGTTTGCAAGGATATATAGAACCAATACTTATTTGTATCTTAGTTTATAAGTTTCACAAAAAAATTTAGTTTTGTATCTGATAGTATTGTTATTGAAGGTGTTTTTCAGTTGAATAGAGATGCCATCAACATTATAATCACATAATGATATGCATAGTTTATACTTTCATTCATTAAAGCTAATCCATTGTACTTTATAGTTCGATGAAGCCTCAAAGCTTAGAAGGAGCAATTACATATGTAACATTTGAAAATTGATCTTTTATGAAACTAATGCCCAACTATAGGGGTGTCAATTTCGGGTCACGGGTCGGGTTCGGGTCGAACCCGAAACTGACCCGGCACTATTCGGGTCAACCCGAACCCGACCCGTTTTTAAAAACGGGTCAGTTTTCCTGACCCGAACCCGACCCGCTTCAGGTCCGGGTCAACCCGACCCGACCCGAATGAGCCGTTTCGAACAAGAAAATGGCTAATTTTCGGGTCAAAAACGGGTCAAACTCCTCTTTTCGGGTCAAAAACGGGTCAAAATCGGGTCAATCTCGGGTTGCCGGGTCAAAATCGGGTTTTCGGGTCAAAATCGGGTCACTTTCGGGTCAATTTCGGGTCAAAGGGTTAACCCGAACCCGACCCGGTTTTTGAAACGGGTCGAAATGCTGAACCCGAACCCGACCCGTTTCGGGTTCGGGTTGACCCTAACCCGAAATTTTCGGGTCGGGTTCGGGTCGGGTTATCGGGTCGTGTCAAATATTGACACCCCTACCCAACTATTTATATTTATAATATCACTGAAATCTTGAAGAGCACAATAAATCTTAAGCTATATTTTTTACTTTTATTAAAGTCCCAAGAATTTGATCATGGCATGCAGAAATACATAAGTTTACTTGTTCATTTTTTTTCTTGAGAGTTAGTTTTGCAAATAATCCATTTTTTGTATTAGATGTATAATATTCCTAACTTAAAATTGAGCAATCAAGTGATTGAATTTCTCGGAGCACAAACTATAAATATATGTTTATGGTTTACCTTGAGAATTCATATGGTCAAGTAGATAATTGATTTGTTATGCATTAAAGAAAAAAATAATTTGCAAAATTATGTTGAAGATGGACATCAAGATTATATCTTTTTTGTGTTGGCCATGAGGTTGTTTATAAAATACATTTAAAATGAGATGCCTTGGTATATGTTTTTAGTAAGTTGTAATCAATGTGACATTTGTTAAAATAGATGGAAAGTTAAAAAATAGAGAAAGTGTTTTGTTGAATAAATGATTTAGAATTAGCAGAAAAAGATTATAATATTAATAATTTTCTAGCAATATTATTAAAGATAAAGTGATATATTGGTGTGATAGCTTTCACTTATATTGCTAAAGTTGGGTTGCGAAGAAGTTGATGTGCCTTTGTGGTATTTTGCAGTAAGAGGATATAATGTAAGTCGTTCAAAAAGATTTACATCATACAATTCTTGCATGATGGTATAGATAAAATTTGTGTAAAAGATTTGGAAGGAAAATGGATGGATCTATTGTGTTATTAACATTGATGGAAGTTGTTCAAAAACATTTGTATTATACAATACATGCATAAGCGAATGGAAAATAATAATTTATAAAGCTGCAACATGAATAGTTGGCATTAGGTTAAATGACATTGATGATGAATTTGCTTTAGCTTCCCTTCTCTAGATACTCCGCTAGAAAATTCAATGCCATGTACCTATTATTGTCTCCTACATCCACATCACTAGATTTACTATTACTACATATCCCATCTCCAAGCCTCAATGCTGCAATCCTTGCTTCCTTTATGCTGAGTTCATCTTTTATAGATACTTTCCTTGATTTCTTGTTTAGCGGATGGCATTACTCTGCCAGCTCTCATTTTACCCAATCTCCCTTCATTCATCCTTGCTAAAGCTTGAACCCTGTTTGCTTGGCAATTAGATTGATTTACCCTGTTTGCATTGTAATTCCTTCTAAGCTTCTGTTTCTTCGCCTTAGTACTTTTACATTAACATAATGTGTTGTTTTCTGTTGAGCTGATAATAGTATGCATAGATGTCAAAGGATCTATTTCATGCAGGGAAATTTCGTATTGTTACGTTGCGTTACATGGCACGTTGGCTTATTGGCGCAACTGAACTTGTAGGCTTCATTCTCTCCTTGTAATGTTCATTTCCTCATTGGCATGATTTTTAATGTGCAAATGACATGTCATGCTGCCCACAGCTATTTCGACAGTTGTCCCTTCTCTCTCTCTCTCAAAAAAAAAAAAAAAAACACGTGTGGTCATGTTACGGTCATTATTTAGACCATAGCTTAAAAGAGTAAGCATGTTAATTGTTTATTGTGTTAATTTTAATGTTCAAGGGCTAAATTTATCTAATATTACTGAATATTTGAAATGATTGTTACTTGTTATCTATTTCAAAATGCAAATTCAACACGGAAAAGTTTCACTAGTTTATTCTCTAATTCCTTATAATAACTCCAAACTCCATTCATTTTCTTCTCATTTATTACATTTCTTTGTTTGTTCCCTTGATGCACTGACAGCCCTGGCTTATAGGATTGATACCTGGTTTTGATATCCCAACTTTCTAGTGCAAGTTCATTTACACTTGTGAACATCAAATCACTAAAATTGTCATTACCTTAATGGATATCTATTTTCTTTGTAAATTTAGTTCAGTTATTTGAATTCTATCTTATAGGGTGGATTCAGAAAAACGGTGAGAAGTTTTTTCCCATTGTTTTTTGGAGGACATGATTTCAACTCACTAAGATAACCCATCATGATGCAGGGATAGTACGTTATATATCAACCCCTAGGCCCCACATCAGCTAGTCTTATGTATTTTTTTTTTATCTTATCTTTTTTCTTAATCCAATTGGAAAATATGCAAATTTACATATGTTTAAGATTTTGTTGTGCAATCTTGCATTTGTGCTACTTAGATAATTGTGATTTTTTTAGGCGTTGAGAAACTCACTCTGACTCTGTTTTTAGGCTTGTTGAACTAGATTAATGCACTCAGGATCGATTTTCCAACTTGTTGAACTTTTTTTTGGTTTGGTTCTCAAACTTGAGAGCCAAGTGACTAGCTAGTGCCTTTAGGCTTATTGAACTGGACCAATACAGTCATGATTGGTCTTCAAACTTGTTGAGCTTTATTTTGAGGCTCGATTCTCAGACTTATTAACTCAAGAATTTGATCTTTTGATTTGGTCTTCGAACTTATTGAGCTTTATTTTTTTGGTTCTGCTATTATTAGACTTGCGGATTAAAAAGTTTGATTTTATTTGTTGTACTTGATCTTGTAGATAAAATTTGTATTTTGAGATTTGGTGACCTGGATTCAGTCAATGGACTAAATGGAAGACGTATTTTGCATTTTGAGAGTAAACAATCCCCAATTGAAATGCCAAAATTCTATTGGCTTTGAAAGATGACTATAGGTTTCCTCAATAGGTTTGATAGTCATCGAGCAATGCACTTTATAAGGTTCATATTATCAATGTAGGCAGATTGAGTCCCAGAGACTTATTTATAATGGATTTAAGATTCAAAGAGGGATCTAAAGGTTCATTCAATGGAAATCCCTGGGACTCAATCTAAGGTGATTATAAAGGTTCATAATATCATAGCTAGTTCCTTCTAAGGTGATTATGGAGTGACGCTTGTGTTATGAGTAGATTTGATATGATGTTAGACTTGAATTAAGATGTTCAAGATTTGGTCAAGCTTTAAATATATGCCAGAATAGGAAATGATCTTTTGTAGAAAGCCATAAAAATTAGGTCAAAATATTTGTTTGAATAAGAGTATCGTTCTTTAAAAATTGAGGAGGATGGTTGAAGAGATATTGGAATAAGCTAGGAAATTGGTAACATTTGAGGGAGAAATCCTGAATTGGACTATAAATGCCATGTGGTTGCACCTACCTTGACAAAGAGATTATTGGGGAAAGGGGTACAAACCAGATCAACATCCTTGGTTCCCTCATCGCAAATTGTTGTAGCATGATATACCTAGTTAAAGAAGACAGCCGATTCAACTTTATTTAAGGATGCTTGTTAGCAACAATGAGCTCCCTCATGCAAAGGGCCTCACAAATCTATGGGTAAAGAAAAGAATGGCTATAATTTAAGATTTAGAGGATTTTGACCTAATCAAGCTCACATGGCTTTATCTAAGAAAGATGATTGTAAGTTTTTTATGTTTTAATAACTCGGAATGAGAATATTATGATTTAGTAGTCCTTTAAGTATACCTCCCTCTTACCTTTGTATTTATTTGGGAACTATCCTCATTTCATACAAGTGCATCAGTCATCAAGATAAAAAAATACTTTTAATGCAGATTTTCTTGTGAATTTTGTTTGGTTAACTATATTTATGGTGTCAGGCATTTAGTTGGCTTCTTCTACCTCTTTTAGACAGATCTTTTTCCTAGAATGCACGGGCACGGGCATTGTGTGTTTGTATATATCTTTGTTCATTGAAAATTTGGTGTTAAATATAAAAAACTGCTAGAGTTTGATTTAAACGAACATGATTTACTTTCTGGTTAGATGTTATTGTCACAAGGAAGGCACTTCTTTTGAAGAAATTATCAATAATGATGCTACCTTATTGACCAATTGAGTGGAAACCAATAAGGTACATTGTAAAGGACTACTTTACATTTTATTATTATTATTTTGACTTACTAACATGGAAATACCTTAAAATTGATCAGAACAATACAGATACATTGATATACCAAAATAATATAGCCATCATAATTTAGTAAATCATCTCCAAAGAATGCATACTGTAACCGTCCTATCTACATAGCAACTTAGGAAAAAGATGCATCTTTCCAATTGTATAATTTACATGTTCATTCTTATGTATCTTATATGTACATCATCTTTATTTTTTTTATCATAATTATTTGTAGCTGAATTTATAAATGTTCATTTTTATTTGTTCTTGTAAAGTGCTTTATGAGTTTGATTAATCTCTTTTATGTTGATCTTATTGTACAACATGTAGTAATATTAAGAAATGTAAGCATGCCTTATTGTACAGCATGCAGCCATGTTAAGAAATGTAAGCATGCACATCAAATAATGTTAGAATGTATCCAAATAATGCTGGAATGTATATAAATCTGCTTGAAGGAAAATATGCATCTTACCTTTAGGGCAATGAACATATTCATTCTTATATCTATTATTAATAGACGACCTTCTTCTTCATTACTGATATCTCAATTATTTGTGACCTTTAGGGCAATGAACATATTCATTCGTATCTCTATTAATAGTTACAAAATTTAGCTTCTTCATAACTATTATCTCAATTATTTGTGATACAGGGTACAACACATAATTTTTAAAAATCAATGTATGAGATGAACGGAAAAAAATTGGAAGGTTTATTAGGCACTATTTCAGAAGTTGATGTTAAATATTCAAGACATTGAATTGTGAATCCTCGAGGCAAGAACATTAAGAATCTAAGCAACAATCTATAAACTTTTCATAATTCAAAATTGATTCCAGAAGTTCATACATAAGGTTCTATTTATAGATTAATTAAAGCTTAAATATGGATAAACAATTATTATCCATATTCCATTGAAAATTTGAAATAACTAATTAAAATTTTTGCAAAATACTAATAAGAATAATAATAGGCTAAGAAAGATTTAAAATGGCTTGATTCAACTTTTTAGTTGCTTGGTTTGACTCCTTGTGTTTGACCAATGAGTAATTGAGTCTGTTTGAACCAATTGGTTGATTATACTACATCATTTCATTTCACCTACTAGGACATGAAGAATTCTCCTCTGGATAGTGAAGTGGTGGAAGCTCTTGAAGGAGATGATATATCCTCTTCTAGAATACTAGCATTTTGAAATGCATATCTTTATTACATAATCCGAGTCTGATTCTCAAAAATTCATTCATAAGATTCTTTTTATAGATTAGCTAAGTCTGTTGAAAAACAAACAATCTTCATCCTTATTACGTTTAAAAATTAAAATATATAAATGAGAAATTGAACAATAATAATAATAATAATAGGCTAAGAAAGATTTGAATTGATTTAGTTCAACCTTTTTAATTACCTAGTTGGATTGATTGTTTTTGGCTCATGAGTACTTGAATCAATTTGAACTAATTGTCTTGCTATATTGCATCATTTCACATAGGGAGAGAATAACTGTCATTTGGATGGTAAAGTGGTGGAAGTTGTTTGAGGTAGATGATATCTCCATTATTTTTTATATTTCCAAATGCTATTAGTAGAATGTTGGTGGCAAAAACATAATCAAACCTATCCTGCATAAACTCCATCTGCAGAAACAACACCTCGAATTGGAAGTTTTATATTGCTTCAATTTGTTGATATAGTTGCGTCATTAAAAGGGCCAATATTAATGTTAAAAGGCAAAACATGCATAAACATATATTCTTGTTGCCTATTATCGCTAAGATAGATCAAGACTTAGGGAAAATATATAGATAATGTGCATAAGTGAGACAAACTAAATCATAGTCTTTCATGAAAACTTACCAAAGATAATCATATATTTCAAAATGTATGACAATTTCTTTTAAACCAATATATAATTCATGTAAATGCTCAAAACATAATACTAGATAATCATTAAATGCAGACTTGGGAAATGCTATAACTACATGATGTTTATTGGCTAAATTGTGTTGAGGTAAATCACGAAAAGCTTTAAAATCAAATTTTATGAGTTGCTTTTTCATATTCAACTTCTATATCCTACTCAAATTTAGATTCATTTGTACATGATAGTCCATGTAAGATATTAATTGTTGTCTGTTTGTGCTCAAACCATCATAAAAAGGGGGTTAATAATCCTCAAATCCTTTAATATTTTCATCATAACATTTTGAAAGTTCTTTGAAAGTTCATCATATTTTGCATATGAGCCATAATTTTATAAGAATAACCTAGCGGATAGGTGCCTTTTTGTGTAAGAGCCATAATACCGGTCAATCATTATAGTTTGTGTGGACTGATCATTTTTTAGAATTAGGATTTTTGTGGAGTAGGTATAGGTTGAATTGGGTTGCACACAACAATTGAATTAATAGATCTAAATGCACTTATCCTAGTTGTGAAAAATTGATTTACATTATTTTTAGAAGAAAAAGATAGTTATTTTTCTGCTTCTATGATGAGCTTCTTCAATGTTCTATTGTTCCAAGGGTCTAACTTTCGCAATAATCTCAAAGCTAAGGTCATTATAGATCTATATGTTAATGTTCATGTTTCTACTTTTGAAGTGCATCTTGAATTATACTCTTTAAATTAAGTAAAATGTTTATTAGCAATTTGATTTACTTGCTTCAAGTTTATGAGTAGATATAGGTTGAATTGGGATACAAACAAAAGTTTACTTAATAATTTTAGACTTAAAATAATTTGGTATATATTTATCCATCAGTCTAACTTTGTCATAAGCTCATATTCTGATAAGATTTTTTGCATAATGATAGGTTTGATGGAGAAATATAGAGAGAATAAGGAGGATCTACATATGATATTTATTGTTTTAGAGAAAGCATATGATAAAGTTCCAAGAGAAGTGCTATGGAAAGTTCTTGAAAAGAAAGGAGTTAGTAACGCTTATATTCAAATCATTAAAGATATATATGCAGGAGCTTTTACTTGTGTTCAAACACAGGGTGGTTTGACCATTCAAATCATTAAAGATATATATGCAGGAGCTTTTACTTGTGTTCAAACACAGGGTGGTTTGACCAAGTATTTTCCTATTTCGGTTGGATTACATCAAGGATCAGCCTTAAGTCCATATTTTTTTCTTTAGTCATGGATGTTCTCACTAGACATTTGCAAGAGGATGTATCTTGGTGTATGTTTTTTGCTGATGATATTTTTCTTGTTGATAAGACTAGAGAGGGAGTTAAAGGTAAACTTGAATTATGGAGGTCAACCTTAGAGTCTATAGGTTTTCGTTTGAGTAGATCTAAAACTGAATATATGGAGTGTAATTTTAGTAGCAATAGACCTAGTGAGGGGATTATGACTTTGGGTGATCAAGTTATTAATAAGAGTACACGTTTTAGATATCTTGGATCTATTGTTCACAGTGATGGTGAAATAGATAGGGATATTATTAGCATAATTCAAGTTGGTTGGTTGAAGTGGAGGAATGCATCGGGCTTGTCATGCGATAGAAAAGTCCCCCTCAAACTTAAGGAAAAATTCTATAAGATGACGGTGAGACCTGCAATGCTTTATGGTGCTGAATGTTGGCCATTAAAAGAGAAGCATAATACTAAGTTAAGTGTTGCAGAGATGAGGATTCTTTGGTGGATGAGTGGCTTTACCCTTAGAGATAGGATACGAAATGAGCATATACGTGAAAAGGTTGGAGTAGTTTCAGTGGAAGATAAGATTAGAGAGAGTCGACTTAGATGGTTTGGTCACATTAAACGGAGGCATTCTGATGACTCGGTTAGGAAAGTTGAGATATTAGATTCGACTTATGTTAAGAAAGGTAGAGGTAGTCCTAAAAAGACTTGGTTAGAAAATATTAGAAATGATATTTCTTTATTAGATTTAAATGAGAATTTGACTTTTAACATGGCACAATGTCGGAAAAGGATTCATGTAGCCGACCCCACGTAGTGGGACAAAGGCTTGATGATGATGATGATGATGTATTTATGTTGCACTAGGCTCTTAGCCAAAATCTCTTAACAAAGACCAAGCAATTTAATTTTGGCATATTTAATATATTCTTGATCATTCAAATGTATAGTCAAGTTGAAATATTCGATCTTGAAAAATATTAGGATCATATTCATCATTAATAGTGAGGATATTTAGTTTGACTTTATTGCGTCATATTCATCATGGTGTTGGTTACATCAAACCTTGTGTTTTATTTTCCCAATGATATATATAGTGGTGCCCATCATTATCATCTCTGAAGTGCTAATCTTCATGATCTTTGGGATTTTAATCTCTATCTTCTATATTGTTTTTAAATTTCCAATGATCTCTAGGATCCAAATGTTCCTTGGGACTCTTAATTTGTTCAAGTTGGGGGTGATGGATATTTGGATCTATCTTAAGGATATTTGATGCGATCAAAAAATATAGGGAGCCTATATTTTTTTATCACAAAAATAAAAATGGACTTCTACTGACGAAAATGACTAAGGACGAGAAAAGGGACGAACAAACTCTTACATTTCAAATTAAAGAAACAAAAAGAAATTAAAACACAAACTCGATTCGATCTCAAAGACACCCTAAAGTTGCTTTACTTAGAGAAGAAGGATACAGGTGGAGTGGCACTTGCGGAGAGACGAAGAGATTAGAAGCCCGAGAAGAAAGGTTGGAAAGAGCCCGCAGGATTTCCGGAGGGGATGAGAAAGAAAGGTGGAAAGAGCCCGCAGGATTTCCAAGCAAACCCGCAGGTTCAACTTTTGATTTCCAAAAATCACATTTTCATAACATCATTACTTCAAACATAAACAATCCCCCATATTTATAGGTATGAAAGGGAATACAAAGAGACACATTACATTAATTTTGACACAATAAACTAAGCATTAAAACATAGAAATCTCCCCCCCAAGCTCACGGTTTAATACCCAAACCAGGAACCAAGGAGACAGCCACGGGAGACGAAGGAAACCGCACGGACCGAGAGCCACGGCCACGGGAAACGAAGGGAACCGCACGGACCAAAGAGCCACAGCCACGGGAGAAGGAGCCCAGCCGTGAGATCCCAAGAGGCAAACACAAAATACTAAAAGCCATGAGGAAACCAAGGAGTCACCTCATGGGAAAAGCAAATTCTTGGAATTCCAAAGGCCGGTTTGGAATTCTAAGAGACAAACATTAAAATAAATATAAAAAACATAAAATTACATTAATTAAAAGATAATAAATGAACTAAAATGTTAGCTCATAATGAGCTAACCCTTAGTTCAATAAATGAACTAAAGTCCAGCTCATAAATGAACTAAAAGTTTAGCTCAAATATGATGAACTACTAGACTCAAGGGAAGCCAAAATATGCTTTATTTTGGACTAGTGTTGACCCTCCCTTTGTCTACATCAATATTTTAATCAAATAGAGGTTTTGTAGGCTGAGGAGTTGAACCATGATTTCAACTGTGGTATATCATATCAGGCACTTGAGTCATTTAATGTCATGAGGTGTAGGTCTCCTATGAGGTAGATTTACGGGGTCATTAAACATGAAAAGATGCTCTAAAGGCGGACTTGGAGGAGGAAAGGTTACAAAAGGAAGCAATGTGAAAAGGAGCATACTGAAGTAGATGTCGCCAAGGCGTCCATAGAGGTCAAGGAAACTGAAGACAAGTATACATCCTTCTTCAAATCTAGCATGTACCACGACATCCTCGGCCAGACAAGTAAGGAGGGGTTCAAGTACTTCTTACGGAGGCTCATTTTAAGGTTTCAAGACTTGGTCATCTTCTTGAAGGAGGCCTCTCATGGTGATGAGAGTGATGGTGTGAGTGCGATTGGTACTGGGAATTACATTAGCTCGCCGATATGTGTAATCTTTCATTTTGGCCCCTATGGTGTGAGTTTTACAATGGAGCGAACACCATGAGTGGGTTTTTTATTAAAATTTTAAGTTTGTTCATTTAAAATATAAGATTTTATATTTGTTTAGACATTTTATATTTTACTTAAAAATTCAATGAATTGCATCTCTTTTCATATTGTCCGTACATTTTATCTTGAAGCAAGGAACCATGCATGACACTTGATTCACCACTTAACAAAAGAAAGTATTCCGCTGATAATGGGAACGATACCTTATTGTAGCACAATCAAATTATAGTTTTTGTGTGTTTTTTCTCCCTTGGACGTGTAGTCACAATCTTGAAGGAAGAAGTGGCGATGAGGACTTGAAACCAGTAGTGGGCCTTAATTTTGAGGTAGCTTCAAAGCTACAAGGCTTGCATTCTTCACAATCTTGAAGGAAGAAGTGGCAATGAGGACTTGAAAACATGTAATGGGACCTAATGTTGAGGTAGCAGTAATGCTACAAGGCTTGCAGTCTTCTTGTTTGAGCAAGTTGTGATGGATCCTTAAGGCTTGCATGACGTAGTCGATTCCAACGATAAAAGCCCAAGGTAGATAATTGATTGCTTGGGTTAGTGGTTGGAGAGGGCTTTCTATTTGTCAAGCACAAAGGTTGACATTTATGTAGGGATCACTACGGAAAGTATGACGAGAGGAGATCAATGATAAAGGTGTCAAATGGAGTCATAAAAAGCAAGAGAAAAGGAGAGCAAGGATTGTGAGGATTACTGGATTGAGTGGCCATTGAGCTAAATGTTAGGAATGTTTCATAAGAAGGTAGCTTTCAAAATGTTTTTGTGCAATCTGAAATCTCAGAAAGTTTGAAGAGGAGATGTTTTGATTCTCATGGAGACCAATATAGTTAGTTGGTCCTTATCTTGCATGATGTAATATCGACCTGCGTTGCTTTAGTTTCTTCGTCATTTGGGTTGGATCACGTTGACTTAATGAATTAGAGAAAAGTTAACTTCATGGCTTTAGTTTGAATACTGGAGCAAATGAGGTCACATGTTCAGGCAAAGACTATTGTAGATGTTCAGATCGATGTATGTCTTGCCAATAACAAATAACAGAAACTCATAAAATTTTCTATATAATGAACTAGAATATTTCTATATTTCCTTGTGCTAAACAATATTTATGAAAGAATCGTGAATATTATTCCATTATGATTCTCTTATGGACTTGAAAAAATTATTGAATCACATGCATGTATTGTTTTATTGATTTTAGTGGATTATATGCCTAGGTAATATTTGAAACAAATTTTTTAATAATTTTGAAAATAAAATATACAGCTTCATATTAGCTTGGACAATGCATTAGTGCTTTACAAGGTTGTTTGTTCAGTCTTTGAAAGTTTTGGGATGGTAGAAATTTTGACTTGGAGGGTTCTAAAAAAGCAATGAGTTAATAATGCTTTTATTCAAGTCATTAAAGATATTTATACAGGAGCTATTATTAGTGTTCAAACATAAGGTGGTATGACCAAATATTTTTCTATTTCAATTGGATTACATCAAGGATCAGTTTTAAGCCCATATCTTTTTGCTTTAGTCATGTATGTTCTTTACTAGACATTTGAAAGAGGTTGTATCTTGATGTATGCTTTTTGCTAATGATATTCTTCTTGTTGATAAGACTATAGAGAGGGAGTTAATGAAAAACTTGAAATATGGAGGACAACCTTAAAGTCTAAATGTTTTCATTTGTGTACATCTAAAATTGAATACATTGAGTGTAATTTTAGTAATAATATATCTAATGGTGGGATTGTGACATTGGTTGATTAAGTCATTAAAAAGAGTACACATTTTAGATATCTCAAGTTTATTGTTCAAAGTGATGGTGAAATAGATGTAGATATTATTAGTTGAATGGTTGAAGTGGAGGAATGTGTTGGGCCTGTTGTGTGGTAGAAATGTACCCCTCAAACTTAAGGGAAATTTTATAGGATGGTGGTGAGATGTGTAGTATTATTTGGTTCAAAATGTTGACTATTAAAAGAGAAGCATGAAATTAAGTGTTGCAGAGATGAGGATGCTTAGGTAGATGAGTGGCTTTACACTCAGAGAGAATACAAAATGAGTATGTACGTGAGAAGGTTTAAGTAGCTCCAATGGAAGATAAGATTAGACATGGTTTGATCACATGAAATGTTGACCTTTCGATAACTTTGTTGGACAGTGTAGATGTATTAGATCTGATCGATGTTAAGAAAGATAGAGGTAGACCTAAAAAGGTATGGTTAGAAAGTATTAAAATTGACTTTTTTATTAAATTTACATGAGAATTTGACTGTTAATGGGACACAATGGAGAAAAAAGATCTATGTACTGATCCCATATAGTGGGATAATGGTTTGTTTTTGTTATGTAGTTGTTGTAGAAATTTTGGCTTGGAGAAAAGTTACATGGGAGATCTAAAACATATTACCATATGTTTTTTATTAAGATGGAGAATTATTAGGTTATTGCTTCGGTTCAAGAATTTTTTTAAGATAAGCTTGAAGTTTAAACAAAGCTTATCAACATTCCTGACTTATTCATTCTCTCCAATTATGTTAGAACTTTACTGGGAAATGTCCTATTGAAACAAGAATGGAAGGTGTAATTATGTTAGAACTTTACTTATATAATACCTTAATATCTAAATCACTTCAAAAATCTTACTAACATATAAATTATCATTTTGTTCCTCTTCGTAAAAATTGGTTAAAAGGATAACTCTGAATCTTATTATTTATTTGCACCAAAGAAAAATTAGAATCAGATTTAAATTTAATTTCCACTTCGGTTCTATTACAAATAGAGTAGAAAAATATTGCTTTAGAAGATGGATCATGGATCTGTAAAGGAGAGTACTATTGGGTTGCTGCGAGTGTACATGCTGCAAATTCTGTGTATATTCATTTTCTCCAAAGTATGTACAGGAAATTTATTTTGTTACCATTCCAAACAAGTCCAGAATGGTGCCAGCCTACCTTTTTGGTTTGTTTGTTGTGCCCTGATTTTGGTTGGTTTGTTGTGGGTAACCCTCTCTAATTTGATCTGATAATCAATTTTCTCGTGTTAGATTAAGGTTTCGTTTGGGACGACTTTCTTACTGCTTTTTTAAAACAGTTTTTTAGTACAAAAAATGAAAAAATTGTTTTGAAAGCGTTAAGAAAGCTGTCCCAAATGAAATGTAAGGCTTCGTTTGGGACAGCTTTCTTAGAAATTTTTATACTTGAAAGATGTTTTAAAAAGCAATAAGAAAGCTATTCCAAATGGAAACCTAAGTAATTTATTTAAACAAAGTTAGCATTTTGTTATGGTATCAAAGTCTCTCTTTATCTTCTGAAAACAAAAACCAGCTTTGATTCATGTAGATGGAGAGAAGCATATTTATTGTATATATTTGCATTCTTGGTTGAGGTCATTTGAATTGGTAAATCTGCTTAACTTTATGTAAGGCAATTGATACATATAGTTATCAGAAAAAAAAAAAATTCTGAAGGTTAGATATTGGCCTGAAAAGGACACTACAAACGAAAAACACAGCAGTTTACTGTAAACTGATATCAGCTATTAAGCAAACTACAGAGCTGTGCTAGCGCTTATCAAATTATTATGTTTAGATGTACAATTGTAGACTTAAGAGAATTTTGTCTAGTAACAGATGATGAATGTCATGGCTTCCTTTGCATGGAAAGCCTGAAGGATCAAATTCAGTAAGGTTTTGTTTGGGATGACTTTTTTACTGTCTTAAAACAGCTTTTTAGTATAAAAATTTTAATTGTTATATTAGAAAGCTTCTTTAAGAAGCCGTAAGAAAGCCGTCCCAAACGAAGCCTAAGTCTAGCAAGAACTATTGACATCTGCACTTTTATGCAGTTAGAAAGGTAAAGGTGGCTCTTCCTTTCTTAGATGTTATTGTAGAGAATTCAATTGCAGAACATGTTAACAGCTGCTTTTGTGCTCAATTTAATTTTATATTTCTCATTGGAAAGTTTTCTTTTGCCCTTTGAGAATTAAATATTTTGTGCCATCTTACTTTTTCCATATCTATTTAGGTATTTAGGTTTTGTTTGGAACAATTTTTTTAGTCATTAATCTTTAAATTTTATATAAAAAATTGGTCTAAATACAATATAAGCTATCATGGTAAAACTTATTAGGACAACCATTTTCATTTCAATTGCCATGCGCCTGTCTATTATATTGAATTCTTCTGTATAGCTTTGCTTGCTCTTGTTCTGCAAGTAAATGAGCTTATGGGTCTATTAAGGTTCCATGTTATTATGTTCCCAATAATAACCTGTGTAAGTAAGAGGAGAACGAGAGAGAGACTGTCTATTCTGGATGTCACGAAGTCGAGTTCATTGAGCAATGAGTTCGAGCTTGAGCTTATACTCTAGCTAGAGCTTGTAAGTTGGTTGAGCTACTCGATTAATATGTAAGTTGGTTGAGCATATACTCTAGCTCAAGCTTGTAAGTTGGTCGAGCCGAATTCGGGCCTATAACTTTTTTAACGAGTCACGAGCTCAGTAAGATCTAGGTTGAATTAAATTAGACAAATATTCAACTCGACTCATTTACACTCTTGCGCACCTAGTATTGATATATTTACTCGCATTTTAAATTGGTCATAAGGTCTTTTCCATTCTACCTGAATATATGAGAGCAATGCAACAATCTAGCAGCAGCGAGGGATGTCTCTGGAACTTTATTTAACTATTAAGAATATGCTTGGTTCGAAGAAATTGGTAAAACATGCATAAATTTAACTTAATAATTTTGATGCAAAGTATATGAAATAATCATCTTTTTTTTTTGTATTGTTTTACCCAATTCTAATAAAAAAAATTAAACAAAATCAGATCTTTTTAATTCTCATATCAATTTAAACGAAGTGAATAAAAAAAAAACTCAATTTGATGTTTTTTCATTTAAAAAATGAATGGTTGAAAAGAAAAAAAATTATGCTTTGTTTGAAAAACTTTTCTTATTAATTTTAAAAATATTTTTTAATACAATTTTTTATTCAAAAAATTATATTAAAAAATCATTCTAAAAAACAGGAAGAAAAATGTCTCAAATAAAATCTTTAAGTTTCATTTGTAATGACTTTCTTATTGCATTTTAAAATAATTTTTAAAAAAATTAAAATTTTTGTTTAAAAAATAATAAGAAAATCATCCAAACAAAACCTTAATATCTCTTTCAATTCTCTCAATCCAGAGCCAAAACAAATAAACAAGCAGAGGCAGCATATTAATCATCCCATCAATTGTTTTTAAAGTTAAGAACCATCATGATCTGCTAAGCTTCCTTTCTCATTTCAGGTAGCAACAAAAGCTCATTATCAAAGCTAGAACAGAATAAACCAGAAACAAATATTGGTTCAATTTAAACACTCAAAATAACCTCAATAGGTACTTACAACGATCATAACAGTTGTGTTTCAAACGTTGAGGACATTATTACAAGTATTAATATCACAATCCAAAGCAAACTTAGCAGAAACACATTCAGAATCATCTTTTCCTGAAGCAACAAACCTTCAATTACTTGGATTCGAGAAGAAGCTGTTGAGACTTGGCATGATTTCAGGAGATCTTCCACGGACAAATTTTCTGAGAGAATGTTCAGCGTATTTCTCCCCTTCTGAAAAGTTCTCCAGTACTCCTGCAACCCTGCTTGCCTTGTTAACCCTGTTAGCATCCAACAAGTTTGTTAAAAATGTCACAGGTCTTCATTTGGAATAATTTTCTTACAGCTTTTTAAAACAGATTTTTAATACAAAAAATTTTGTATTAAAAAGTAATAAGAAAGCTATCCCAAACAAAATCTAAGCTTTCACAATAGTCTCTTAATAAAATTAGGCTTCATTTGGGATGGCTTTCTTACTGCTTAATAAAACAGCTTTTTAGTAAAAAAAATTAATTTTTGTATTAAAAAACAACTTTAAGAAGAGGTAAAAAAGCCATCCCAAACGGAGCCTGACTCATATAATGATCAATCTAATTTGGCTTTACAAAAATCTAGCCCAAGCTGCAATATAGGGATTACGAATTTCTGAAGATGGGAAATTTTCCCTTCAAAGAGTCCAGTCCAAATTCATCACCATGTGTTAGATATTATTCTCAACAAAAATAATCTAGCAGTGGCCTAATACACAAGGTAAAGAGGTTTCAGAAGCTTGTGTATAGACTATGAAGAGGTGTTATAATGTACGACTGTGTATAACTAACTCATGCAATCAGGGAGAATTGTAATATCATATAAAATTGTCACCACAACCGAATAAGAAACCATAACCACAAGTTCAAGACAAGAAAAAGAATATCAACGAATAAGCTAAAGTTACTACAATATCAGCAACCCAAATAAAAAGATTGCTAGAAGTTTTGTAGATTCAAAATCATAGAATTTCTTAGTGTCAATCACAATCACAACATAACAAACATAAACTGTTCACTTTGGCACATTTATTTTTTTCAACTATCAAAACTTTATACTACTGCTGCAGGCTAGAAAATTTGTAACAGTAAATTAAGAGGATTTTTGTATCTTAATCAAGTACAAATATCCAACACACAAATAGATAAATGAATAGACGATGGGTGACATTAGAGTTTTTACATGGAAAACTTAGAAAGGGAAAAATTATGAGGCCTAGCCCAGCTAAAATGATTTCACCATATATGTGTTAGTTGCAAAAATTTACCCATCCATTAATGGAGATGACAACACTACGGAGTTTTGAGAATTTGCAGAAAATATCGTAAGAGTCTATTTGGATGCTTGTGGCTGAGTGATGAAATGATAGTATTGGTCAGGCAACGATTGTTTGACGATGGTGATCAAATAGTAGCAGTCTGACAATGATGTTGGGTAGCAAAAGTTTGACGACGGTGAAGGTCCAATGGTGGCGGTCGAACAGCAAAAGTCTAACGCGGTGATCAGATGGCGATGCTGCAACAGCAGCGACCATTCGATGAAGGTCTGACAATGATGGTTGGCAACAAAGGTCTGATGGTAGTAATAGGCTGACAGACACCGGACAACAATGGTCAAATGGTGGTTTGACGATGGAGGTTTGCCAACGAAGGTTCAATGAAAATAGTCAATAAACTAAGAACAATGGTCAACCGGCAAAGGTCTTATGTTGATGGTTGGCCAGCAAAGGTTCGATGGTGGTGCATAGGTAATAGCTCGATGGAGGCTATTGGGTGGCCAAGGTCTGATGATGGCAGTTGAACATCCAAGGTCTGATGATGGCATTCATACAAAGGCAAAATTGATCCCACAGACCATGTGGCAACTTTCGAGTCTATGACCTCCTAGCTAGCCATAAACGATACCCTTAAGTGTCGCCTCATTTTCATGAAACTCAGGGAGTCGACGCTGAGGTGGTTTACTCGCTTGCCTATGGCATTAATCACCTTCCCCCGTTGTATGACTCCATATCATGGTTTAAAATTGCGCAATAAGAGGTGCGCCTTAGCGCAATTTCACCCCTTTAAGCCTTAAAGCCCATGCAATGAGTTCAGGATTTGAAGCGTATGCCTCAAGTTTACTGAGGCGCGCCTCCTCGCCTCATGGTTGAGAGGCACCCATCTCGTCGAACCCCACCAGGGGGCAGCGCCCCCTTGGACCCCCGGCAGACCGGTATATTATTGCATTCATCATCTTTAATAATAGTTGTTAGTGTTAGTCTGCTTCTTCATGAGTGCATACTTTGTATAAGTTTTCTTAATGTAAAATAAGTGAAGCATAATTGTTCAAAAATATTAAGAGAAGAGGAAGATAACTGATATTGATGGAGCTGATTGGGAGACATTGGACTCTATAGGAGAGAAGGAAGGGGAGTGAGCAATTAATCATAATGATGATTCAAATGAAGACCCCCTTAGTAATGACAGTGCTGATGATTTATGAGTTCTTGTGTGATATGTCATTACTATTTATTTTTGGAATTATATGTTAATGAAAAGAATACTGTGATTTAGGAAAGATGTAGTTTGGGTTGAACTATATTTCATGTTGTCTTATTACTGGGATATTTTGATTTCACTTCATATCTTGTGCATTTTTATATTTTATATATTATTTACTCATTAGTATATACAAAATTTATTATTTTATGTTTACGCAATTCTTTGATTTGAGGCTTACACCTCAAAACGCCTTGAGGCTTACGCCTCGCCTCACGAACGAAAAATGCCTCAATACCCAATTACGCAATTTTAAACATTGCTCAAGATGAGGCACCTTGAACTTGGGAGGCAGCCTGGTCTCAATGATTGCCCCGGAGAAGGCAATGGTCAGTTATGGTTCTTCTCTCCTAGCTCGTCGAATCTTCGTCACTCGTCCATGGACGAGTGTATAGGCAAGTGTTCTCTCCAAGCACCTTTGGTGAGTTGCCGAATAAGAGGATCCTTCGAGCACACTGTCAGCTCGTGCTCTCCATAGGAGGCCACTCAGGGCATCCTGGTTTGTCTTCATCAATCGCTCTCCATTTCTTATAAGTCACGACAAGTGGTTAATTTGTCATTTTTCACGTTCACAAAGAGTTCTTGATAAGGTCGCTCAGCAAACAGAATGTCTTATGGTCCTTGGCATCAAGCCACGCTCACCGCACTAAAGAGAATGATGAATCCAGATTTATCTTGTGGATGATAGCCGACCCTACTAGTAGATATGTCTAGTGAACTAAGAACTTGTTAGTGAGAATAGAAAATAAAGAGAGAAAAGAGGAGGATAGTAAGTTGAAAGAATCTTCACTATCTTAGTTAAAAGATTATAAGAAGTGCAACTCAAGAGGCCCAAAAGATCCAATGATATTCTAAAAAAAAGTGTAAAGGTATCAAATTGTTCATTGTCCTCCTTTATTTATAGGATTTTGAGGGCTACCGAAAAGGCTATACAAAACAACAACAAAAACATCAAGCCTTTATCCCACTACGTGAGGTCAGCGATAGATCCTTTTTCTCCATTGTGTTCTGTTAAGAGCAAGGTTGTGAAAACCGGATCGGACAACGAACCGGAAGAGAGAGCGGTTCATGGTTCGACCGGTCGAACCGGGGTTGAACCGGATGACGTAATAAATACAATTTAGATGATATAAAAATACTATAATAATATAACTTTTTTATTAAAAAATAAATTTAATTCACACATTACTAATATCTTATATAATTTTAAATTTAAACATATTCAATCTTTAAATTTAATTTAAATTTAACAAAAAATTAACTTACAAATAAATTAATAAGTTTAATATAAATAATCCTTAATTTATGTTATATATTTATATATAATTTATATTTAAAATTTATATATTAGATTCATATTATTATTTTATATTTATAAATTAGTGAGGTTAAATTAAATCATTTATTATAAATAATAAATAAATTAATTAATATTTATGGTACATAAAAAAAATAAATGATGAATATAATTTATTTAATATTATTAATTAAAAATAAATATTATTTCATGATTTTCAGCATAAAAATATTATTTAAAAAATTTATTTTAAAATAAATAGTGTATGTTTTAAACTTAAAAACCAGGTTTTAAAAATCAGACCGGACCGGCCGGTTCACTTCACAGGCCAGTTGTCCGATCCGGTCCAGTTCAAAAACCGGCTTCGCATAGAACCGGCCTGAACCGGACTGAACCGGCGGTTCAACCGATGAACCGGCGAACCGGTCCGGGTTTGAAAGAACCGGCCGGTTTCAAAAAAAAATTTAATGATAAATAAAATATAAATAATATATTTTACTTCATTACATTTTTTAAAAATACTTTTTTTTATTAAATAATGAGATTTTTGATACATAATGTATGGTTGTCATCTCATAAAACTAATTTTATTAGAAAAGATGGAACTATATATAGAGCCAAAAGCCAACTATCTCTTACTCCTTCATGATGTGGGACTAAAAATGAGTACATGAATGCTATGTGAGCTTAAATGTGAGCTTGGGCTTTATTGGGCCATTAAATTGAGTTTGTTGGGCCACAAATTTGGGCTAGTTGGGCCACGAATTTGGGCTAGTTGGGTGCAAAATTTTTTAAATTTTGTATTATAAATTTGTTATGATCTATACTTATAAATTAATAATATAAATTTATATATTATATTAAATATTATTCTTATTACACATTTTTAAATTTAATATTATAAATTTATATATTATATTAAATTTTTAATTTGTTATAACGTATATTATAAGAATCTCATTTATTATAATTATAATGAAATATAAAAATTAATTATAGTTAAATTATTAGATATTCATAAATAAAATATAATTAACTAAATATTTTATAAATTATAATTATATTATAATATATTCATCATTTCAATTTAATTTAATTATATTAAGAGATAATCTATTAAAATTATATAATTTAAATTCTTAGAATTATATTATTTGATGTTAAATTCACGTTATTATTCTATTAATGTTATAAATTTTTAATAATATTAGTATTTATTACATCATCCGGTTCGACCCCGGTTCGATCGGTCGAACCAGTCAAACCTTGAACCTCTCCTTCTTCCGGTTCGTTGTCCGGTCCGGTTTTCACAACCTTGCTTAAAAATTAAGAAGAAAGACATATGAGCTTTAGATTTTTTAGTCCCACATCACTTGGGAGACTTTCCCTTGGTGAAGCTTTTACCATATATTGGCTTTTGAGTTAAAAAGGTATAGTACATCATGTAAAGAGATGAAACTTTATGAAATGCTTGTTTGGAAAATTTAATTTAAAATTAAGCATTTCAAATTTGAAATTAAATTACAAATATTTTTTAATATTTAAAAATAAGTTATTTAAAATTTAAATATTAAAAAATACAAAACTTGAACCGGCCGGTTCAAGAGAACCGTGACCGGTTCACCGGTTGAACCGGCGGTTTTGGACAAAACCGGCCGGTTTGATGCTAAGCCAGTTTTCAGGTTGAACCGAACCGGCCTTTGGACCGGTTCACGGTTGAACCGGTCAGACCGGCCGGTCCGGTCCGGTTTTTAAAGCATTGGTTAAGAGTCAAATTCTCATTTAAATCTAATAAAGAAATGTCATTTCTAATATTTTCTAAACAAGTCTTTTTAGGTCTACATCTACCTTTCTTAACATAAGCCAAATTGAATACATATACTTTCTTAATCGGGTCATCGGAAGGCTGCCGTTTTATGTGACCAAACCATCTAAGGCAACTCTCTCTAATCTTATCTTCCATTGGAGCCACTCCAACCTTTTCAAATATATGCTCATTTGTCATTTCATATCCTGTCTTTAAGACTAAAGACACTCATCCACCTAAGCATCCTCATCTCTGCAGCACTTAACTTAATATTATTCTTCTCTTTTAATGGCCAACATTCTGCACCATAAAGCATTGCAGGTCTTACCATCTTATAAAATTTTCCCTTAAGTTTAAGGGGAACTTTTTTATCACACAACAAGCCCGATGCATTCCTCCACTTCAACCATCCAACTTGAATTCTACTAGTAATATCCTCATCTATTTCACCATCACTCTGAGCAATAAACCCAAGATATCTAAAATGTGAACTCTTATCCTAGAGGAGAATAAGAAGAGGTGAAGGACATAGCTCGCATTCCGAAAGAAGAAAAACCTCACAGGTTTTTGGCTCCAAAAATATCATCATAACCTTTTTTTTTTCTCAACATAAAACATCTCCTATTTATAAGACCAAAGAGGGCAGCCAAACAGCCCTATGAAACCACTAATTAATCTCATTAAAATAGGAAAATAGAAGGCCATAAGTCACCAAATAAAAGACCAAAAGACAGCTGGAATTTTGCGCAAAAAACATAGAGGCAGTCACCGAAATCCCCACCCAACAGCCACCAAACATCATTAAATAAACCTATTAGATTTAAGGAAATGAAAGGCCAACAGTCATAACATATCAGCCCCCCAAACGGTACAGCAAAACAGAGAAGAAAAGCCGCAGGAACCAAGAAGCAGCCACGGGAACACAACGGGCAAGGCACAAGAAAAACAGCCAGCACAGAGAATCAAACAGCCAGCCACGGAAACCCAAGGGGCAAGGCACAGAAAAACAGCCAGCACAGAAAAACGAGAAGACAAAGGGGAGGAGAAGAGGCAAAGTCCACTACAAAATGAATTCAAGACTTAATAGCAAACCTTTTTGGATTAATGAGCTAAGAAGTGCAATTAATCCCCAATCATTAAGCTAAAACTTTAGCTCAAGCATTTATGAACTAACACCAAGTAGAATCCATCATTTTTGTAGCTCAACACCAAGAAACCAAGGCCCACTCGAGAGCAGCCATCACACGAAAACAGAATCAGCAAGCAGCCCAAGAGAACAAAATATTCATTTTGTTTTGACCCCCCCCCACCACCTTGCATGCATCACTTCTCCATCAAACTTCTCAATAAATGTATAGCTTCCCCAATAGACCTAGCCGACATGAATCCAAATTGATTTTGAGAAATACACACCGCAACCTATGCTCCATAACTCTCTCCCATAATTTTAAAGTATGACACATTAACTTAAATTTCACTATAATTTGCACAATCTTGTGCATCACTTTTATTCTTAAAAATAAAAACCAACACACTCATTCTCCATTCATCTGACATTTTTTTAGTCTTCAAAATAATATTAAAAAGTTTAGTAGGATAAGAAATTCCTTCATCTCTTAAGCATTTCCACACCTCAATTGGAATATCATCAGGTCCAACAGCTTTTCCACACTTCATTTTCTTTGAAACCTCTCTAACTTTGGTTTTACTAATAAGCTAATAAAAATGAAAATCTTTATTTTCATTTAGGGTACTAAGGTCACTAAAATCAATCATATTCTCACAATCTTCATTAAAAAGTTTAGCAAAATATCTTATCCACATTTGTTGAATATCCTCTTCTAATAAAAGCACTTTTTTGATCTTCATCCTTAATGCACTTCAATTGAACTAAATCCTTACTACTCCTATCTCTTTGTTTGGCTAAACTCATACATATATCTTTCACCCTTCTTAGTATCTATTATATTATATAAATTATTAAAAGCTAAAATATTTGCATCACATATTGCTTTCTTAAACTCCTTACAGGCCTCTATATCTTTCCCAATTATTAAAATTTTTATATCTAAACCAATTTTTATAAGAAATCTTCTTATTTTTTATCTTTTCTTGCAAATTTTGATTCCACCACCAACTATTTTTATTATTATGAGTTTTTCCCTTTAATACTCCAAACACGTCTTTTATAATATTATTAATATCACTATCTAATTTTTCTCACATAACATTAGCTTTCTCATACACAGAAAAAATCTTTAGATATAGAATTTTACTCTCAAAATTATTTTTGTTAATTTTTGTTTAATGTCCCAATCTAATCCTAGAACAAAGTTTTACTTATTTTTTTATTTTATGCCCCTTTATCTTAAAGTCCAAACTAATAAACAGTATTTGATAGATAAACTTTCACTCGGAATAACTTTACACCTAATATGGTCTTACCACCTTTATTAGTCGCTCCAAACCCATAGCCACCATGAATGCTTTTAAAATCATCAACCTCTTTACCAATATGTTCATTTAAATTTCCTCCAATAAAAACTCTTTCTTTAAAAGGTATATTTTATATTAATTGTTCTAAGTTATTCAAAAATTTTAATTTTGAACACATCCAAACCTACTTGAAGAGCATAATCATTTATAATATTAATAATCTTAGCATCAACAATAACCTTTAAAGCTATAATTCTTTCTTCAATTCTTTTAATTTTTACAACATTATCCTTCAAACTCTTACCTCATCACACATAAACCATTTATAGTAGAATACATGTCGCCTCCTAAAAGGCTATACAGAGAGAAGTAAAAAATACAAACTATACAAAATATATGTATCACACTACAAACGAATCAAGTATATGTGTCACCTTCTAATTGGTTACAAGAGGGTGAAGTCATCGTTTGGAGAGTTCTCTTTCATTGAGCGGCCCAAGATAGGCGAGTAGGCATAGGGAGAGTCCTGAGAAGAGATGGACCAATAGCTAGTGAATCGTCTGATCAGGTTGGCAACTAGCATTGGGAGTTTGAGGTCGCCTTGTCTTGAAAGGCGAGCGTAGGTATTTGCAGAGATAAAGAGTCCCCGAGTCTGGTAGTGGTAGTCGAATGGAGTGTGAATTATTTGGGGCAGGCATTTTCCGATAACTGAGTCTGGCGAGCACGAAGGCGGAGTTTTCCTACTGAGATGAGTGGTGATATATTTGCTTGGCAAGGAACTTCCTGGTTGCCCAACATAGGGCTTGCTCCTTAGCGGATGTGGACAAGTGATGCATGTTGTTCTCCTTGGGCGAGTTTCTATGCTGGTCTTGAGCGAGTCCTTTGAGGGATCTACTCCTGAGAGGAATTACCCTCGTCATGATCCGGTTGCTACCTGTTAAAACACTTGAGAAGCCGATCATGGGTATGCATGACCCATGTTTTTAGCGCAAAGTTTGCATGTTCGATTGTTGAATAACGTGGTCGTGGTTTACAATTCGATGTGAATATAGAGACCAAAATACCCTTTATCTAATTATAAAAATACCTATTCAATGAGGGCAATGGCTAGTGGCTTCCCGTGACCATACTATAGCTTCCTACAAGGGATGCTTCTGGCTAGAATGGCTGGTGATGGGCAGCTTCCAACAAGCATCTATCTATATTGTCGAACTCCTTGAGCTTATATATATCATTGCGTCCCTCATCTACTTCATCATTGTCAGGTGAGGTCAACAATTTCCAACCAGCAACAAAATGAATCCCACTTCAACCCCTTTTTGTCAAATCTACCATTTAAATTTAAACCAAAAGGTGGCAATTGAATTGACGTAAACTGTCAAACCTTTTTATTTTTTTAATTTTTTTTTATAAACTGTCAAACCTTATTTTTGAACTAAATGCACAAAAATAAGGTTCTTTTAATTACTTGTATCGATGATGACTCTAGTCACCTATAGCTTGAATGGTAGGTATCCTTATGGTGAATAACTACTCTCCTGTATCTAAATTAAAGGATGACCACATAACTATATCATTCAGCATTAGAGGTAGAGATGAATTTTCCTTGTCCGTTAGACTCAACACAATGTTAACACCACTACAATAACAACTTTTTTTCTTTCCCATCTTTCTTCTTTTTTCTTCTTCTTTTTTTTTGTAAGAGTTCAGAGTGTAATTTCTAGCACACTTTTAGCCAGATATTTGACCATGGTCATTAGAATTAATTTTGTATGAGAAAGGATAATAATTGAACTTCTTTTAATTCTTTCTTTTGGATAACAATGACACTCTTTGAATGATTTTTGAGCCTTCTCTTTCATCTCTTAATTTTTGTGGGTTATGACCATCACTGTCATATTGTGTCCCAATTGAAATCGATGATAGGGAATAGGTGTATTTTATTTGCAATTTGAAAAAAAATTCATGAGGTGCACTTCATCAAAGTTGGTATATTTCTCAAATTTACTCCAAAAGTGATTGTTTGACATTAGAACTCTGAGGCGCACTTCCACACAGATTGTCTTTGATGTTGCCTCAAATTGTGCCACTTCTTCCGCCAACCTTCTGACATACCTCACTAGATAAACTCTAGTGGGACCAACTACTTGAATATCCCTGAGTCACCTCTTGATTGTCATTCAATCAAGCGAATCCAATTTTATCAATTTTGTTATACCTCTTAAAAGGTGAAGTAAATATACAATTAGTCGACCTATAAATCGAGCTTCTCAGCATCAATTGCCCAATCATGTAGGAATATTTGACTTCTACTTTAAATGGCTAAACTCTTCTTGCATAAGTGATTTCCATATCATCTTCATCCTCATCAACTATGCTTGCATCAAGTATGGATGGCAAGACAGAGGAGGAATACAATTTGGCCCACTAATCACAATAGTGGTTACTTGCATTCGCATTCATTCCATCATGATGGCTATTTATTTTGTGAATCTAGCCACCTGATCAGCTAGAATTGGTTAGAATCATTATTAGCCATTGATTGGTTTTTTTTTATTCTCCTTACTTTTGTCTTTTTTTGAACTTTTAATGCAACTCCACGACAAGAAGTGGTTTTGTCATGTTTTGTATGCAAAGTTGCTTTGGTACCAGCTTATATGTAGTCAATCTCTCAAGATTATTACATAAGCCAACATTGAGGGTCTAGAATAGATTTGAAAAGGTTTTAAGAATCTTTTTTGGAGATTCCCTATTAATCTATCAATAAATTAAGCGCTTTTTCATGTTGTGGACGACTTGCTATATGAATCTTCTTATTTCTAGTTAGTAATAGCAAGAACACTATATGTTTTGGACTCCTTGTTGTCTAGCAACAACCTCCCCTTCGTCTTGGCTTCTCCTACAAACAGAAATTGGTTCGTTGTTTTTCTTCTCTGGTTTACTGTAAACAACCTACAGTTTGCTGTTTGTACAGAACAACAATACTCTTATTGTTTCTGCTTTTGTTCTGTTTTAGGACGGCAAACATCAATGGTTCTACAGAGAAAATAGCAAGGCAACAACAAAACCAAGCAAAACCAATAGCTCACCAAGAATTCAAGTACAGCAGTAAGAGTTCAAGAGCAGCCCAAGAGCCAACAATAGTAGGCAGGGTAGCAATATGCACAAAAAATTAACAGCAAGGGACCTAACCCCTTTTGGCAACCTGGTGCAGTACCCAAATTGTAGTTTGCTAGGATAAAGTGAGCAACAGAGGAGGAAGAAAAGAAAAGTAGAGAATTCTTATGTCAAATCCAATAGATTTTATGCAAAAATTACCAGGTTTTAACTAGGCAATTTCAGCAGGGATTGGTACAATTGACTTTCTAAACAACTCCAAAAAATAATAAAAAACTTTATCTACTAATAACCAACTAGACAACTTCAAATCATTTGTGGATGTCAGCTAGACTGGTAAGGGTCATAGAAGTTGTTTGCAATGTCTTGGGTTTAAACCTCAGTTATGCCATAAAAATATCTATTTGATGGACTTTAGGAAGGGCAATAATAATAATAATAATAGTAATAATAATAATAAACTACAGGAAAAAAAAAACAGAAAAATGTTCAAGGAAATAATAATTTCTGCAAGAATTATCATAATATGAATTTAAATTAAAAAACAAACTTATTCAAAGAAGTTATAATAAAATTTAAACTCATCCTTATACAACTATAATTTGAAATTCAATTCAATAGTCAAGCTTATGGACTCCCTCATATAGTGTCTGATTGATCGCCCGATTGTGCTTACAAAGCCCTAGAGACATCCTTTTTGATCTTCTCAATTGTGTGATTTGATAATTACCACTACTGTTAATTTTCATAAAAAATGAACCTTCAAAACTTGAACGAATACCATCTCTTCAATCATTCAACAATCTAATGCCCTTATGAACTTCATTGAAGTGCATGGTTGGAATCGTTTTATTGACCATCCCTTGAAAAGAACATCTACATATCTAAGATAGAAGGATTACCATTAATAATTATGATCGCCATAACAAGAGGGCAATGTTCCATGAAAAGAGGGATGATGGTCCTTGTAGTATGCTAAGCAAGAAAAAAAATCAACCTAATTACTATAACAAAAACCAACTTCCATTTAGAGAGGATGCAAAGTTGGAATTTATGTTGTTACGAGGGGTAACACTAATGCTAGTTTTAATAGCCTGAAAAACAAGAGGATATAAGGTATCCTTCATGCTCTGAATCATTTTATTAGTAAAGCTTCTAAAATATCTTTTAATGATGAAAATTGTGTATTAGATCGTATATCCATAAGTTTCCAATCGATTATCATGAATCATCAACTCTAAAGAAGTGAAATCAAATGGATATATGTGTCATTCTAACTAATGTGCCTTTGTTGAATGCATAAAATGAATTATGTGAACAAGCAACACACATAAATAATTCAATATTTGTCTCAGTGAAACAATTATTTAACCCTGAAGTTGTATACCAATGACTATGTAGAAAATCTCAACTCGAAAATAATACAAATTTATTATTTTTTCAACTCTATATCGCGTCCACAAATAACCCATTTATCATTCAGATTTGGAGTAACTATTTTTTATTGATCACAAAATTAAGTTATTTTAATAATGAAATATTGCCACTTGTTCTCTCATGTTTTATAATTTCATTTTAGATATCTGAACTAAATATATATCATTCACAATATCTTACTATTTCTTCGTAAAGCTTGTGACAATTCAACAGTGTTTCCTAGTATTTATTTCATCAGGTATAGAAAAAAAAAATCAAAAGAGTGCAATGATTCTAATAATGCAAAAGTCTCACCTCTCCATTCAGAACTTATGTCATCCTCCAAAATAATTTATAATACATTAATTACTAAGAAAAATATTATGATCAATCTAATAAGTGATTCATAATGAGAACATCGTATTTCACCATCATGATATTTCTTGATTTAAACCTTGTCCTATAATTAGTCCACCATCTTGTAAAGTAATTAAAATCTACTCATTATTTCTCTAAGCTGGTCACATATAAAATACCGACGATATTAATCACATTTGAAATTATAAAAAATAACAATGTAATTTGAACATTATTTTTTGTAACTCCAACTAAGGTTAACTAGAGTTGGTGTGAGAAGCAGTGAATATAATATGTTGATTTATTTTCATTCAAGAAAAGTGTTTTAAGCACATTAAACGCTCCCCTCATATTTCTAGCTTCATCATAACCTGGCCAAAATTTTTTGAATTACACAAACCATAAGTTGAGAGGACTTGTCAATTGTTGTTTTAAGGTATATAGTTAATGTTTCATGAATATGTACAATGCACAATAAGCATTGAAGTATTTGACCTTGTTAATTTACATATCATATCACGATGATAATTTGTTCATTTTTCAATGTCACAAGATTCATCTACTATAATGGAGAAGAAACCATCACCGACTTCCTTGCTTATGAAATTTGTTGTTGCAATTACAATAGCTCTAATAATGTCTATTTGAATGTCAGGTGTAGCTTACTTTAAATTCTTAGGAACATTTTTCAGTACAACATTATTTATGTCTTGAATTTGGAAGACTCATCATATCATCGAAAAGTCAATATTTATCTTAAAAGAAACTTCACACAATCAACATAAGTACTTAGACGTGTACACTATGCAATTATAAAATGATCAAATTGCATCTAGAAGGCAAAATTAATATGTTGATTTTGTTTCATTAAGTCCTCACAACTTCCTCGTGTATTATTATAAGCATTATTAAAGCCTCCAACATGAAGTTCAAATCTATCAGGTTTTTTTCAATTTGAAAATCCAATTTTGTTAAATGTCTCATCTTCTTTTCCTCTTCCTTTAGTTCTAAACAATAATAACATAAATAATATGTTTTATTTTTATGTATATTACATTCTAACCAACCGGAGTATCTATTAAACTAACTCAAATTGAAACGTCTATCTTTAGCCCTAAATTTATTTTTAAGGAAGTCGTGATTATGAGGTTGATATGACCTTCTTTGCAAATATGATTTTCGAACCTAATCTTGAGTATTAAAACTAAATTCAGAAATAGTTAGTCGTAATCCTGGATCCGATGGAATATTTTCTAGAGCCATCTTCAAATTTTTTACCGACACGATCTCTACTCGACTCCATTTTTTATTTCATTCCTCATCATTTTTTTTTGTTTCATCTGAATTTGTAGGTAAATTTTACTTTGATGATTTTTGAAAAAAATCTCTTCATAGTCGTAAGAACCTATTAGTTGAAAAGAAGAAAAAAAGCGAAAAAAATATTTTCATGTTCATCAAATTAATTTTCAAAATTTGTGTGAAGTTTTAGAGTTAATGATCCTTAATAATCAATTGAAAACTTATGTTATAGATATATGATCCGATGCACAATTTTCATTGTTAAAAGATATTTGAAGTCATGCTGAAAAAATAATTCAAAGAAGAAATGATACTTTATATCCCATTATTTTTAGACTATTAAAATTGATATTAATGCTACTTATTGCAACAACATGAGTTAAAAGAGCATTTTCTGTAATGACTATTATAAATAATCTACTATGAAACAAAATTAGAAATCAGTAGATGGATGATACTTTAGTCGCTTATATTGAAAAATAAATAATGTAATATATTGATAATGAAGTTATTATTCAACTCTTTAAAAATAAAGAGCCGGCTCTATAAATTATAAGTATTTTTTATCTTATATTTAATATTTTTTAAATAATAAATTCAATTAAAAATTAAAAATTAAAAATGTCAATGTCAAACCTAATCTAGGATGAAAAAAGTTGATGGAAGTTTTAAAAAAAGTTAAGTTGAGCCTCACTATAAGAAATTTATGGCTCCACCACTGGTTATTCGGTCCACTATCAAATCAAATGTGCCTAGACTAACCATTTTATCTTCACATATCAAGTATAAAAATTAGACCTTTAGATGATATCTACTGAAAGCCAATAAAGACACCTCAAGTGCATTGTTATTAATGGTATAAATCAAATGAACTATCTTAGGCCAAATATTAGGCCAATGATAATCTAAATTTGAAGGGTTGATATAGCTCAAACATTCCAAGAATGGAGAAGATAATAGTATCAATGCAAGAATTAAAACAAATCTTATTATAATTACATGACTATGTTTAAAAAGACCAATATTCTATTAAAGCCTAATCACATGCTAGAAATTCCTAAACAAATCATGATGTCGATGCTTGAATGACTTAAACTAATCAAGGTTCAATTTATGTGGGAATATCAACCATATTCTAATCTCATTTGTAAACAAGCAACCACTCATCATTATTTTTCATACATTTCATTAACTTTCTGAATGCAAGAAAACATAAGAAAAAACTATTTTTAAATGAATTTTTATATGCAATGACTTAAAGAGTACATCTTTTGATGATTTCTATAATAGGTTTGGTGGAAAGGAGGAAATGAGATATATAAAATAACTAAGATAAGAGATAAATGTTCTAGCAAAGTTTGGATCAAATAAGAAGCATTAGTAGTGATGATAATAATATCTTGGTTTTAAAATAAGATATCAAGGAAAAAAGAAAATTTTATTTTGAAATTTTAATAAATGAGAGTTTTATAAAATAATTCATTTGGAAGAGCACATTGAAGAATATAATGAGGTATATTATACTTTTATCTATAAAATGAACTGAAATTAGTTCTGATGAATATGCATAAAGGAAAATTTTTTACATTCCAATAGATACCTACTAAGATTTGAAAAGTTAAGGGGAATACAACAATGATCTAATTACCATAGCTTTTTAATAGACTTTCGAAAAATAACACAGTGACAAATTATTTGACAATAAATCTTTTAATAGTACTATTTAAGTACAAAGATTATGTTCAAGATTGTTCTAATTATAGATGAATGAAATTTACGAGTCATATAATGAAGCCATGATAGATACTAATTGAACAAAGACGTAGAAGTTATGACAATTTTGGAAAAATAATTTGATTTCATGTTAGAATGATCTATTATGAAAATGATTTTTGTGTTAACAGAATTAATGAAAACGTATATGGAGTAAATAAATTATTCTTATGTATTTTTATTAATACTGAGAAGATATATGATCAAGTATTATGATATTTAGTTGGTGTGCAATAAGGAAAAAATATGTATCAAAGGTATGTTAAGATAATTCAAGATATTTATGATAGAGCATCAGCTGATATTATAAATAGTCATGGACTGAACAAAAAAAATTCTAGAACAATAAGATAATATAATAGATTAATATTGAGTTCATATATTTTTGTATTAACTATAGAAACAACTACAAAGTATATTCAAAGTAAGAAGCATTGGCGTACGCTTTTCACAAATAATATGGTTCTAATCGGTGAAACATCCAATGAAATAAATATAACATTAGAATAATTTAAAAAAAAGACTTAGAATTAGTAAAACAAAAAATAAATATGATAGGTAATTTTAGTTGTTGTGACATTAAGAATTATCAATCAATAACTAAAGTGTGACAAGATCAAGCATTTTGAATCTATCATATAGTAAAATGAAGATATAGATGATGATATAACTTCTAAAATTAAAGATCCGTAGTCAAAATAAAAAAAAAAATATCTAAAAAAACATTATGCAAAAAGAAGATATTATAGAGGTTCAAAAATAAGTTTATAAAATTGCATTTAGGCTGACTTTACTGTATAGATCTGAGCATTCCCCTGAAAAAAATTCATTGATACTTAAATCTGATGGAATTCTCGTCAACTATGTCAAGCATTAAAGATGATAGACATCCCCTCTTTTTTGCCCTTTAATCTATAGCTATTAAATTATCACATCTAAAACATACCAAGCTTTCCACATGAAATCCAACTGCGGCATTAACTTGTTAAAACAAAGAACCTCGCTAACAGAATACACTCCGATAGCGGAATAAAAAAAAACATGCAAAAAAAAAAAGATATATTTTTCTTAGATCGAAGGCCAATATATACCTCACTTCAGGATTGATGCAAATGTTTCGAATAAGCTGGAAGCCGCAGATCCCCACGGCAGCCCCAACCGCAGCAAAGAGCGGATAAACCTATATTCGTAAGTCACTGAAACTCAGATCAGCAAGGAAATATAGCCGATTTCTCGAACATCAAGCGAAGAAGTTGAAATAGTGACAACATTAGATCCGTAAAACGAAGATTGGGAAAAGAAAAAGATAGTCAAAACGTGAAGACAGCTGCTCGCAGATCTATAGCAATCAAGAAGAACGAGGACGGAAGGTAGAAAGAGACCTCAGGCCTCAGCCAACGGCTGGCGGCGGCAGGAGCCATGGAAGATCGACAGTCGGAGACAAAGGCGACGAGGAAGAGAAAGTGGTTGCAATTGGTAAATCTGCTTTCTTTGGACCCAATTTAATATAAGATTTTTCTTCTAATCGGCACTCCTAAGAGTTTCTTTACTCAATTAATTGGACTCTGCGCTCGGAACTTTTATTAGGTCCGGTGTAAGGATGTAGAGGGCCGTCCGGTTGAAGGTAAAATTTAGTCAAAAAATTTGGTATTTGTTCGGTATTGCTAGGTATTATTTGATAATAACGAGGAATACCGCTCTGTGAAGATCAATACCGAGTTATCCCGAGCAATACCGAGTTGTACCGAGTTTTTTCTATGAAAAACTAGGTACAACTTTTGTATAACTCGGTATTGCTCGGTATAGCTCGGTATAACTTGGTATTGGGTTTTCACGTGATGGTATTCCTCATTATTGTTTGGTATTGCTCGGTATTTGCTCGGTATTTCTCGTTTTTTGGTGCGATTTGGCTTCCGACCGGACGTTCCTCTACGCCCGGTCGAAGGACGTAATAATTGTTCCTGTGCTTGATATTTTCAAAAAGGAAAAATTTTATAATAATAAATTTATATTAAGTTTACAATTTAAACAAAAAATATATTATAAAATTTAAAAAATATATATATATTAAAAAAGATCCTACCAAAATAGAATGGAAATAGGCTTAGATAAATCTATATTAATCTATACTAATAGGTGCTTGAGTTTTCACTCATATCAGCATAGCCAGAAGTAAATTCGACTTGTTGGTGAATATCTTATATTTTTTCCTTCCAAATATAATAATTCATAACAAAACAATAAGCAGTAAAAAAATCAAAAAATCAAAAGGTATAAGGTTCTTTATTAAGAGATGGAAGTGAATTTCTTAGGCCTCATTACATAAAATATGAGAGGAAGCGCTATGCCTATGGTAGCAAGCTTATCAATGTTTTATGACCTTTAATACATTAGCATCCAATAGAATAAAGAAACCTTTAAGGAGTATCATTTAAGCCAAATAAATTGAGACTAGTGAGAGTTAAGATAATTCAACAACAACAAGCTATTATCTCACTATGTTGGGTCGGCTACATGAATCTTTTTTCTCTGTTGTGTCATATTAAGAGTCAAATTCTAATTTAAATCTAGTAAAGAAATGTAATTTTTAATATTTTCTAACCAAATCTTTTTAGGTCTACCTCTATATTTCTTAACATAAATTAAATCTAATACATCTACTTCCTAATCGGGTCATCGAAATCCCGTCGTTTTATGTGACCAAACCATCTAAGGAAACTTTCTCTAATCTTTTCTTCCACGGGAGCTACTCCAACCTTTTTACGTATGTGCTCATTTCATATACTGTCTCTAATAGTAAAGCCACTCATCCACATGAGCATTCTCATCTCTGTAACACTTAACTTAATATTATACTTCTTTTTTAATGACAAATATTTTGCACCATAAAGCATTACAGGTCTCACCGCCATCTTATAGAATTCTCCCTTAAGTTTGAGGGGGTACTTTTCTATCACACAATAAGCCTAATGTGTTTCTCCACTTCAACAATCCAACATGAATTCTACTAATAATATCTCCATCTATTTCATCATCACTCTGAATAATAGACCCAAGATATCTAAAATATGTACTCTTATTAATGACTTGATTACCCAAAGTCATAATCCCTCTCACAATATTTTTTTATTATTAAAATTATACTCTATATATTTAGTTTTAGATCTACACAAACGAAAGCCTTTAGACTTTAAGGTTGACCTCCATAATTCAAATTTACCGTCAACTCCCTATTGAGTCTTATCAATAAGAATAATATCATGAACAAAAGCATAGACCCGGGTACAACCTCTTGCAAATGTCTAGTGAGAACAACCATGAATAAAACAAAATGATATGGGCTTAAGGATAATCCTTGATGTAATCCAACTAAAATTGGAAAATAATTGGTCAAACCACCTTGTGTTTGAACACAAGTAACAACTCATGCATATATATCATTAATGACTTGAATAAGCATTATTAACCCATTTCTTCTCTAGAACTCTCCATGGCACTTCTCTTGGAACTTTATCATATGCTTTCTCTAAATAAATAAATATCATATGTAGATCATCCTTATTATATCCTTACTTCTCCATCAAACCTCTCAATAAATGTATAACTTCCATATTAGACCTACATGGCATGAATCCAAATTGATTTTGAGAAACATTAGTATTATATTGTAACATATTCTCCATAACTCTCTCCCATAGTTTTGAATTATACCACATAAACTTAATTCTTCTATAATTCGCACAATCTTGTGCATCACCTTTATTCTTAAAAATAGAAATCAACACACTTGCTCCACTCATCTGACATCTTTTTTGTCTTTAAAATAATATTAAAAGGTTTAGTAAGCCAAGCAATTCATTCATCTCTTAAGCATTTTCACGCCTCTATTGGAATATCATTAGATCCAATAGCTTGTCCAAAATTCATTTTCTTTAAAGCTTCTCTAACCTCGGTCTTACTAATACGCCTATAAAAATAAAAATCTTTATTTTCATTTAGGGTGCTAAGGTCACTAAAGTCAATCACATTCTCACAATCTTCATTAAACAGTTTAGTAAAATATCTCATCGACCTTTGTTGAATATCCCTTCAAATAAAAGCACTTTTTGATCTTCATCCTTAATACACATCATTTGAACTAAATCCTTACTACTCCTATATCTTTGTTTGGTTAACTTATAGATATATCATTTTCCCTACTTAGTATCTAATTTATTATATGAATCATTAAAAGCTAAGATTCTAGCATCACATATATTTTTCTTAGACTTCTTGTGAGTCTCTTTATATCTTTTCCCATTTTTAGAATTTTTATATCTAAACCAATTTTTATAATAAAATAAATCTTTCAATTATTTTTATCTTTGCTTATACATTTTGATTCTACCACCAACATTTTTTTACTATTAGAAGCTTTTCCTTTTAAAATTCTAAGCACATTTTTTGTAATATTTTTAATATCACTAACTATTTTCTCTAACATAATATTAGATTCCTCAAGCACATACAAAAATTTTAAGATTTATAATCTTACTCCAAAAACATTTTTGTTAACATTCTTTAAATGCACACAACTAATCCTAGAATAATGTTTTACTTTATTTTTTGCACATGCATCTTAAAGTCCAAAACTAATAATCGATGTTAGGTACATAAACTTTTACTCAGAATAACTTTATAATCTTTGCAATCTAAATGATATATTTTTCTTATAATAACAAAAATTAATATGAGTTTTATTATATCCACTCTTATAAGTTATGAGACGTTCATCTCTTTTCTGAAATAAGATATTAGCAATTATAAAATTGTAAGGTAAAGAAAAATTTAATATGATATTACCACCTTCATTAGTCGCCCTAAGCCCATAGCCACCATGAATACTTTTAAAATCATCTACCTCTCTACCAATATGTTCATTTAAATTTTCTTTTCCAATAAAAACTCTTTCTTAAAAAGGTATCTTTTATATTAATTCTTTTAAGTTATTCCAAAGTTTTAATTTTGAATACATATCCAAACATACTTGAAGAGCATAAAAACTTATTATATTAACAATCTTAATATCAATAACAATCTTTAAAGCTATAATTCTATCTTTAATTTGTTGACCTCGATTTTGCCCAGACCCGGGGTCAAAGGGTTGACTTGGTCAAATTGACCAAGCCAGACCTCAAGACCCTCTCCAATGGGTTCAGTGAGTCGAGTCGAGTCTGTTGAGCCTGGACTTGGACCCTGGGTCAACCTGGTTGACCAAGTCAACCAGGGTTGACCACCTAGCCCATTAAGAGCTCGAATCATTTTTTAAAATCATTTTAAACCCTTTCTTGAGCTCGAGCTTCCTCCCCATGGACCCAATTGACTGATTTGACTAAGTCAAACGTTGACTTGGTCAAATCAGGTCCTAAATAGGTCATAATAGCCTATTTTATTACAATTAAGACCTAATTAATGGGAATTAAAGCCTCCTTTCATTTTAAAACTCAAGATCCCGCCTAAATCACTTAATGGAGCCTCATGATTGACGAGGGATTGAATCAAGGCCGTCGATCATCGCTTCGAGCATTTAAATAGTGATTTTAGGGTTCCAAGGGGGGGAGCTTGCAATCTATTCCCCCTAGGCTCGAGAGTTTTCGTTGGAGAGCTCCTGAGACTTTCCCCCATCCTCCACGATCAAACCCGACGGCCAGGACCTCCGCCGGCGGCGAAATCCGGCGAGACCGACCGCCCTCCTCCCTTCAGCTCGATTTCCGTTCGATCGAGATAGTTTCGGAGCCCGAGTTCAACAGAGGAATTGTTCTAGAGGATTCCACGAGTCCAACGAGCCCAAGATCGTCCAAATCCACCGTGTGGATTGAGGTATATCTCAAACCCTAGTTTAGAACACTTAGAGTTAATTAGCGTTGTGATTAGTAAATATTAATTAAAAATAAACATCCCCCATCGATGCTCTTCACTAGTAAAAGCTAGATCTCAAATTTAATTGCGTTTGGTCCATCCGTTTGAGAGAACGAAGCGAAAATCCCCCCAAACCTTCGGTCCGGCCGGTTGCATGCACAGGACAGAGCGGGGCCGTCGGATCTCTGATCAACGGACCAGATCTGGTTGTACACAGTTCGGATCCGTCTCGCGATCCGGCCGTTCGCTGTGTTCCTCCGTATGGCTCGATCACGACCGTCCGTGTGAGATGGCGGGTGATCTAACGGCGCCCAGCACCCGCCGACGTGGATGAGTGGCTCGGCTCTGATTTCCGCGCCACGGCAATCATTGCCAATGATTGCGCGGCGGCGCAATCATTGGCAATGATTGCGCCGAACCGCGGGAACCAATCCGCGCCCGCCACGTAAGCCCTAGCCGCCGGATTAGGATTTTAATTAGGTTTTAATTATTTTTAAGTGTATTTTAATTAACAGAACTTTAAGAATTCACAGAAAATTCGTTTTTCGTCCGATTTTGGCGTATAATACCTCGTTGGATTCGTATCGTCGTCCTCTACATGATAAAAATTTGTTTTTTTTTTAAAATGACCTGTGGATTTTAAATTATTTTAAAAACAGTGAAAAGGGTTTATTTTTAATATTACTAATATCATTTAAATGCTTATTTTAATGTAATTATTATTATATTATATAATTATAATTATTTAGCACTGTAATTATCATTTTTAAACAGTATTTTATTGTTTATTTATTATTATTATTATTATTTTTATTTTCTTTTAAAAAATTATTTTTAAAATAGGCCTTTAATGCCCTTTAAACTTCAAAAAATTCATGTCTCTCGTTTTCGCTCCGTTTTTAACGCACAATGTCTTGTTTTGAACGTATTTAGATTCTGCACTTTCTGGAATTGGTTTTATTTGAAATTTGTGGATCTGTGTGCAATTATTTTCAAAACAGTAAAACAGTAGTATTTAAAAATACTTAATTATTGCCTTTCAACTTCGAAATTACATAACTTTGTCGTTTTAAGTCCGCTGTCGACGCACAGCACCTTGTTTTGTATGTACTCTGAATTCTGCATATTTTGAAACTATTTTCAGATAAAAAGTTTGTTTGTATCTCCTGTCATTTCAAAAACAGCAAAAATACACTATTTTAAAATATTATTTTATTGTACTTAAACTTCAGAAATTCGTATCTTCGCCATTTTAAGTCGGATTTTGACGTGTAACCCCTCGTTCTTTTCAGAAAAGCGAGCTTTATGTTTTGAAACCATTTCCAGCCCTCGATTTTGGCTGTTTTGACCAATCACTATTTGGATTCGATTATTCGAGTATTTTTGATATTAAATATTAATTATGATAATTATTTTCAGGATACAAAATATTTTCAAATCGCTTGAGACTTCGTTAGGGTGGTCAGTGGGTCTCCCCTATATTTATGTAGATATGAACTAACCTATTTTTAAATTAAATTATTTTTTAAAAGATTATATATATTTACAATTATTTTGAGTATTTGCGAAATTACTTATGTTATTAAATTCTTAATTCCGGGAGATCCGCTATTGCATGAAATTTTAGACATGGGTTCTATATGTGAAGAGCAAGTCATGGGGGAGTGGGTTAGTGGATGATTGGATCCCAACCATTCACTAATCCCTTCATTAGGTGTCTTTACTTCCTTACTGTTCGTAGTTTGCATGTGTAGGTTGCACCACAATCACTTAGCCTAGGCTCTCCTAGATTTAAGGACATGGTGTGTTTATTTTATTTCTGTACTCCCATGCATTTATTACCTTGAGGGTTAGTTAAAACATCACTTCAGACCCATGCAACGTAGTGACACCCTAAGGACAATAATTAAGGATCCGTCTAGCGAACTTAGAAGTTTTCTAGGAGCTAGGATAGACCCCGGAACAACATGAAAACCTCAACACTTAAACTTAGTGACATCTAAAACATCACTGAATTTTCTAGGAATTTTAGGAGCTTTTAGAGCCCTTAATTAACCAACCCTAATTAACTCGTTAAATAAGTCCCCGAGACCTCCCGAAAATTACGATAAATACACCCTAGGTCAGAAAATTACCCATAATACCTCAAACTGACCAGAATCCGACCCTTGACTTTAGATAAATAGGGCTCTTTAGTTTGACTCTAGGTTGACCCATAATTTGACCATAGGTGGAAATTACCTTTTTGCCCCTAATAAATCATTAAAAATTATTTAAAATCTCAAATTTTCTCCAAACCCTTGGGATCATTTTCTTGAGTCATTCCTGACTTTTGGGAATGATTCCATTCAGTTTGGAGCTCGTTTGGATCAAAACAGTAAAATTGGTCCTTCCCTAGTTAATTTAGAAATTCCCTTAGATACCCCGATTTTAGAAAACTCATAACTAATTGTAGAAAATTCCAAATTAGGTAAACTCACTTGCATTAGACTCCAATTAGGGTCTAGTATTTACGAAAAATATTAGGTATCCAGAAACACACCTAAATTAGAAAGTCAACTTTTTGGTCAACCCTGGTCTATAGGATAGGGCCCGAAATTTAGAAAATTCATAACTTTAGCTAGAGACCTCCGATTTCAGTGTACTACCTGGCTAACCACTTGTATTGAGGTCTAGTATTTTCCTAAGATTATAGAAACCTCAGACCTAGCCTATTTCCCATAATGACTTTTTGGGCCCTTAGCTCAATATCTAAGAGGACCCGGGACTTTCCAAAATTGGCTAATGCAATTTAAACTTCAAATATGAATATCATAAGCTCTTAAAACTGATCAACAAACTGAAATAATTAAAATACATCCTAATTCATTAATATTTGAATTTTAACAAAAATACCCTTTTCAGACCCCCAACATACCTGAACTCTAGATAACTTTAACTAACTACCCTGCTCAGGATCTATCCAAACCACACCAACCTTACACACACATAGAATTGTTTGCTAGGGCACCACTTTTAGACCTAGGTTAGGCCGCTGTGTTTTATTTTCTGCGGTGTGCCGGAGCTTTCCGTGGTTTTCATTGCATGCTGTTTGAAAAGTGATTGATGTGTTTGCTTACTTTTTCTGCACTCTGGATGTGAGCGTTAGACTTACCCATAGGTTAGGAGCGCCAAATATATATACTGTTCTTCCGTGCAGGTGGCCATGCTCAAGCTAATAAAAGGGGGGAGCATTATTATGATTTCTAATAATGTTTTATGCAGGTGCTTGCTCAGCTCCCCCTAAAATGAAATGAGGGCTAAAATTATTAAATTATTATAACTGCTACAGATAGAGCTGCTTAGCCCTCAAAATTAAGAGCATGGCTTGGCACAGGGTCAATGGTGTTAGCATTTTCATTTTCATATAAACTGCTTGGGATGATTTTTACTAGGATAACCTTGCAGGAATTCTTAGATTTACTGTTTTCAATTCATGTAAAAATTTGTAATAATTGTTAAGAGTTGTGAAAACAACTATGAGTCGGGATATTCTTATCCAACTCAGACTCCAAAAGAAGAAGGCATCCCTAAAGGGGAGAGTCTTCTTCCATTTGGAAGACTGAGTTGGATGGCTTTAAATATCCAAAGAGAAAAGGCAATACACCCCTGCTGGGGGGAATTGTCTCTTCGTTTGGATATTCAAGCCACGACGGATCCAAGGAGTCCAAGGAGGAGATTTCCAAGGAGTCCGAGGAGGAGAATTCCAAAGAGTCCAAGGAGAAGATATCCAGAAGACTAAAGGTTTGAAGACCCAATATCCCACTCAAAGTTGTTGGCGTCTGTCATAGGCTTAGAAATCCGGGTTGTTGGCAGTGGAGCCCGGCCACTTTATTTTCTGTATATCTGGGGTGTAATAAGGGCAATTTGCCTATGGCCATTTAGTTGATTATTTTGGATTTATATTGATGTGTTTACCTGATTGCGCAGTAGAAATTGCCTGCTTTTCCTAGGTTTCTTTCTTGCATGTCGTTTTTGTTTTCGCCTGGATTTCGTAGGCTCTTCTAAGGACTATAAAATTTTTATACTCGTAACTAATTTCTAAAATTTTAAGTTATAAATAACATAGAAATCTAACGAACCTAGGGAACTGCCGGAATCGTCCGGGGTCGCATGCATATTACTGCATCTTCTCTCTCCTTCTTATAAGACATCTCCCTGCCTGCGGGTAGAGTCCGGATAATCTGGCCTATGAGGATGAAGTGCCGGACCTAGGGAGACTCAGTCTTTTCAAAAAATTATTTTCTATAAGCCTGTTTTAAAGTTCTATAGCATTCATGAGCTGACGATTCAATTAGCATGCATTGCATTAGTAACTAACTAATTAAAATTTAATTGCATTAGCTAGGAGCATCTAACCCACATAAGTCCAGGACCACTTAGGAAATCCTCTAGATGTCGGTCCTATTTCCAATAACTGTACTACCCACCCATCTTTCATAATTGACTTGACAGCATGGTTTTGAATCGATTAGGTGGTTAGCTGGCTCCCCCATCCAGGCCGGGATAAGTCCAGATCTTTGTATTGCATTAGCTAGGACACTGGTCTTAGTGTGTGTCGAACACAGTCCAAACTAGATTTAGGATTCAAGGCTACTACATTCGGTCTCGTAGTAAGCCTAAAATAGTAGGTAGGTCCCTTCCTTTCATGGACCCTAAATCCTGCTTATCTGCGTCACAGGATGACGCCACCTCCATCTCTTCTCTCATGCATGTGATCGAGTGCTTGATTTATTTTCTCCAGTTTCTATTTAGTACCCTAGAGCCTCCGAATGCTGGTATGAGCCACGCTTGTTTGATTCAACCCTTCGGACCTTTCTTCTTCTTGGATAGGATTTCCTAGTCTATACCCATGTGCCAATCCCACTTTAGGAGAGGATAATGTATGATCCTTAATCGAGAGTTTTCTCAGGCTCCGGCCTGGGATGTAATTAACCACGGGGGCTTGCGCCCGTGGGAAACTTGATCCCACATCTACTAAACCCCATTCGATCTCTCATATCGGATGGGGGAAACCCGTGATTTGGTTATGTATATTACTACCCATCGGGGTGTGTTGGCGACAGTCTCTATCCCCAATGGTTAGTCGTATGCACGATCCAATCTGCCCTTCCAATTGACCCGTTCGCGCGGTGCTCTTTCGGAGGTCCACATAATTCTATTAATTTTTATAATATTACCCTTCAAACTCTTATCTATAATCAAACCTACACCATTTCTAGTATGATATCTACCATAATATCATACTTTAAATCCTAAAATATTAATCTTTTTAGTCTTCTCTCCAACCCATTTAGTTTTTTGAATGCATAGAATATTTATCTTCCTCTAAATCATAATATCTATTAAATTCGTTAATTTGCATGTAAGGGAACCTATATTTTAAGTTCTTATACATATTTTAGTTTCATGGACTAGCTATTTTTCCCACGTTTGTCCATGATGTGAGAACCCTTACCTATTTAATACTACACCCGGACGTCAATGCAACATCCCTTGCACACTTGTCGTTGTATTTAAGATATATAGCATGCCACTTCTTGGGAAGACCCTATCATTAACACAATATATTAAAGAATTTATATCATGAATATTTGACAAGTTTTGCACTACTTGTTGACTATATAATGCAACCCTCAATTTTTGTCATTCAAAACTTGAGACCTAACAAAGTTAGTTTATGTTAAGATAATGCCGAAATAAAATCACCCTAGCTCTAGTATTGCAAAAATATCCACATTGTCCCATACAATTTTATCCTAGCATCCCCCCCCCCCAATGAAATTATGGTTTTATTTGGGAGAACTTTCTTACTATTTTATGAAGTAGCTTTCTAGTATAAAAATTTTAAATTAAAACAATTTTGTACTAAAAAATTGCTTCATAAAGCAGTAAAAAAGATATACTAAATGAAGCCTATATTAAAGAACATATTGTTAATAATAACGAAAAAGTTGGACAAATTCCAATTCCAATTATTGATAATATAGTTGACTTTAGCTTGAGCAACAACAACATTAAGCCTTTTATCCTACTACGTAAGGTTGACTATATGAATCTTTTTTCTCTATTGTGACATATTAAGAGTAAAATTCTCATTCAAATATAATAAAAAATACCATTTCAATAATTATAATTACAGTTTAGGTCCAAAACATTTAAGAAAATGCTTACTAATAATTTAGGGATATAGAAATAAGAAAAAAGATGAACTATTTCTAATAAAATAGGGGAACCTTTTATTCATACTTAATGTTGTGGATGTTAAGTGCTTCCAAAACATAAAAACTCTCATAGTAGAAGATTTTCAAATGGATTTGTAAGAGGTAATACACCACAAAGAGAATATAAATAAGCAATCAACCAATATTAAGGAGAAGACCAAAAAAAATTGAAGGAAAGTTACTAATATTTAAACTCAAGGCCTGTCCAAGCCCCTCAATGTTTCAAATAGAATTAATAAAGCAAACTTCAAACTCTTGCATATTAACTTGCTTCCTCATAGTAGCAGCCAATAAATATAGAGATTTTTCAAGGAGTTAATGGTACGTACATTGTCCTTTTCAATAACCAAGAAGTCGTCTACAAAAAGAATGTGGGAGAAAATATTAGAGTAGAGTTGTTGAGAATAGGATGAAAATAACCATCAGAACTCCTTTTCTCTAAAAGATAGGGAAAAATGTATATAGAAATGATGAATAGAAAAGCAAAAGTGAATAACCTTATATCAAATCATTAGAATGTCCACTTAAAATAAACAAATATTTCCTTGTTAAGTACATTGAATAATCGTACATCGAATCATTTATAGTTTATTGCCCCATTGAGAGTAGATACCTCTTTGATATTATTTGCATTCCTCTTATTTTAATGGAATTATATACAAATATAAGTTCATTATCCCGTCTGACAATCTAAGAAGTTTAGGCTCTTTGTTTAATCCATAAGTGTTCACAAAGAAACGTTTGTATATATTTATTATGTACAAGTTTATCTTTAGCATTCAGCTTGGAATTTAGAGGGTCATTCTCAAGTAGATAGAGCACTCTTTATTACCCATTTTTTTTATAAAAAATAGCTTCTAATACACGTTGGATCCATAATTCCATAGCTTCCTTGTGATTGTTTCTTAATATTCAAATGATTTTTAAAAATTGCATCCATATCCAAATCAACAAGCAAATACATAAAGATGAATTTTTTAATTAAAACCTAATATATATATATATATATATATATATATATATATATATATATATATATATATATATATATATATATATATATGACTAAAGCATTGCATATTAACCATGATAATCACTCCACCATCACATGAACATAGCAAGAATATTAATAAAATAGAAAATCCCAATTTTCACAAAATAAAATTATAATGTATGTTTTATAGTTGAACTAAAGTTTCACTATTTCATTTAATAAATTAGATTAAATATTTTTAACCATCCCAAAATTTTCCAAAATAATTTAGTGCATTTTCCTATATTTAGTATTTAAAATAATGATTATATTATTTTTTAAAAATAGAAAACTAACCTTCATAGTTGTGAGAAATATATAGGTTTGCCAATACATTGTCCTAAACCTAGGATATCAAATACAAGAACATATGAATATGTCATACATTGGACTTTACTTTAAAGCCAAAACCATGCATGATAATAAATTCAAACCAAAATAAATGGCTTAGATCAAATTTATAAACATACTTAAGAAGTTTTAAAACGTTAAATTACTTTATATATATATTTGAATTAAAATAGAAGGTAAATAAAATTTTTTAAATTAAAATATTGAATATTTTTTTAGTAAAATCCAGTTTCCATAATCATCATTGAAAAAAATTTTTTGGTGAAAATTTAATTTTATTTGGTGCATGGAATAATTTTATACAAAATCAAATAAAATCCCTTAAATTAACTAGCTAGATTGATTGGGACAATTAATTCATTTTGAGACCAAATCAATCGCTTCAGTTTCATTTTTCGTAGATGGAATCGCACTTGAATTAGAAGGTTTGTGTTAATGAGTTGGCACTAACATGATAGACTCAAAGCCTTATATATCCTTCCACAAATCAGATATTTGAGAAATTTAAATTGCATTAGGTTTAAGAGAATGAATTCTATCTATGGGTCTATAAAACTTAGCAGGTTATGCTCCCAACACATCCCAAGATTAAGTAACCTAAGGCAAAACTAGATCTATGTTATTTATATCTGTAGTTCATGAAGTAAGACAAAATCAACCAAAAACCCTTAAAAGATGTATTAAAGTAGATCATTCTATGGAATTGGCTTGAGTATGGCCAAATCTCCTTAAGCACCAAAGCTTGAATAAGAATTTTGGTTTCATAGATATAGGATCTCATTAGAAGGATTGAACTACTGTCAAATGCTCTAAAGAACATCCCTCGGCATAAAGAACATGAATGAGTCAAATGAGGAGTTCAAGGTTAGAGAATTGCTTAAACTCCATAAGTTGTTTGCTTAAACCCATGTTGTTGAGATGGGTTAGATGATGGATGGCTCGAGATTAGCAAGTTGAATGGTTATGATTAATTGGGAGACAATTGGTGTGTCAAGATGCAATCCTTACTTTGATTTCCTTAGCCATATTGGATTGACTTAGTCCCTTACAAATTCTTTCTTAACCATTTGTAAATGGATTAGTTGAACCTTAAACTTGCTAGATTAGGTCAATGATAATACTAAACAACTAATTGAGGTTTTGGCTAATTAAATTAAGGCCTAAATAGGATTGAGTTCATGGATATTTAATTAGGTCCATTTGATTTAACTTGAATCAATTAACTTAATTAGTTATGTCAAATTAATGGTCAATTTTACTCAATAAGGATGTGATAACCTCATTCAACAAAATTTTGTTCAATAATTTGATCAAATTGAGGCTTTGAGCTCAATTTGGCTAGGTAGGTCCCTTAAGCACTCTATGAAGCTACATAAGTCAATTGGGTTTGATTAACTCAACAAAAGGTCAATTAAGTCAAATTAATATATGATGAAGACTTCTTCAAAAGCAATTTGATATATAATGCATTCAAATTGCTTAATTTGGGTCAAATAAGCCAACTAGTCTAATCAAGGGTCAATTATACATTGTTTACATGTAGTTAACCCATTGGAATTAGTTTGAGGTCATAGGCTTAATCAATTTAGGTTATTTAAATATATGTATTGTATTAGGCCAAATATGTTAATTTTGACTAACATACAGTCAACATTCCAATTAGGCTAATCCAAAATTCTACTAAGGACTTATTGGTATGGAAGTATATGTTTCATTAGATTAATTGACCCAAAGTGTACAAGTAAGTCCTAAGGTCTATAAGGATTTAGAGGATGAGTTGCTCACATGTTAAACTCAAGACCTTAGTCTAAATCTAAGGATGTAATTATTAATCATAATTAACATAATTATAAATAAACTAGTGGGGAAGATGTTTGTCTTCTTAGATTATGAACTAAGGCTATTAGGCCTAATGATGATTAAGCAAAGATTAGGGATAACCTAGGGCTAAATCTAGTAAAACCTAATCCAAAGGGAGGATTGCGATCAAAATTTGCACAACCAAGGGATTCCTCTTATGGGTTTTAATAAGTTTAAAGGGCCTTGTGGCCATTCTAGGTTTAGGTTCTAGGTAGCTTATTTTATGATCTATGTTAAGGTTTCTAGCTAACGTAAGCTAGGGTTCATCTTAAAAATGAATTCAAGGACTTGAATTGAACTTAGGAGAGGAGTTTAGTGATAAATGAATTTGATTCAATTCATCATATCAAGGGTTAAAAAAATTCTTGTATCATCCCTAATACGGGCTATGTGATCAAACAAAGATTTTGGACAAAGCCAAGTGTCAAAGCTCTAGATTGAGAATGACAATCCCATTTAATAAGTTTCTCACATAATTTAAACTGAATAAATCTAAGAATTGATTGACATTTAAAGTGTTTCAAATTTTGGTTCCAACATAGATATCGACTCTAATCGTACTTATAAAGAGGCATTATATTGCTTGTGTCGTATATGGAGTTGAATTGTGATGGATAAAGTTACGAGATAGATTGATGCCTTAATTCTAATTTTAATGAATAAGAGTGCATAAATTTAGGCTTCTATAAATTTTAGATATAAGGTTAGATTTGAATTCTTTATAGTGATATATATGAGTATCTTAATTACTATATGTTGGCCAAGAAAGTTGAATGAGAATAGTATCTTCATCAATATTAAGTGGTGGAAACATTCAACTAAGATAAATGAGAGAAAATTTAATTATGTTGTGTTATAGCTATTGTGATTATACTATATTGCTTCAAAGTTATAGTCAACTATTATAGTTTTATTTGTCCCTATTAAATATAGTATGTTTTGTTATAGAGGTTGTTAACACTTTATTGTGCAATAGTTATGATTACTTTTTTATAACTTGTTATTGAGAACCTCATGTAGTAGGTAGGTGTTAAAAGAGATTCATAGATAAGCATTAAAGAAAAAATAAAACCGATCACTAATATAACATATATTATATGAACTAACAACACCTAAATACATTAAACAGAAGAAGTTAAAAACATTATAGCATTACTTAACTATATTATAACATTAGTTACTTGGCAAATTATTACAAACTCAAAGTCCTTTTATAGAAAATATAATTACATAAAATAATTTTACATTTATGATAAACCATTGGTTGGAATATATATTATGTGATTGCATGCCCCATCAAATAAATTTAAGAGCATTATTATTATTATTTTTAGTTTTATAAATCTCTAGTAGTGCTCGATAAAATATAAAAGAGACATAAGGAGAATCCTAGGTTCAAAAACATATTCATTAATGAATGTATATTTTTCATTATTTTTGTCCGCTTGAGAATCTATATTATTTCCTTTCTATTAGACTCTTCTAACTTCAGCCTATTTTTATGATTATCTTCATGTATGAAATAATCTAAAATCATAAAACTACTAATCTAAACCATTTTTTAGCAATGTTTAATTCTCATTCAAATATGATTCGAATATGGTTCAAATCATGGTCAAACATGGCTCTATCCATGCTAAAAAATGGTTCAAAAATTATTTGAACTTGGTTCAAAGCTCATAAATGAGGTTTGAACCTTCTTTAAGAATCACTCCAAACAAATTATTGCATATAATAGTCAAATCCTAGGTTCAAAATAGATGTTCAATCTTTGTTCAAAAATAGAACGGGCGCTTAAACATTTGACTCTTCATATTTGTTCAATGCTTTTTATTTTCTTTTCAAACATACGGTTCTCCTACTACGTTGTTCATTCACCTCACCACCACAATCAATAATTCAATAATGATGCGAGCATAACAAACTGAGATATCCTTGTATTCCTGAAAGAGTCCTTATAAGAACAATTAAACTCAATGAACCCTTCCTTCATGCCATTATCCTTCTTATATTATCCCTTCATTTAAGGTGAATATTGCCTTGTTCCATGAGATTCATTGACTAGAGTTGCCAATGCCACAACACATGTTGCTAGGAACAAATATAAGGACATCCTCCATCCATTGGTTGTCAATTCAATCCTCAACTCAACCAAAAAAAACACCTACAATGATATATATATATATATATATATATATATATATATATATATATATATATATATATATATATATATATTATATATATATATATATATATATATATATATAGGATTGTGTTATGCCTTGCTTACAAAGAAAGTCAGTAAAAGGCCAATTCCTTAAATGAAAGTGAGGTCCATTGGCTTATATATTTTTCTAATTAATTCCATTCCAACAAGTGGCCCATATATTCTACTTATAACTCCAAATATAACCACAAAAAAATTACAAATATTAATAAGTAAACTAGCCACCTTGTTAACTATTATGTTAAAATCTAGTCATATTGTGCTTTGGTGAATACAACGTATGACTGTTATATTCAATAAACGTCAACAAACATAAATAAACTTTTATGTTATTTAATGTTATATGTCACTTTGTCCATATTATAATGAGATTCATTTTTGTTGAAGGAATTTATATAGGAGGTTTTTATTCCATTAACTTCATCCAAATAGACCTCATTGTGAAAGAGTGATGAGTACTGGCAATAGAATAAACCTTAACACCTCGTGACATTCCAAAGAATGTTAAAACCTAACATTCAATTATTAAAGTCATTCTCATATTAGGCATTTGACTGTCAATATATGATTGTCTTCTCCTGAAATATGATTAATGAACAACTCAAAGGAAAAGCACTCATGTTATCTTTGTTATTCCTAAAACCACATGATCTTTTTATTAGTTGTTGCCCATGTGATGCTATGCTCTTCCAGCTCTTACTAAAGCATCATCTTCTTCACCTATCTTTCCTTAAGCTTCTCTTAAATTATCTTTATTTACGCTTCTTCTTCAAAGATGGACATAGCAGAGATGGACATAGCCTATAAAATGAAGGATTATTCTACATGGGCCAAACCTTGAGCACTATCTTAGACCTTCTTTATAAGATTTTTCATCTCTTAGGCATTTTTATTTCATTACTTCTACACTTATACTAAGTCACTTAAAGTGAGCACTCCATTTTAGATCCTTCACCACATTAGTAAATTTTGGGAAGAGCTCTCATTTTACAATTTTAATGGTCTTATTACCAGATGGTGTAAAGCAGAATATAATAGGCATTAGTCAATTGTGTGATAAAAAATTTGAAAATTGTATTCATGTTTGCTTAAGCTTAAAAAAAATATAAAACAAGTTTTTGCTACTATAATATTTATATGTTTGATATTAATAATATTTGTAAAAATAATTCTATTAAATGGTCAATCACTATAGTTAAGTTTCTCAAGGATCTATAAGTGAACACCACCAATAAGAATATAAGATTATTATTAATTATGATATCGTGATGCTCATTTGGTTAGGAGAGACAAGCCACCCTTATCCCTGTTAAAAGGGGATGCTCTTAAGGAACTCTTTTAGCTAATATTCTATGCTATAGGAAGAATACAATGAAGTTTATGGCTAAAGGCATCTCATCATTTAAATAAAAAGAAATCATAATATATAGACATTAGTGAAGAAACTAAAGAAAATAAGAAGATAATGCTAGAGAATATGAGAAAGTTAGGGAAGACAAAAGAATAAAAAGATGAATGATTATTCTTATTGTCCCTTTATATTCTTATGTATGCATTTGATATAGAGGGGTGATAGGTTGCTTCTTATGAAGTAAAAGCATCATGCATCTTCACCTCTTTAGAGTTATAATTATCATCATGATGAATTGCAATAAGAAGAAGAAATCAATGATACAATTGAGGATGACAGTGTGGCATTCAATTAGCTGGGGGAGGAGAGCACTCATAAATATCACAAGAGGAGGAGCTTGTTCAATTAAAATATTATATAAAAGGAGGAGTCAGATTAGGATGCAGTTTATGGCAAAAGGCATCTCATTGTCTGGGCATGCTTTGGCAAAAAAATTGTGTATGTAAATGGTAGTGAAAGCAATAAAACATATCATATGATGACACTGGAGAAGACATTAATGAAGAAAACAAAGGATACTCTCCTCATTGTACTTTTATATAATTATATAGGTACTTGTGGCAAAGGGGGATATAATAGTATTATGACATTCAATTAACTAGGGTGCATATAGCTCTCATATCTATCATAAGGGGATGTTTAGTCAATTATTATGTGCCATATAGGAATGAGACATTAAATTCCCAATGAAGTTTGTGGCAAAATGCATCTCATCATCAGGGAGTACTTTGTCGATAAATCATGTATGTAGTTGATTGTGAAAGTGATTAAATATAAAGATGATGATGCTAGAGAAGAAATGAAAAAAGAAGACCAAGAAGATTCTCCTCACTATCCCTTTATATATTTGTATAGGTGCTTGTTGTAAGGGGTGACAAAATTTCCCTTAGAAATGCCTCTTTTCCAACTTGATGCTATAATGATCATTGTGATGGCTTGCCATCCCATTATGCCAATAAATTATTTTGTCATATTACTACTTTTAGTGGATCACAATGGTGGCTTGACAACATAAAAATCCATCATGACATGAAATTTCTAACATCTCTTCCCTATGATTTATAGGAAAAAACGACTAAATTTCTTTCCAATGTTTAATACAAATGAACTATATTGCTGGTCACTCCAACATATATGTCCATCTAATGTCATTTCATTTAAATATGTCCTACATTATTGATCCCTTTGTTGTTCATCCTCCTTGCAATAGATATTTTATCCGACAAATGCATATTTATGCACATAGATTAGGGGTGCAAACGAGTATAGTCGAGCTCAAGTCAGGCTTAACTCGAGCTCAACTCACGAGTAAAATCAAGAGCTCGAACTCGAGTTGAACTCAAAAGGTGAGCTAGAGCTCGGATCTTGCCATTGAAACAGAGCTTGCGAGTAACTCGTGAGCCTTCTATTGTCTGCCTTCGCCCACGCTTGTGCGGTCTGCATTCGCTTGCGCTTACGTCTTCTCATGCATAGACAAGCCGTTCAACGAGTTCTCGAGTCGAGCACCACCTGAGCTCAAACTCAAGCTCAATAATCCAATGAGGTCAAAATTCTACTCGAGAACGAGCTAGAAACTCGATAAGCTCCGCTCGCAAGTTCGATCCGGCTTGACTCACTTACACCCTTAACATAGATACATTCAAAAAATGTAAAAAAAATTACAAAAATTTGTAAATTGAGAAAATTTCTAAAAAAAAATTAAAATAAATGTATGAAAAATCTAATTTTTAGAAATTATACTATCTTAAAATTATTGTTCTAAATATAGTTCAATAATGTGACATATAATGAACCATGAAATTATTTTGATGAACAAATAATTGATGAAAAAATTGATTATATTTTGCCAAATAAAAAGCTAATAATTAATTCATTATATTTTAATAGATGTCGCTTCGTGGAGGCGCTAGTTTCGTTAAGAACAAAAAATATCCGTTGGGCCAAAATATTGTATAAAAGTAGTGGTGTCAAAACGAGTTAACGTGCCGGGTTCAAAACCGACTCAAAATTGGCTTGACTCAAATATAGTCAATCCAAACCCTATTCGTTTAATAAACGGGTTAAAAATACTAATCCAATTTCATCTTGTTAACCCATTTTGATTAATATTAATTTTTATAACATATTAACTACAAAGTTTAGGTTGTTTGATAAATTAAAAAATTATACACATTGGTAAAAATTTGAGAAAAAATTTTTTTTGAGTAAAAAATAAATTTATGGGTTAATTTAATATCAATAAAAAATTTAATCGGGTCAACCCGAATTTGAAGCGGACCAATCTGGTAAAATCCGGTAATAGAAAAGTCTACGAGCAAAATCAGCCCTTCCATCTATCTACCTCTTTTATTTTCTTTTCTTTTCCTCTCGCATACGATCCGCAGTCCGCAGACGAAAGATCCAAAGCCATGGCCGCCCTTCGCCGCCTCTCGTTGCCATCTATTCCACCCCTACGCAGGATAGTATCCCGCTCCTTCTCCTCCGCTTCCGACGATGACCAGACTTTGCTCACCATCGAGACATCGGTCCCCTTCACTGGTCACAATATCGATCCCCCATCCCGCTCCGTTGAGACCACTCCGAAGGAGCTCCTCACCTTCTTCCATGACATGTCATTGATGCGCCGGATGGAGATCGCTGCCGACTCACTCTACAAGGCCAAGCTCATCCGCGGCTTCTGCCACCTCTACGATGGTCAGGAGGCAGTCTCCATCGGCATGGAGGCTGCAATCACCAAGAGAGACGCCATTATAACTGCATACCGAGATCACTGCATCTTCCTCGGCCGCGGTGGCACCCTTTTGGAAGCGTTCGCCGAGCTCATGGGCCGCCGTGCTGGTTGCTCCAAGGGCAAGGGCGGATCTATGCACTTTTACAGGAAGGAGACTAACTTTTATGGCGGACATGGAATCGTTGGAGCGCAGGTTCCGCTTGGATGTGGGATTGCTTTTGGGCAGAAGTATTGTAAAGATGAGACGGTAACGTTCACGATGTATGGCGATGGAGCGGCCAACCAAGGGCAACTTTTTGAGGCTCTCAACATGTCAGCGTTGTGGGATTTACCAGTGATTTTGGTGTGCGAGAACAATCACTGTGAGTTTTCTTCATTTTCTACTGAAACACATCTTTTCCGTAGACTGTCTTTCTAATAATTTGGTCTTTTATTGGTTTGTAGATGGAATGGGTACGGCAGAATGGAGAGCAGCGAAGAGTCCTGCCTATTACAAGCGTGGGGATTATGTGCCTGGGTTGAAGGTGAGAAAGAAGAGATCTTTTTCTAAAATGATTAGTATTGGGCCTTGATCTTGTTTATTTATTCTAGTTTTGGCCTAGTTCTTTGCAATGATATTCTTACAGATTTTCTCTTATTCATTAATTATTTAACTCATCAACAATTAGTATCAGCTAGAATCCTAGAATAGAGCCAAAGGCGCGCGGATTGAGTGGTAGATGCCAGAGTAATAGGCTGCTTTATTTTTGTTTTGGGCATCCATGATTTGCAAAATAAAAAAGATGAATCTACCTTGAGAGTAGAATATCTAGTCATCTTTTGGGAGGATTTGAATAATCTAATGAATCATAGATTATTTGTGACAACCTAGCTCGTAAGCTCATTGTAAATCGAGTTGGTAGCGAATGGTCGTGAATATGGATTGTCCATGCCATTTTCCAATAAAATAACGACAAAATTATAGTGACATAAATAATATCACAATTTCATTCTTTCATGAAAGATAATTTCTATAAAAAAAAACAAAAAAAAAACTAGACCTTCTAAATCGAAAACAAACTAATAACTTAGAATTGTGCTTAACTTCCCCATTTCTTTCCTAGTGCTCTTAACCTTCAATGACCCTATCAAGCTCGATCTTGTCTAAAAAATATCAACATAAATTGAGGTGAGCTTTAAAAATATATTTAAGTAGATAATTTACAATTCTTGATTGCAATATTTCTAAGGAGGATAAAACAATAGCAGTTGTGAGTAGAACCAATACTTGATTGCAATATTTCAAATAAAGTCAAAATCGAAAAATTGAAATGAATTGAATTCATTTGTTTTGATTGTTAAAGTATTTGTTCTATTATTAGTTCTAATTTTGACTTTATTTGATTTTTAGTTTTTTTTTTTGAATTTTTATGTTTTTTTGAAGAGACAGAGTCATCACCTCTTCCTTTCAATTTCAATCCATAGAAGCAAGAATCTAACTCTATTGTTGTCCATTCTTGTTACTATTGCCCCAGCTTCAGGCTGCTTGGGCACGCATCGCCTGCCATTTTAGTTAGCACCGCTCATCGACCTTGGTTGTGCTTGTAGGCTTGCCTCCTTGTTCATTTGCATCTCATCTCTCTCCCTACTTGCTCGCTCCTTTCCTTCGTAGCTCTCCCTTTTTTCTATCTTATGTTGCTGAACTAGCTCCCTTCTCTCTTTCTCTCTCTCTCTCTTCTCTCTCTCTATTTCCTTTTAACTTTCATTTGGCTTGGTTTAAGTTAGCCATTTAGATTTAATCCCCTTATATATATATATATAAAAGAAACATTAAGTCATGAATAAGAAATATCTTCTTAATAGATGTTCACTTAATCTTGCAATTTTATTCAATCTTATTATTTATTATATCTTTATTGTAAAAATGTTTTAAAATAAATTAATCCAAATGGATTTGTAATCATAATTACATAATGTTGGCATTTTAGGTATTCTGATAATATAAAACTTTCAATTACCATCATAATTGTTTTTAATAATTACTAATTAAATAACTAAACTTAATAATTAAAATTAATCAATTTACTAATTTTGCATTTTTAGTTATTATTTATCTTTGTTTTTATGTGAGTATTACATAAAATTTGCTTGATTTGGGTCATTTGAAAAGGAAACGACAAATGCTTTGGGTAGGACAACTTATAAAAAATAAGAAAATTTTTTAATTAATCAGCGAAGAAGATACATGAAAATGTAGTTACATAGGATTGCCATCAAGAAAGAAAAAAGGAAATACATCAGATCAAGTTAACATAAAACATAGAGAGTAATTAATATCTTAGAAGATTGGATCATACAAATATTCAAACTTCAACCAAGTCCATAATGCCAAAATTGCTAGGAGAGTTATTACGGTTTGCTTGAATCTAGTAAATTTGGAAGAGTTGAGAATGACTTTCTTTCAATTATTCCCTCAATGTTTAAATATTAGTTGAAATGTTTTATCCGCTAAATCAATTAAATGTTTTGATAGATTATTGAAATTGAACTGAGCTAGCATCATCATAACCCTCTACTTTAGAACAATCAATTGTAACATTGGTGAATTCGGCTATAATATTGCATGGAGAAGATTTTTGAAGAATAGAAGTAGGATCCTTAATAGGCTGACAAATGTCAGGCCTTGGCATGACTTTTGGTACATAAGCATAGAAATATCATATTAACCATTATGACCCTTCCATTTTTTGATTATTTAGACCGAGGCTAAATTATAATTGATGATTGGTTTGGTTGCTATTAATCATTATGACCCTTCCATTTTTATTTTTTTTTGGTTTTCAATGTTGGAAGTATTTGTGGGTCCAGAAAGAAATACAACATTAAGGTTATTCAGGATTTCAATACTTAAACCTTGTAATTCTTCCAGTGATGATTACTATTATTGATTACTCTATAATAGCCATAGAAAGTTAAATAAAGCCGGAAATGTACCCAAATCAACTTAAATGCTCGAGGAAATACTACCTCTATGGTATTTGTGAACAGTTACTCTGATTATTTAGATGGAAAAACACACCTCTATTAATAATTCCATCAAGGTCAGCCGCCAAATTGGATTCACCCAAAACCGTTGCTTTTCCTTTTTATAATAAACAAACAAGTTTTGATTTTACATTAAAATTGTTTGGTGTGATACTAGAATAATAGCCAAGAAAATGCTTGAGCTTCTCCTAGTTGACCTTTAAGATAAACACTTATATCTTATTTGATGCGCTTGTTTGCATTTTACTGGGTCTGCATTTCACCTGTGATTTGCTTAACTTGACTTAGCTTGCCATAGTAGTGATTCATTGATAGCAGTGCATTTGATTATGCTATAATTGGGGTAGTGTTGCTGGACAAACAGAAATCGTTAGATGGAAATAGTGATGCATTTCTCATTCCTGATAAGCAGTAGGTTTGGTCATCAAGTGTCTTAGGTGTATTTGACTCAATGACCTCTTTTCTTTGATTTAAACAAAGGATTTAGATGATTCATATTGTGTTTTGGAAAATGTTTCTTTTGCTTAGTTCTTTTTTCTTGTTAATTGATACTTTTCTTTTAGATTTGCATTCAGCACGTCTACAATGCCATTGTTTTTATGCAATACTTCGACAAAAATATAACTTCTTCACATTTTTGGTTATGAGACGTCTCTTTATGAAACTTGGATTTATGTTTCTCAATTTCTTAACTGTATGTCATAGCTATAGTTTGTTTACCTTCATGGAGCTTATCTTAACTCCCCTTTGAAGAATCAGTTGTAGTACTGAGTTAAAAAAGTCGATTGATGCTGTTCAGCTCTATGGAACTTGTGCTTTCCGGGATAACTATCTATTGAAATTTGATTGCTTGTTTTATAAGTCCTCCAATTTTTGCTATATATTGTAGATAAAAGATGGAAATGTCTTCATGATCTTTGGCTTTTTACTCTTTAAAATCATCATGATAAATCCTCTTCCAGAAATTTCAAAGTTTTACTTCTTGGTCGCTTGAATCCTAGTCCAACCTTTCATATTTGCTGTGTATTTGGAATCTAACACGTTAATATATACAAACTTATCATATTTCTGGCAAATTGCTATACAATTGAGCAAAATATATAAGATACAAGTTTACAAGAAAGAATGTTGAAAATTTTACTCCATTTGTTGTTCAGTTTTTGTGCGCAGTGATTTTCATAAATATTTTGTTGGAGTAATCCACATAATCTAATATTAAAACAGTCAGAAGTTCCAGAGCTTGAATAAATTGAGTGTGGAGTTGTTTAGCATTTCTGTTTCTTTTCAAACCTTTTTGCTGTTTTAATAGCTTCTGTTGAATTACTGTACCGGCCTAGAGATATTAATTTTTTACGTATTATTTGGACAGGTTGATGGTATGGATGTTCTTGCAGTGAAGCAAGCATGCAAATTTGCTAAAGAACACGTATTGCAAAATGGACCTATGGTGAGTGATTAGTTGCTTTGATTTATTTTTTCTTGATTGCCGAGTTTCCAATGTATTTGGCTACATATAATTATGTTTTTTCTGCTGCTGTTCGAAACAACAAGTTTTTTGCTTGTTCTTATTTTTTATATCAAGCTGATTCATTATTAAAATTGCCATAATTATTATTAGCCTTATCGTGACTATTTGTACTCTAATCCTAGCCAGTTTTTTTGTATAATTACTATCGTTATTATTAGCCTTATCTCAACTATTTGTATTCTATCCATAACAATTTTTATTGTGCATTCTTATTTTTTATATCAGTCATTTTCATTCTCAAAATTGTCATCATTATCTTTAATTTTATCTCAATATTTGCAGCCAAAGTTGTCGTTTTTCTTTTTTTGCTTTTGGGTGTTGTAACTATGAAGTGTTAAAATTATTTTTAGTAAACCCCTAGCATAACTTTCATACATTTTACCTTTGGTTTCTCATTTTCGTCATAATCATTTGAAACTATTTGTGCGTGCTTGTCTTATTGATATATATTCTATTTTTTATGTGCCTAAACTACCAAGTCTATTTTACACCATATATGTTCTACTTTTTTCTATATATGTCTAAACACCATATCATGCTTTGGGAGCCTTATATAACTCTCAATTATCTCTATTATGGCAACTTACTAGAAGTTTATGTGAATCATGCTTATTAACCTCCTAGTCTATGACACATGTTTCTCTATAGACTTAAAAAAAAAGGCAAAATTGCCACTCCTCATTTTCCACTACAACAATAGCCTTTTGAGAAACATTCCTATCTAACAATTGAGTAGAAAGCATCATATGACCGACCATGTTAACTTGACGCTTCCACAACATTAAATGAAAAAACATGCCTTTCCTTCTTTTGGCTATTCAAATAAAGGAAGACGCTAAATCTAGCTCCACAAACAAAATCATTCATTCCTTCCATTTTTTCTTCTCTTCCCCTTGTTCATATGTGATATGCTTTTCTTCTATCATTTGCACCTCCATCATAATTTTCACTGATCGAATAATCTACACTCCAAAATTTACATAACTCTATCATTGGTACCTAAATCTTGATTCCAACACCCATTTGTTGTAATATTAACAATTTTCAATCTATCTTTCATTGTTTTGACTCACATTCATATTTATATTCGCATTTCTGCCATGCTTTACTTGGATATCAATAATTTCCTCATCACCCACCACCAAGATCCACATGATGTAGCTAACCTAATTGCAATTTTTAAAAATGAACCTTTTGGTCTCCATGATATTATCTCATGCTTAGTCTCCTGAGGCACTTTTTTTATCTTAACCATCTAGGCTTGACTTTAGTAGTTATATTCTCAAAATTAAATGATATGAAGTTGTTTTATTTCTATTTAATTGAATTTGAACTTTGTATGTGATAACTTGCATTGAGTAGTGGGATGAGAGAAAGAAGAGAAAATGGTATTGAAAGGAAAGACTTGAGATATTTGTCTCTGTGTGAGAGAGAGGCATATATAGCTCAAAATCAATTATTTATTATATTCACCATAGAACAATGAAAACAAGCAATACATGAAAAACATAAGTTAAGTACAAGTAATGTAAAGCTGTGGAGATCAATGTGCACAAATGATTTTTACGTTGTTCAACCAACTCTAAGACTTATACACATAGCTAACATCTAGATTAGAAATCCATTGCCTTTTGCAATAAGCACAAGAATCTTCTTAATAGGATAAAGAAGCCCTCTACATCATCAACACATTTTCTTTTCACTTAGTCTAATCGAGTGTACTTTCCTACACCAAACATGTACAACTCCAAAATCTCTAAACTAGAAAACTTTTCCTAGAATAAAAAATTTCCAAAATATTTGAGGTGATTGTTAAGGACACCTTTTAATTTACTCGTAGTCTCTCTTACTTTCTAGATTGATGTGTACAATGAAACTACTTTCTTAGTCATTAAATATGAGGTGGATATAATAAAAAATATACTTTTTGAAGTAACATAAATTAAGCAAGTGATGACAATATCAATATGATTCAAACCTCAGTGTTAATGTGAAATATTTGATTTGATTGTTCGCTTCATGTTGGACCTACTAATGAAAACACTAAACAACTTTATTTTGAAATGCTTGTAGAAATAGTTTAACTTGAATACTCTAATAAATATGATTATAGTTTTATAATGAGTGTTATTTGTTTTGCAAAATTTGTAATTTTAGTTTTTGTACATCCTAGAAATGAAAGTGTAACACTTTAAAAGCAAAAACTTTATTATTGATCTAATGAACTTGAATGAATTGCAAAGAATGTTCTGACTCAAAAAATATTGCAAATAAACTTTGAAGATGGAAAGCTTGTTTAATTTCATATACAAGAATGACTTTAAAGAATTGCAATAAAAGAAGTTTACACATAAAATAATTTTTCTGATTTTAAATAAGCCAATGAAAACCGTCTTTATCTTACAATACTTCTAAGCTTGAAGTGACACTTATGTTGAGACCTTAGTAACATTCTCGGACTTAATCAATTTTCTTATTTTGTTCTTTTATCTTTAGGTAATTAGACCTATAGCTTGTAAAGTATAATCAAGAAAATAATTTATGGGGGTTTCCTATATAAACACTGCAATAAATATTTAAGAGGGGAGGACTTAACATTGGTTGGAAACATTAGTTCCCTATTTTGTGTGTCATGAGAGTTTTTTTCCTTACGTGGTGAAGTCTGAATTGGGATGAATTATTTTTTGCGGACACCGGACGGGGAGAACTGTTTGGTTTGTCTCACAGAGACAAAACCGGACGGTTCCCGTCCGGTGTCCGCACAGAATAATCTCTTCTGAATTGGGTAGGTGTAGGAATGTAGCCCACTTCTTTTCAGGATGTCATCATTGGAACATGAAAAAGAACGTCAAACACTAGTGATTGATGTAGCGTGTGGAGGAAAGAGCATAATGTTATCTTTGTAGGCTATCACGATAAGCTGCAGTATCATTTGGTACCAGAACTAGAGGAACAAATAGTGACCTATCCAACAAAAAATGGGATGTTGCCTCGAAGGAACAATCAGCGACCAAACAAGAAATTGTGATTGAAGAAATACAGCTAGAAATACTGTACTTGTAGCATTATCCTGCCGATTTCAAAAACAACTACTTGGGGAACTACAAGTCGGTCAGGACAGTGGCCATCATGAGGAGGAAAAGGTGAACCTGTTTGGTCAAGAAGACTTAATTGATGAAGTTTCTCATTGACGACCACTAGATGGAGATGCAGGAAAATTGGCTTATGTTTTTTGGATCAAGTTTTATATATTGGGTTTTGAAGAAAGCTTAGATATGGGTGAATTCAGTACTTGGATTTATATAGTGGAATGAGTTTTCGAATATAAAGAAGTTTCGCCGGAGTAGATGATTAAACTTGCTGCCATCGAATTGAAGAAATTTGCATCAATGTGATGGGAAAATTTGAGAAAAAAAATGCTGGAGTGAAGGGTGTAGCAAGATTACTTCTTGGCTCAAAGTAAAAAAATAATTGCAGCGAATATGTCTTCCAGATTATTATTTCCAAAAAAATTTCCTTAAGCTTCATAATACTCTAACAAAGGGAATTGTCAGCAGAAGAATTTGCTATCAAACTTTGGTAGCTCCTGTTTAAATGCAATCTTGTGGAAGCTGAAGAGAACAAGATTGTTCAATTTCTTGGAGGATTGTGGTCAGCCATTGCAAATGTGATTCAATTGTAGCCTTTTTTAGATCTTTCAAGATGCGTTGAACCTATCTCTAAAGAAATTGAGAGATTCTCCTTTGCAATGGATGGCCAGCCATTTCAAATTTGATTAAATTGTAGCCTTGTTAAACAATGATCTACCAAGAATTATGCCATCAAGCCTCCACAAAGAGACTTTGGTTCGACATATGGCATGAATGCAAGAACTCCAAACAAGGTAATGAAACGTTGCATAGTTAATTTTTCTATAGTTGGGAAAGTACAGGAACAAGTATGGTGTAATGTGGTCGCTACAGACGCATGTCACCTTTCCTTGGGTTGTCTATGGCTATACAATCACCGCACCATCTATGATGGTTACAAAAACATGTATTCGTTCAAGAAACAGGGTGAAAATATTCTCTTAATGCTATTAAAGGATGTAGGAGACATTAAGGTCAAGGCAACTTGGTATGACACTGCATCTCTGTTACTAGGGGACTTTAAGGAGGCATGCAGAGGACCTTTGAGTATGTCTTTCCCAAGAAATACTGGGGAGCTTACCCTCGGTGCGGGAGATTCAATATGCAATTAATTTAATTCCAGGCTATGCCATCTCAAATAGAATGGCCTACTAAATGAGGCCAAAAGAGCATGAAGAGTTGCAATGATAAGTAGTTGAGCTTATGGTTAAATAGTTGGTTATAGAGCATTGTTTATAGAGCATGAGGCCGTATGCAATCCCTGCGCTATTTGCTCCCAAAAAGATGGGTCTTGGCAAATGTGCAATAATTATTGGGCTATAATTGGATCACTAATAAGTGCTGCTTTCCAATCCATTAGTTAGACGTCTTACTGAATTAGCTTCATAGTTCCTAATTGTTCTCCAAAATTTATCTATGAAGTGGCTATCACCAAATTCAATTGCGACTGAGAGACTAATGGAAGACAATATTAAAGAAGTGAATTTCTATTCTCTTTTCAATATGTGCTAGAGAAAAAAGTTTTGAAGCCTCAAGTATCAAATGCATTGAGTTGTCGACTCTCTATCCTTTTTATTCTCTATTCAAGGGTGGTGAGATTTGAAATTATCAAAGAACTGTAATAGGAGGAGGAGAAATTAAAGGAAAATTGGTCCAAGTGTAATCCAAATAGCTACAAACAATTTCACTATATTAATGGGTTTCTATTTTTGGGTAATCGACTTTGCTTATCAAAGTGTTCTCTATGCAAAGTTGTCTTGTTTGAATGCTATGATTGAGGGTTAGTAGGCCACTTTGGAAGGGAAAAAACTATTACAAATGTGCAAGATAAATTCTTTGGGCCTACCAAAAGCAATAGATCAACATGTAAAGAGGTGTCAAATTTGCCAATTGTCAAGGTCGACTAATGTAGAATCAAATTGTATCAACCGCTACACTTGTCCAAATTTCCTTGGTTTGCTGTCAGTATGGATTTGTTTATCAGTGTACCAATAACACAACACCACTAGGACTTACTTATGATGGTAGTCACATGCTTGTCAAAGATGGCACATTACATTCCGTGTCATCGAACAAATGATGCCATGCACATTGTTGAGCTATACTTTCGATTTCCGAGACATTCCTCGTCAAATAACAAAGTAGATTAAAACTTTATAGATTTTAGTTTTGAAGAGTTCACTCTTTGGTTTTTTAAATTAATTTTATTATTTTCCTTTGAATAAATGTAAGAGAATAAATGTAAGAGTCATTAAGTTATTTTTCAGATCACACTTTTCCTATGAACAATCGTGTCCTTTTATGACTTAATTAATTGAATACATGCTATTCCTCCTTGTAGTTTTAGGCCAGCATTATATTGGATTCCTTGGGTAGCTTGATACTTACCCTCCTATGAGAGTATTTGAGAGCTGTTTGAGATAACTTGAATATTGTTTTATAGTAATATCACTATTCTTCTTCATCACCTCTTCTCAATTGTTGACTGCTCTTTCCTTTTTCCTTGAAATTGGTTGCATTATTTCATCATCTATGAATAAGAGATATGACTAATGATAAATTTATGTAATAACTTTTGTGGAAAATGGTGGCCGATAGTTTGGGAAGGAAGGGAGGAAAATAGTTATTAAGATATGAGGAATTGATTGCCTCACACCGCTGTTGGACTTTCTAAGAAGGGGAAGGGAAGCATCACAACTTACAGAGTCCAGTACAATGTTGGTTGCAAATTCTGAGTGGAATAACATACAATTTAATTCACCAAGTTATAAAAAAATACAATTTCTGTTTAAAGGAATGACATTATCGAAAAAATGATATTGTAGCCCTTACATTTAATTGAAAGAAAATAAAATTTTTTGTGTTACTTACACTTGCCACAATTGTAAATGGTCAATAATACGCATTTCCTATGTGTTTTTGAAATTACAGTCACATTCCATTTCTCACATTCCATTTCTGAAGCTATTGGTTATCAGGTTGGGGTTAAAATATTATGCAATATGTAACAATAAGGGAGGAAGTGTTATTTTAAAACACGAATTGGTTTAGCATGTAATGCAATGTCTAACAGTAGGAGAGGTAAGTGCAATTTCAAAAGACAGCTAAAATATGCGTAATATTGGCTATCTTTAAGGGAGTTAAGCTTATAACCTAAATAATTAATTCAAATTTTTAAAGAGAAAGATCCAAACTATTAATTTTCAATCTAACTCAGAGCATTTCGTTGTTGAATATGAATTATTTGATGGCCTCTATCTCTTGTGATAGATAATATATGGCCTATGAAACAGCACACATATAGCATACTATATACTATAATATTGGAGCGGAGACTGAGTCGCGTTTTCCACAATTCAATGGTTAATTGCATTGATTAGGTGGGCCAATCATGTCAACAAATTCATAATCTTCTTATAAGTAATAAATAAGTATTAAATTCTAATAACATTTAATGAGTTAAAAATATTGGTGAACTTCATAAAAAATAAATAGAAATATACCAGTAGAACTTTTACCTCATAAATATGGATAAGATTTGTTTTCCATATAAACTATTCATACATAAGGCAAGAAATGACAACAACAACAAGAGCAAGCCTTTAATCCACTACGCGAGATTGGCTACATGAATCCTTTTTCTTCATTGTCTTGTTAAGGGTAAAATTTTCTTTAAATCTAATAAAGAAACCCCATTTCTATATTTTCTAACCAAGTCTTTTTGGGTCTACCTCTACCTTTCTTAACATAAGCCAAATCTAATACCTCTACTCTCCTAATCGGGCCATCAGAAGGCTACTGTTTTATGTGACCAAACCATCTAAGGCTACTCTCTCTAATCTTATCTTACACTAGAGCTACTCCAACCTTTTCACGTATACTCATTTTATATCCTATCTCTAAGAGTAAAACCACTCATCAACCTGCGCATCCTTATCTCTGCGACACTTAACTTAATATCATGCTTCTCTTTTAATGGCCAACATTCTGCACCATAAAGCATTGTAGATCTCATCATCATCTTATAGAATTTTTCCTTAAGTTTGAGGGGAACTTTTCTATCACACAACAAGCCAGATGCATTCCTCCACTTCAATCATCCAACTTGAATTATAGTAATAGTATCACCATCTATTTCACCATCACTCTGAACAATAGACCAAAGATATTTAAAGCGTGTACTCTTATTAATGACTTGATTGCTCAAAGTCACAATCTCCCCACTAGATCTATTACTGCTAAAATTATATGCCATATATTCGGTTTTAGATCTCACATAAGGAAAGAAAGTAAAAAAAAAAAAAAACCAATGAATTGAGTCCATTATACGCTAATGAATTACATTTTCACTAAGAAGTTTTGATGCCTATGGGAAACATGTCCAAAGGCCCTGCCTATTTGGCATCGCCCGCATTGGCTCCATAGCTTTACAACCATGGAGAATGCATTTACCAAGTAGGCTAACCATCACTGAGAATTCTGAGGACTTCATTTACCAAACAAAGGCTAGAAGCAAAACATCATTTGATAGCTGCAAATTAGACAGTTTTGAATTGTTTAATTCCTTAATAGTTCTTTTAGAATGAAACGACACACACAAAATTTATAATGCATTTGTTAACTAAGTACATACTGTTATGCTTAAATCAAACTAAGTACATACTATTATGCTTAAATCAACACTTAAGTGCAGTTGCATGGACATTCCTTCTCTCTCTCTCTCTCTCTCTCTCTATATATATATATATATATATATATATAAAGGACCAAGCTGAGAGCTCAACCTGATTTTATCAAATCAATATAATAATTCTAAATTAAAAAGATGGCATCCATCTTGTATTCTTCAAACTGCATCGGTTAATTTTGTAAGTCAGTTGGTTTGCGAACAAAATTGGCCATATAAAATGATATTATTTTTCATAACATTTTGAATAATTTGATTAACTAATTTTGTAAAAAAATTGGTGTAGATAATTCGACTTGTGACTAGATTGTATGACTTATCGCAAAGCACTAATAGATTGAACAATGTTAACATCCATTCCACATTGCGCTGATTTTATGTCACTTAAACAAATTCCATGAACATTGCTTTGCTATAAAAAGAGGAAATAATGCATTTTTAAGTATTTTTGAAATACATGAAAAATTTATTTGGTAACTTTTAGTTTGGGTTTGCTTGGGCTATTGTTCATGAAATGATCCTAATGGTTATTCCTTACTAAGTGATCTTGTGGCAAGATTTTCATCACCAGGCACCATGAACTTTATGCCTATCTTCTATTTTATGCAATCGGTGTGTGCCAATTCTAGTGCCCAAGCGTCAACATGAATGACTTTATGTGATGTGAAACATATATGGAAACAGGAATTGCGTGGGAATTAATAACAAGTTATAAAACTTTGATAATTGTGAGCTCAATGTTTCACCAAGATAAGGATCTAGGAATTCTTAGTTGCAATTATATATGCTATGGTAGTTAGTTACACAGAATATTACTAGAACAATTTAAAATAAAAACAAAATTCATAATAACACTAGATGCACAATAACAGAATCCATCATTTAACAAATAGAAATTCACTTCAAGTTTCCCTCTCTTTTACTCTTGATAGTGGGGTTAGCAGAAGAACAACTTCAGTAATCCTAGAGATGCCACCTAAATAAATAGGACGTCTACGGTCTTGAAACATAGAAGGTTAGCAGGAGGGGAAGACACGGGGGGATGTCCGATGGTTCGCCAATGTTCGTAGGGTTGGTGTTCTTCAATAGAAGATGTCAGGTGAAGAGGATGTGGTCGACGTATTCGTCAACGGTGTTGTCAACTTCTAGATTGAGATTGAAGAGCGGAGATTGTAAAATATCCACTAAGCCTTGCTGGTCGTAGACGAATCCGCGTTCATGCTCGGGATCCACCATCCATGGAGGAAAGGAGATCCAATAGTAGCGTATCTTCCTCCTCGGATTGTTATTGTAGCAAGGGAATAGGAAAATAATGGAGGAGAAGGGGTTGGGGTTTGACCAATAATACTAGGGGAAGGGCCAATGTTGAACTCCAAATTTGGGGTGGATGGGACTTAAACTTAAATATGAAATTTAAATTCAAAATTTAATTCAAAATTTTAGTAAGAAAGGAGGGAATAAATTTCAAAATTGAATGTCCAATAATAGGGTTATGGGGGGCGGATTTCCTTGGAAAAAAGGCTTTGATTGAAGGCCTTAATGAGAAGAATTAATTAAGGAGAGAGAGAGGGAGGGGGCCGGCCATATGGGGAGAGGGAAAGATGTCCACATACAATGTATGTGGACCCATGCATTAATGGGTGAAAGAAATTAATTAGAGAGAGAGAGAAGCAAGAGGGGCATCAGCTAGGGAAGGAGGGAGGGAATTGGGGAGGAATTTAAGTGGTTTCCAAATAAGGGTAATTAAATTAAAGAGATTAAATCTAGAGGATCTCTTCAATTTAATTTCAAATTTGAAAATATTTGAATTTGGAAACTTTCCAAATATAGATAGGCTAATTTAAGAAAGGATTTTAACTCAATTAGGATTGGAATTTGAAATTGAAATCTTCCCAAATTGAGATGCAATTTATATGGAAAGGAAGTAATTAGGAGTTTGAAATGTGGAGGCAAAGAAGGCCCTATGGAGGCCGGCGGCTAGGGATATGACTGGACAAGCCGGCGGCTAGGGAGAAAGGAGGTGGGTCTTGGTTCGGTGGAGGGTCTAGGGGTGGGGCTTGAGCCATGGGCTGGGGAGAAGGGAGGCAAGCTACGGGGGATGTGGACGGGAGGCTTAATCGACGGTTTGGGGTGGGGGATGGGGAGGCCGATGGGTTGGAAGAGGAAGGGTTGGCCGGCGGTGGGGGAAGGGAAAGGAAAAAAAAAGAAAATACAATGAATACGAACCGTGAGCCCGACCTGTATCGGCGGCTGACGGGTGCTGCTTGACCCTCTCCTAGGGTTCTCTTTTCTCTCAAGAACTCACAAGAAAGAAGAAGACAAATGCTGGAAATTTCATTCAAATTATCATTAACCCTAATACAATGGCTAAGGCCTTAACATATAGGCCTCCAAAATCAAGGAAATAAAAAGACTTACATGTCCTCAGGGCTACAACATAAAAGAGATCCCTCACAGGGGTACAATAGTAAAACTGAAATAAACATAAAAGAAATACATAGATGCATCATAAATAGAGACTCTGAATCGTAGCCGTCTATTTACGATTCCTCCGATGATAGACGCGTTGAAATCTTCTGCTGATGTCCTCATCATTATGTTTGGCCCTTAGACAAATTGACTTTGACCTACTTTAAACTCCCACGTCATTTGATAATCCACGATAATTTAAATTTTTTCACTCATTAAAGTTGGTTACAAAAATCTATGAAGCTTTGCGAATTTATAATCTCTTGAAGGATTCGGGTGCAAACTGAAGTGCAATTTATTGTGCAAACTTAAAAAAAATCTCTCCATGTTGTTTTATTTAGATTTCTCCATGTTGTTTTAGTTAGATAATTTTTGGAGTTCATCTTTGAACCATTGTTCTTTTGTTAGGTTATTTTCTTTATTGTGCCTTCGAGGAATAGGCTTGTTATATAAAGACTTGTTGTTGTTGCCTTCAAGGAATACTTGTTAGATATTGATATAATCATTTTGTAGTGTATCTCCATATGATATCGGTCTTTAGGTGGCTTTCATTGAGGCCGCCGGAGGGACCCTGTTTCATGTTTGACAGGAGCATTCTGTTTGAAGGGCATTTTGAACATACGGTTTGGTATCATACTTTAATAATTAGCCATTTGTTGCACTTTCCTGCTGTTTAATAATATTAGGTTGACTCCATCTTTCTTTTAGCATCACATTAAAGTTGACCAAACTCTGAGTATCTTATATTTTCCTCATACGCAGATCCTTGAAATGGATACCTACAGATACCATGGTCACTCTATGTCTGATCCTGGAAGCACTTACCGCACGCGTGATGAGATTTCGGGTGTAAGACAGGTCAGTTATTTCTGAATCTTTGGTTATTGAAGTTCTTTCAGTTAGTGATTGATTTGACCGGCCATCTATGTAATGCTTTTTACAGGAGCGTGATCCAATTGAAAGAGTTAGGAAATTGATCTTATCCCATGAACTTTCTACTGCTTCAGAGCTCAAGGTAAATTTACTAGCCTGTGTGTCTAAAATCTACTGCTTCTGTGCTCAAGGTAAATTTACCATCCTAGGCATCTAATATCTAGCCTAAAAGGAATGAATTTTTTTCACATTAAGGATTCGTTTGGGAGGACTTTTTTATTACTTCTTAAAACAGTTTTCTTGTAGAAAAATTTTAATTTTTATACTAAGAAGCTGCTTTAAGAAGCAGTAAGAAAGTCATCCCAAACGATGCCTAAATGTACTACTAGTCGATGTAGTAAGTGTATTACCCTTGGCCTCCAAAAAAAGAAACCTGGGGTTCAAATCTCAGAATAGAAATACTTGTAAATAAAATTTCCTTCTCATCGCAGGATATCGAGAAGGAAGTCAGGAAAGAGGTAGATGATGCAATTGCTCAGGCCAAGGTAACTTGTGCTTTGCTAATGGGATTTGTATTTAATAAATTTAACATTTGTTTACTTACATTTATAATTGAGAATTCTCCATTATGCCCTTGCCATTTTGCAGGAAACTCCCATGCCTGATCCGTCTGAGTTATTTACTAATGTGTATGTTAAAGGTCTTGGTGTTGAGGTAATGAAACTTGGTGCATCCATCTGCTACCTCCCTACTATTATCGTTTGTTTATTTATTTATTTTTGCTCAGAAAACAAATCTATAATATTACACAACACAACTTTTGGAATTCTACTATCATCTTAGTCATCTAATATTTGTTTTTAATCTGAATTAAGAAATATTATTTATTGAATCTAAGCATTAGATTGAAAAAGATTTCAACTGAAATTTCTTAATGACGAATAAAAACTTTGGCAATCTAATTCGAAATTCAAATCCATAATGAATTACAATCATAACTATCATAAGTTAAATTGAAAAACATCTTAATCAAAAGTAAAAATATTGAGCATCTAATTTTAAAATTTTTTGAACTAGAAAACAATTTTAGAAAACAGCAATAAAATTATCCCTAACGAAGCCTAAGAGATATTGTTGAGCAGTTGAGATTTGGCGACTCTTTCTCAATAGAACAGAAATGAACTATTTATATGAGTGAAGACATTCATCTTTAAGTGGATTTTTAAATATGAAAGTCTCAATTAACAATATCATAAAAAGCTCTCTTTTATTCACTAACATCTTCTGTAATTATTGTAAAGTAGATTAAATTTATTTGGCTAAGTATCATAAGTAGATTTTTCACATCCTATAGCCAAGTTTCATACATTTGGTGATAAGCATGTAGATAACCGTTGCTTAGGCCAGTGGAAGTATGGTATTGGCGTATTCCTACTAATCTAACAAAGCTGAAATAAGCCAAATTGATATTTGTAAACCTGAAATTGTTTTTTCATTTGCTATTGTGCCAACGGGATGATTTGATTAACTTGAAATCTGAGCCACTTCTCATGCAGGCATTTGGAGCAGATAGAAAAGAGTTGAAGTCTGTTCTTCCTTGAACCAGGATTTTGTAAGCAAGTAAATTGTTTTCAAATCTAATTTCAAATAAATGTGGACGGCAAAATTTCAGTGAACTATAACTGTTCTACCGATTCTTTTGTAAAAAGATCTTATGCAACTCTTGCTTATTTTTTGCTCACAGTAATATTTTTGCTATACTTCTGCAACAATACCTCTTAATTCCACTGAGTTCCTATTGCTCCATATTTACTTGTGTTATCTAAGGAATTGTTCTTTTGCTAGACAGCCGAGGTTCCCATTATGGTAAATTAATAGGAAAAGTAAAGTTGCACGGTTTTTACACAACTCACTTTGACATGTTGGTTGAGAGTTTAAGCTTTCAACTAAGGCTTCGTTTGGGTTGGCTTTTTTTACTGCTTCTAACAGCAGCTTTTTAGTACAAAAATTAATTTTTGTACTAGAAAGCTATTTTAAGCAGGAAGAAAGCCGTCCCAAATGAAGCTTAAGAGGTCTTGGATTCGAGTATTTGTCTATGCGTTGTGTGCGTGAGTTTGCCTTAAATGGCCTAAATGTCCAAAAAAAAGTTACATGGTTTGAAAAAAAATTATCATATTTGAAGAAAAAAAGTTTGACATTTTATCCAAATGGATGATTCTAACTAAAAAGTTTGACTTTTTTAATGTAACGGTTGAAATTTTATTAGAAACTCTAAAGTTAAGTGTGCTCGTATAGGAGCACTCTTGGGATTGGTGATCTATTGGGAAGTTACACCAATGAGATAATTAGGTCAAAATAGATAATATCTCGATGATTGAGAGTTTAGATTTGTGCGTTATTCTTGTTTTGTAAGACAATAATGCTGCCTTGTGAACAAGAAATTTGCTTGTTTTGTGAACAGAGTAGCATTTTGATGAGTACTTTCTGAGCTATGAAAGAATGTGGAATATTCTTGAGTTGCAGTTAGCATAGAAGTTCAAACTTTCTATTTTATTTAGTATCTCGCACTGCTATTCTCTGATTTGCATTGCATGTTTGTGCTGCTGGAACTGGAAGGAGTATCTAAGCATCAAAACTGTTAAATTAATCAAATGTTTAATCTTTTCATTTGGTTTATTTCTATAATTTATATGCTACGATTGTTTTGTTTGATGTAACTTTGGGTTATGAGTGTAAACAAGTTGAGTTGAGCTCTGCTCGATTGCTTGAACTTATTTGAGAAAGGTTGATAATGATTTAATTATTGAGCTTAATTTTCTATTTTTAAATTAAATTTTCAATTTTTTTAAAAGAACTTTTACTTTTTGTATAGAAATAATTTAAAAATCTTAAAATATATTATACAATATTAATTTAATATTAAAATTTATATTTGATTTAAAGTTAATTTAGCGGTTCGATGAGCTTGCGAGTTGAATTAGGTTGAGTTTGAGCTCAAATTTATTTAATTTATGAGTTTGAGTATAGGCTTGAGTTCGAACTTATGGTTTAATAAATTTGACTTGTTAGCTCGTTAATTGAGTCGAGTTTGAGATGGTTGGTGAGCCGATTCAGCTAACTTACACGCCCTAATTTGGGTTATAAGTAATCTATGATTGGTAATTTATAAAAAAACTGGATTGGGAGCTCAAGCAGTCAAGAGCTTCTTGCTTTGAGTTTTGTTAGGAGCAATTTATATAAGGTAACCTCAAAAGTCATATTTTCCTGTTTGGTTTGTGTGTTGTTCATATTTGACTAGTTTCATGCTTGTCGAGCTTTAAACAAACAAGCTTTATCAAGCTTTATTTTCTAGATTTTTGTTAGCTTTATAAATGAGTCTTATCAAGCATACTAACAAATAATTAACTAGAACATGTTCATGAATATATATAATTAGTATTTTCGTGGTACCAAATGATCCAGTTCACGAACATCATTAGCGAGTGCATTCAAGCTACCAAACAAGCCCATTTATGAATAAACGAGAAAATAAATAAACTTGTTCAATGAATACTTTAAATAAACAATCCATTAAACATGAACATATAACTCTTATTAATAAATAAATTCATCATGATGAAAGAATTTAACATAAAAAATGAAATACATTTTTTATAAATTAAAAATTATTTATTATAATAAAAGTTAAAATTACATGAAAATATATCAGATAAATATTTGAGTCAATCTCAAGAAATGTAATTAGATTCAAGCTAAAAAAAATAATATTTAATTAATTTAAAAATTTATTAATTATTAATTAATTATGTTATTAAATTATAACAAAAATAAAGCATTGAAATTAAGTTGTTCAACATTTTCATAAGCTATAACGATACTTAATTAATTGAGCTAATCGAACATCATTCAAATTTTTAAATGAGCTTGTTCATAATATCCATATGGAATATGAATCGAACTTTTTAACAAGCTTCTTATCAAGTTTGTTATCGAGTACGCTCATGAGTTTCAAATGAAATTGTTTATGAACATAAACGAGTTTCCAGCTTGTTTATATAGAAATAGAGTATTTATTAAAATGTGGAAAGCTATTTTTTGTAATCAGAGTACTTAAGATTTAGGCTTCGTTTGGGACATATTTTTTAATGCTTCTTCAAGCAGCTTTGTAGTACAAAAATTAAAATGTTTGTACTAAAAAACCGCTTTAAGAAGCAGCAAGAAAGTCGCCCCATAAGAAGATGACCACTATTATTTCTCCCATGTTACATGAATTATTGGGCAAGTCTCATAGCTAAACAGGAGACAATCTAATATCAAAATAGTACTAAAATTGAACAAAACTATAAAAATGTAAGCTACGAAAGTTCATCCATGAAATTTTGTTATATATTTATGTGAATCATTGCATATTAAAATAAAGCATAAAATAGTTGCAAAAATTTGGGAAAAATATTATAATTTTTTTGTGGACTTGTGCTTTAAATTCTAACTCGATCAAAAAAACATAACAAACAATGCTTCATATACCCACCAAGATTTTGCTAGTAAGTCAATATTATGTCACAATTAACGAAGTTCGCCTCTGGGGTTGAGTATCATAGATATATTAAAAAATTAATGGCTAAAAATGTTGCACATAAATATAAACATGCAAAAAAGGTAAACATTCGTCTTCTTCAAAATACTACTAAAATTGAACAAAACTTATTTCACTATGGAGATGAGCACTTAGAGGCACTCCACTTATCATGATCATATTGCTATTTTTCGACTTTGGAAGAATTGGTTTCTGATCTTTAAGAGTAACATGTCTAGTTAATAAATAAAGTAGTGTAGCCTTTTGGCTTTTTGAACTCTGGAGACTTATGTGTTAAGGAATTAATAGTTGTGGGGAATTTCAGCCTCTTTGAAGAATAATTAGTTCTAAGAATAGTATGATTTGATCTTGGGTGGCCTTCCAAGGATGTCTGGATAGATTTGGATGCTTGATTTCATGGACAAAATTTTATGTTTGTGTAGTTTTTTTTAGCAATTTCGACCCCTCATTTGATGCTTCTGCAAGTAGGAATTGAAGTTCAAGAATTTGAGTGCTAAGAACAAGTATGACCTCAGAGAGAGAGAGAGAGAGAGAGAGAGAGTAATGAAGCATTTATATTCCATAAAGTTAAAACCTTGCGGAATCCAACCTTCTAATTCTATCAATATTTGATGAATTCTTCTTAAACTTGTTAAATTCAAACAGAAACTACTCACACATTTCATCCAATTTCCAAATAAGATCCAATACATACAAAAGAATCTCATTAAAAATTGAAAAAGATCCAAGTAATTAACCAAAGCTGTGGCTTCTTTAATAATCAATTATAACAAGGACCAACCCGGAGATGAGTAGGAACTTGCTAATCATTCGCTCAATATATAGAATGTCCTGATGAGAATTTGTCTGATGATAAATGAAGACCCACTTCTATCCAAATTGAAATTATAATAAAATGGAGTCACTACAAAAAAAAAAGCGTTTAATAGCAGCATTTTTATAACCGCTGCTAAAAGAGTTTTTTTAGAAACGTTTTAAACCGGGGCTCATAACCTAGTAATTAATACTCTCACGCGACAACTTTTTTTCCCTAATTTTCCTTTCCTTCTCGTGCACGAATTTTCCCTTCCTTCGTAATCTCCCTCTCATCCAAAAAAAAAAAAACACACACACACACATCACATCATCAGTTCATTGTTAAACTTTTTTCTCAGATATTTAGTAAAAATTATTTTCCTCAACTTAACTAAGCCACCTATAAAATTAGACCCCAAGTAAATAACTATTTAGTTGGTGCTTAAGGGCCGAAGGACCAAAATGAAATTTTCTAAATTTGCCTGGCTTAAATTAAACTTTGCCTCTAAGCCTGCTTAAACTTGACATAAACTAAGCTTGCAAAAAGCCTAGGTTTTAAACCTTAGCTTAACTATGATAAATATTTAATAATTATAGATAATTAGCCTAAAGTTAGGTATTAATTATTTCATTAGATTAGTTAACGATTAATTGAAGTTTTATTTCTATTAAGTAATAAAAAAAAATTAATTGGTTGATTGATTAATTAATAGATTACTGATATAAAAAACTAACCGGAATTAATTAATTTTTTAATCAAGATAATTATGATTCTTAAGGATGGGAAAATAGTTAATTACTAAATTACACATGATAAAACTTAAATATTATTACTACGATTTTTTTAATTAGAATAATTATGATACTTAGATATGTGATACTTAATTATTAATCACTTAATCACTTATAATAATAAATTAAGTAATTTTAATGAAATTTTAAATTAACATATTTATGGCACCTAGGCATGGAATAATTAATTAGTTATTAATTACTTTATATTATTTTTTATCAATATTTGAATATGAATAGTGTGATTTTTAATTAGGATAATTATGATACTTGAGCATAGGATGATAAATTAATTGTTTAATTACTCATAAGATAAAAAAAAAAAAGTTTTTTAATTAAAAAAATTCCACTATAGTTAAAAGACTTTATGCTAATTGCAACAATTAAAGACTTAAATGATTTTGGTACTTTATGATAAATTAATTCTACTATATTAATTGTTTGATTAATCATAATTATAATACTTAGATGTTCTTTTTGGGACTTTATGATAAATTAATTATTTAATTACTCTTAAATGATATTTATTAATGATAACTCATACTTATTATACCGAGAAAATTTTCATCTATTGATATTGTTCTAATTGGTAAGATTTTTGTAATATTAGCATTTATACTACTTTTAGTAAATTGTTTCACATATTTTTGCTTGGTGATTAGCCTTTTTTCTTCCTAAAATTATTTATCCTCACCAAAGTGATTTTATAAAGATAGGAACATTTATGATAATATTTTACTTGCTCATGAACTTATGAATGATATTGATTTTAAAACTTGTGAGTATAATCTTAATTTGAAGTTTGATTTTTCTAAAGCTTATGATTGAATTAATTAGAGTTTTATCTTTTTACACTTAAAGAAAATTTGGCTTCTCTAATAATATTATTTATTTGATTTTTTTATATTAATAATAATTATTTTTTTAATCTTATATTAATTTATTTTTTAAGGGTTCCTTTACCTCCTACTCTATTTGTTATTGACATGGATTATATTTTTATATTCTCAACTAATTTATTTGCCACATTCCCTTACATGAATTTTTGATCTAAATGTTATACAAGCATTTATCCTCCTTGGTTTATTGATGAAATTATTTTTTTTGAATGGTCATATTTCTAGCATTAAAGGACTTGTGAAATTGTGAAATCAATGGGCATGTGTTTTTATGCTTTTAGTTAATAAAGTAAAATGCAATTTTTGTTCCTTCTAAGCCTTTATCCTAATCTAGGAGATTATTCTTATGCCTACTAGTTTTTCTTTGCATAATTTGCCTATTACCTACTTAGGGTTGCCTCTTTTCTAAGGTAGGAGAAAAATCTGTCTATGTGATGATCATTTTCATAAAACTAGAAAGACGATTGATGGGTGGAAATTTTATATTTTATTTTTTTAGGCTAGTCTTACTCTACTTAATAGTACTATAAATTTCATGTTTTTGTATCTTCTTAAAACTCTTTCTTTCCCAAGGCTATTATGCTTGAACATTGGTGAAATTTTAATAAATTTTTATAGGTGAGTTTTGCTTCTAACAAAAGAATCCATTAATCCTTTAGGAAAGAGCTTCATTATGTTTTTGAGGCCTAAGGATTCGGTTAAAGTTTTTTCTTATAAATTATGTTGGAATTTTTATATAATGATTATTTGTGAGCTGATTTAATAAAGGCTATGTATTATTAGTGTTTTTTTTTTTTTTTTTTTGGGACATTTAGGCCATTTAAGGCAAACTCACACACACAACGCATACACATGGACTCGAACCTTGGACCTCTTAGTTGGAAGCCTAAGCTCTCAACCAATAGGCCAAGGAGAGTTGTGTTTATTAGTGTTTTCATCCTTCCTTGACTTTTGTTAAACATTCTTCTCCTTGGGCTTGGAAGAAGTTATGTAATATTATGATAATTGTTGATCAATTTATTATTTGGGGTTCCCTGGCCTCATTTGTTTGTTTTCTTTTAGATGGATAATTGGAATAGTTTGGGTTCCTTTAAGTCTTTATGTTCCAATGCTACTATTTTTTATTTGATCAATGCCAAAGATTTTTATCTTAATGGTACATAGGATTAATTTTAAGTTAAAATACCTTTTTTTTAAACCTTTTGATATAGTTTCCATATGTTATTTTTTTCGTTAAAACCTTTTGATAGGCTTACACATTAAAATAAAAGGAAAATTACAAAACCTTAAAAGAGATATTTAGTTCGCTAATGCTCATAACAACTACTTTAAAAGAAAATAAAACCTAGAGCCTAAGATCCCATCTAAGTACATAAAAAAAAAACCTAAGAAATTTTTTGGGCTGCAATGAGCCAACACCCAAAGATTGCAATAAACAAAAGGGCTATCAACACCATTTTCCTGCCAACAAAACTAATTTGCCTAAGTTTAAATATATCCATAACACAAGCAAAAAGAAACACGCAAGAGAACATCAACGACCGCAAAAGCCCACAACTACAGAAGTGACGAAACAACATTGTCATCAAACAAGAACGGCATCAGCAGAAAAATAGCAACCAAGCTAGCCAAAACCAAAGACTAGAACCTTCATCCGAACCTGTAGGAAAAGAAAAGACTCCAAAGAAAACCAAATTAGCAAAGTAAGAGCATAAGAACCACTAGAACGAACATCAATTAAAAGCTAAAGAAACACCCAACCAACAACCAACCCCACACAACTAGGGTAGAGCAGAAGAAACCAAACACAACACTAAGCCACTAAACAACAATGAAGCACAGAAACAACCAATAACCAAAGAAGCAACCCAAAACCAATAGCCAGGCCCCCAAACAAACCAACGCACGAAAACCAAGACCCACACCACAACAAAACCCAAACGCCTAGAACAGTAGCAGTATAACAACAACCCAACCCAACAAGAAAATCACAGATGGCCCATACAGGCAACTAACAATAACAAAGCCAACACCAACCACCACATACATACAAAATAAGTAAAAGAGATAACACCCCAAAAGCAAAATAAAATCTAAACAATGAAAGCATTTCTTGAAGAACCATTAGCTTTAGTAACCTGAGCAACAATAGGATTGAGTTGCAGTTTTTTCTTCCTCTTATATTTTTTATGCTTAGAAGAACACAATATAGAATCATTTTTTGAAGCTTTAACAATATAGAGTTTATAGCCATATCATGAGGATCCAGTTACTGCTATTTTTTCTGTTCAGTTACTGCTCTTAGTTTAGGGTTTAGAGTCCTAATTATTTTGATGAGTTGTTGTTCAACAACACATTAAGAATTTACAATTATTTGCCCATTATTAGTTATGACTTATTACTAAGTATTTGGAGTAACAAGCCTTCAACCCATTAAGTATTGAAGTCATACTTCTTTTTAGTTTAGGATGGTTGGCTTGGGCAGTTAGTTGGCTGTTATAAAGACTCAATGTGTTATGTGTATTTTTTATGAAAAAAGAAATTTAACAAATAGCATTGTGAAGCTGTAATATTTTCTAATTTTTGTTAGATGGAGGATTCCAATACCATTCATGAAAATTCTTCTTTTGCTGAAAATGAAGAACCCCAGACTTGTGAAATACCTGTAGAGCCCTCTAACGATCAATGTAATGATGCGACAATTACTAAGAAACGACGAAGAATGACCTCAGTTGTTTGGGGCCATTATGAGATGTTACCTATTACGAAAGATGGAAAACAAAAATGTAAATGCAAGAAATGTGGTACTACTTATCTATGTGATAGCAAAAATGGAACCGGTAATCTTAGACGCCACCTTGAAAATTGTAAGAAAAGAAATATGCGTGATATAGGACAGTTGATTTTACAAACCAACACTGAATCTTCAGTATCAATGTCTGATGACAAGTTTGATCATGTTGTGTTTCGTGACTTGTTTACTGCTTTTATCATCATGCATGATTTACCCTTTCAATGTGTGGAATGGGTTGGACTTCGAGCAGTTTTGTTATATCTTCGTCGTGACTTGCAATTAATTTCTAGAAACACTGCTAGAAATGATTGCAAAAGACTATTCCTTAAGGAGAAGAATAATTTAATGGAACAGTTATCTAGAAACACTAGCAGGGTTTGTTTAACATCCGACCTTTGGACATCTATAAATACTGATGGTTTTATTTGTTTAACTGCTCATTATATTGATAATGATTGGCATTTGCAAAAGAAAATTATTACTTTTGCATTCATGCCACCTACCCATGATGGAATCTCATTGTTTGAGCAGTTACAGTTGCTTTTGGTTGAATGGAAAATAGAATCCAAGCTCTTCAGTATTACTTTGGATAATGCTTCTGCAAATAATAGTTCAGTTGATTATCTAAGAAATCATTTGAATTTGCGTGGTGACTTGATAATGGAGGGTGCTTTTTTTCATATACGTTGCACAGCACATATCTTTAATCTTGTAGTTCAAGAAGGTTTAAAAGACATTGATAGTGCAATTGCGAAAATAAGAGAAAGCATTAAGTATGTTAAAGGATCTCAGGCTAGAAAACAAAAATTTCTTGATTTGGCTTCACAAAGTTGCTTGGATGGGAAACGAGGTTTACGTCAGGATGTACCAACCCGATGGAATTCCACATTCTTAATGCTTGACAGTGCAATTTATTTTAAACGAGTTTTTCAACATTTAGAATTGGTTGATTCTAATTACAAGAATTGTCCAACATCTATTGAATGGGAAAGAGCTGAAGAGATTTGCAAGTTTTTGGAACCTTTCTATGAAATAACTTCTCTTATTTCTGGGTCTAAATATCCTACAGCAAATTTATACTTTCCTTGTATTTCAACAGCTTATGCGGAACTTAAAAATGTTTTGGGCAGTAGCCATCAGTCCCTAAAGAAAATGGCTGCTGTAATGATTGTAAAATTTGAAAAATACTGGTCAGAATTCAGTGATATTTTGGCAGTAGCAGTGATTCTAGATCCGAGATACAAAATGGCATTTGTTGAGTGGTGTTATCAAAAATTGTATGGTGGCAACTACCTCTCCGAACTTAGGAAGCTGAAACTCAAGTTAATTTCATTGTGTGCTAACTACTATACAAGAACGACTTCTTCATTGGGAGGATGTACAAGCAACAATGAGGTTGCACAAGGGTGTCCTACAAAGATTAAGTCTAAATTTTTGCAGGTTCTTTGTTGAACTTTGTATGTATATTTACCACTTTAATTATTTTTTATTTCTGATATCAATCATAAAAATATAGGATTTTGCTTCATTTTAGAATGATGCTTATACACCTAGGAAATCTGAATTAGACATCTACCTAGATGAACCTAAGATTGATAGCAGTATTGATTTAGACATTTTAAAGTATTGGCAAGGGAACCAATATAAATTTCCTAGTATTTCAGCAATGGCTCGTGATGTACTATGCATTCCAATAACAACAGTAGCATCTGAAAGTGCATTCAGCAATAGCGGTAGAATTTTAGATCAATACCGAAGTGCATTAAAACATGATATTGTTGAGGCACTAATTTGTGCTAAAGACTGGTTATACGAAGAGCATGGTGATTATTCATTCATCTTACATTTTTTATTTATTTAAGATCTCATTGTTTGCTAATTTATTTTTAATACATGCATCATTGCAGTAGTAACAGACCCCGAAATTGATGCAATAACTGATGATATCCTAAATTTAGATGTGAACAACAATGAAGAAGATGTTGGTGCCAGCTCAGTGGTTGGATGAACATCAGTTTATGTCTTTTGTGAATTTATTTTCTCTCTAATTTACCTTTAAATTGATGTAATGAACTATTTTTATGGTGCTATCTCTGAACAGCAAAAATTGGTGTGATAGTTGGTTGCTGTCTCTTAACAGCAAAAACTGGTTTTATGGTTGGCTACTTGTCTGTGTTGTTGTTGGTTTTTTGATGTGTTGTTGCTGTCTTTATGCATTTTGCTGGGTTGGTTGTGGTGGATCATTTTTGATGGCCTATCTGTCTGCCTAGTTCCTGGATCATTGTTATCTGAAACTGCACATAAATAACAGCAGAAACTAGTTTGATACTTTGATGGTTGGATGTGTTGTTGGGTTGGTTGCTGTCTTCGTGTTATTGCTGTTTTTAAACATTTAGGGTGTTGGGTTGGTTGCTGTCTTGGTGTTGTTGCTGTCTTTAAATATTTAGGGTGTTGAGTTTGATGTGTTTAGTTGGATTACATTAGTTCGATGGTTGGCTGTGTTGTTGGGTTGGTTGCTGTCTTTGTGTTGTTGCTGTCTTTAAACATTTAGGGTGTTGGGTTGGTTGCTGTCTTGGTGTTGTTGCTATCTTTAAATATTTAGGGTGTTGAGTTTGATGTGTTGGCTGTGTTGTTGGGAGGCTGTCTTTGGGTTGGTTGTTGTCTTCGTGTTGTTGCTAGGTGCTTCAAGAAGCCCGGGGATGTTGTGCTGAACAGAAAAAAAAGTAGAAACTGCACAGAAATAACAGAACATAAAGAAATTTAGTGTTTCTCTGGCTGGGTAGCTCGGTTTGCTGTGTTGGCAGGGAGATTGGTTGGTTGTGTTGGCACTTGGCAGGGAGATTCTTTTGCTGTGTTGACAGTTAGCTGTGTGCCTGTGTTGTTGCTGGTTGGCTGTGTTGTTGGGTTGGTTGCTGTCTTTGTGTTGTTGCTGTCTTTAAACATTTAGGGTGTTGGGTTGGTTGCTGTCTTGGTGTTGTTGCTATCTTTAAACATTTAGGGTGTTGAGTTTGATGTATTGGCTGTGTTGTTGGGAGGCTGTCTTTGGGTTGGTTGTTGTCTTCGTGTTGTTGCTGGGTGCTTCAAGAAGCCTAGGGATGTTGTGCTGAACAAAAAAAAAAGTAGAAATTGCACAGAAATAAAATTATATGATGTATTTTATATGATGGTTTGCTGGGAGGTTTTGATAAATAGAAATTTAGTGTTTCTCTGGCTGGGTAGCTCGGTTTGCTATGTTGGCAGGGAGATTGGTTAGCTGTGTTGGCACTTGGCAGGGAGATTCTTTAGCTGTGTTGACAGTTGGCTGTGTGCCTGTGTTGTTGCTGGTTGGCTGTGTTGATGGTTGGTTGGCTGTGTTGCTGGTTGGCTGTGTTGATGGTTGGTTGGCTGTGTTGATGGTTGGTTCCGAAATGATTGAAAGTTGAGTAGCTATGATGAGTACCATTCTAAACTTATTGTGAAGTCAATTGTGGGAAATAAGTTATTGCAACCAGGTGGCATTTGTAGGGTTAATCAAACAGATACTAAGTATAAAATACAAAATGCCGCCTTGGATGGCAATTTCTAGATTCGCAAGTCGGCAACCGAAAAAAATTATATTGTTGACTCACATTTCATTGAATGATGAATTATTTGGAGGGTTAATCTGAACTAATAACTCAAGCTTTCAACTAATTCATGGATTTCAAATTATATCTATTTAATTGTTTATATTTTTTGCAGTTAGCTTTTTTCTATGAGGGCAGGCCGCAGGCCGTAGGCACAGCCGCACAAGAGTCAAGACATCAAGGAGATGAAGATTTTGTAAATTGTAATTATGGTTTGACATTTTTAAAAATTATAATTATTTGTGTAATTTATTTGATAGTTTAATATTTTGTATAATTTGTATATTGTAATTAACAAATTGATTTTGATTCTTAAATAAAATTTTTATTTATGCAAATTTCTTTATATAATTTTCTGTGTTTGTGTTTTTGATTTTTTTTTGAAAATAAATCGGGTTAGCGGGTCATTCCGGGTTGACCCGAACCCGACTCGGGTCGGGTTCGGGTCCTCAATATTGACCTGAATCCATTACCGGGTCGGGTTCGGGTCAACCCGTTTAGCTTCGGGTCGGTTCGGGTTCGACACGAACCCGACCCGTGACCCGGTTTTGACACCCCTTCCTGCATCATCCGGATAAAAATCCCCATCATCACAAATGGAAATCAAACAAGTAGTAGAGCTAGAGCCATCATAAAGAACATTAGGGTCCCTAACAAAATCCTAAAATTTATGATAGAGCCCAACTAGATTATTCATAGGGTCATCTATAGAAAGCGAGGTAATGGGAATGGGAATAATCAACACTAAGTTAGAAGCATCAATACTCCCAGAAGGCTCACTAGTAATAACTTCCATATTTAGATCAATGAGTAAATTATCATTATTATAAGCTGAAGAGGATTTACCTAAGGCAAACACAGTAGCCAAACCATGATTATCATTATTACCCTTAAAAAAAATAACATCATTAACATTGGACTGACCCACATGTTAACAGTCGATGGAGCCAGAATGTCCACCACTAGCTTTAACCCATCATAATTTTCCCGAATCACAATAATGTTGGATTAATCTTGAAAATTAGGAGAGACTGAAGCAAGAACACCTTGATTTTCAATAATATCCCAAATTCCACCATTAAATTTCTAAATTTTAGCTTTCCTCAAATGAGGATGTAAATAAAAATATTTGAATTTTTCATGACTAATACATTTACAATGCCCACAAAAAGAAGGGAAATTACTCTTTAGAACTTTTTGAACATAACCAAACTTTTCTGACCAAGTGAAACCTAATTACAATATTTCTTAGTGATATCCAATTTGACTAAAATATGACCAACCGAATGCCTAGAACCAGACGTAATAACATTATCCGATTGGAGGGTACGATCAAAGAGGAAGCCCAACCTGAATAAAATGCTTTGATAAAATAAATGGGGCCAAAGCACATGAAAGGAAACCCAAATCAAAACCACAAGAGATTCCACTCTATCAGATGAGTCCTAGAGAGCACTCTATCTTGAGGCAGATATTATAAGAACTATTGCAGAAGCAGTTCATTCAGCCATTCCTAAGTCCTTGCACTGTCTCGACCTTAATAGTTCCAAAAAAGATGGATAATGGTGACTTTGCATTGATAGCCAAGCCATCAATCATATCATTGTTAAGTAAAGACTCCCCATTCCCCGCATCAACGACCTCTTAAACAAGAACTCCAATTCCACGGTCTTTCTAAGTTAGATTTCAGGAGCAACTACCACTAGATCTGCATTCATCCTAGGGACGACTGGAATACCACATTCAAAATGATTCATGGGCTATTCGAATGGATGGTTATACCCTTCAGGCTATGCAATGCTCCATCTACCTTTATGCGGCTAATGCATACAATCCTTAAGTAGTATTTAGATAAGTTTTGCATCATATATTTTGAAGACATTTAGTATTCAAATATTCTTTTGTAAATCACTTGAGTCATTTGAAGTCTATTTTGGAGACACTACGCAGTAATCAATTATTCCTCAACATGGCCTAAGTGTTAGTTTTCCTTCTCTAATATCCATTTCTTGGGCTTTGTTCTAACGCCAGAGGGGATACATACTGCACCTAAAAAAATCTCCACTATTCGAGATTGGCCAACCCCTGGATCGATGACGGATATGAGAAGTTTTCATGGGTTAACTAATTATTAACAGCCTTTCATCAGAAGCTTCAACAAGATCATAGCTCCCATCACCAACTGTTTAAAGGCTCCAAAATTATTTTGGGCAAGGGAGCAAAAGAAAAGTTCTTAAAAGATCAAAGAGGCCCTTAGCTCGGCACCTGGGCTAGCCTTTCCCAAATTTAATAAACCATTTCAAGTGGACACGGATGCATCAGCCGTGGGTATTGGAGCAATATTTTCTCAAGAGGGGAAGACCGTTGAATAATTTAGCAAAAACCTAAACATTTTGTACCATAAGTGGTCGGCCTATGAGCAAGAGCACTATGCGGTAGTTCGGGCTCTAAAGTAGTGGCAACATTATTTATTGCATAGAGATTTTGTATTATGTAGTAATAATAACACACTACAATACATTAACAATCAAAAGAACATCAATAGAATGCACGCCCATTGGATTGTATTCTTTCAGATATTTAGTTTCATAATCAAGCATAAGGCGGGTTGGTCTAATAGGGTGGCTGATGCCTTAAGTCTACATTCCACACTATTGACTTGCGTCCAGACGGAGATTACAGGCTTCCAATCATTACAAGAGCTCTATGCTGAAGACAGGGACTTTTCCTGGATCTGGATAGCATGCAACAGCGGTCAACCGCAATTGGATTACACCCTCCAGCATGGATTCTTATTTAAAGGAAATAATTTGTGCATTCCAGATTCATCTTGGCGTCCTCAGTTGATCAAGGAACTTTAATGTGGAGGTCTAGCAGCTCATGCGGGGTGAGATAAGACTCTAGAGTTGGTACAAACTCAATTCTATTGGCCTCAATTATGTAGAGATCTTTCATGGTTCGTGGAAAAATGCTATGTCTGTCAAATGTATAAGGGAACAACACAAAATACTGGGCTTTATCTACTGCTCCCTTTTCCAAATTCCATATGGGAAGACTTATCCCTAGATTTTGTGCTGGGATTGCCACGGACTAAAAGAGGAGCAGACTTGATCATGGTTGTAGTAGACCAATTTTATAAAATGGCACACTTTATCCCTTGCAAAAAGACATTCAACGCATTTAACGTTGCCCAACTCTTTTTTAAGGAGATTATGATTGCATGAGTTGCCCCGAAGTCTTACATCTCACCGTGATGTAAAGTTTGTGAGTCATTTTTGGAGAGAACTATGGAAGAGATTAAATAATGATCTCATGCTCAGTTTGGCATATCACCCACAAATTGATGATCAAACCGAAGTTGTTAATATGACTCTTGGCAACATGCTGTGTTGCGTCGTTCAGGAGAATCCTAAGAGATGGGAAGATCTCTTAAGCCATGTTGATTTTGCCTACAATTTCACGTCAAATTGTTCCACAGGTTGTAGATCCATTTTAAGTAGTATACACGAAGCAACCCAAGCACTTCGTGGATTTAGCTATTCTACCGAAGTGCAGTAGATCATCAGCCCATAAAACCATATTCGAAGCACAGGAAACCATTCAAACCGTCAAGAACAAACTTCAGGAATCCAATAACAAGTATAAACAATAGGCGGCTAATCACCGACGACACAAAGTCTTCAACACTAGTGAGTTAGCCATGCTCAGAATGCGTCAGGAATGATACCCTTAAGGAGCCTACTCAAAGCTAAGCCCATGAATGAAAATTGGACCGTTTACAATTCTACATATAATTAACGATAATGTGTATGTGATCAATCTTCCACCCGACATCCATACTTCAGCCACTTTCAACGTAGCATATATATACAATTATCATCCAGTTGACAACACACAACCAACATAAACATCATCAGAGTCAAGTTTCTTCGGATCAAGGGAGAACTAATACGGACATCGATTAAGCTCGCTTGCTCCAGCGGACATCACAAGCTATTGAACGACCCACTAGTCCATCTTCTATGCTATTTGCTTTTTCTATTATGCATATAACAATACTCCTTTTATGGTTTGCTTATATTAATTAAGTAATTTTTGTTATTAAGTTAGTTTAGGATATATTGCTGGGGAAGAAAGACAATTGATGGTATTAAAAGTTATTTTTCGATTAACAAAATAATGTTTTGTTGCATTTTGTCTCTTGCATTTCTTCCCTCTTCATAGCCGCTACATCAGATTTGATCAAGATATCATGATATCACTAAGTTTGTCTTCTCTAGCTCTTTACTTTAACTATTGATATATCATCAAAAAATTATCTTGACCAGGCACAAATCTCGAGGCAAAATCAACCTGGAATTTTTAAAATTAAATTCGGGATCACCTGAACTCTGATTTCAGTAAACTTATAGTCAAACTGAGCGTCTCGGAAACACAAACCCAACGACACCAAATTCAACTCAATCCGAGCCCAAATGAGCCCAAATCAAGCACCCAAAGTGTTGTTGGAAAGTTCATACCGTAATTTGAGTTACTAAACGGTCTTCGATTTTGATGAGCTTATAATCGAATCGAACGGCTCGACGAGACGAATCCAACGAGTCCAAGATCGCCGAATTCCAACATCATTAAGACCTTCAAATATTTGACGAACGGTGGAAGATCAAGGGATTCAATATCAACCATCCATTCGACTACTCCCCATTTGCCCTTGATCTCACACCTATTTACAAGCTATGTCACTCCAGAAAATATATAAATAGACCCCTCATTTCTCATGAGAGGGGACCCCCAAGCAAGAAGAAGAGAAGAAGAAGAGAAGAGAGAAGAGAAGGATAGGAGAGAATAACTCCTCCTCGACCACCGTCAGAGTTCTTCCCGTCGCCTGAGTAACGTAGGAATTCGGCCAGACATCCGGGCGACGCCAGAATTCTTCCTAAGCAACATCAAAGTTCTGTTTGACGCCGAAATTCAGTCCAACTTTCGGACGACACCTGAATTCTGCCTATTCTCCTTAGTGACGCTGGAACCTGCTCAACTTTGTAATTGAATATCAACTTAGAAGAGATTCATTGTAATATGATTGTCCTAACTTTGTGGACGAGTCAGCCTCTTGTATGTTAAACAAAACATTAGTGGAACTATTTCAACTGGGCGAGACCCCGTGGTTTTTTCCCTTTCAGGGTTTCCACGTAAAAATTCTTGTGTTATTGTTTCTTCTCTGTTTGTGTGCTAGATATCCGTACAATGCTAAGACAAAAATTTCTTAACTCTACTGACGCGTATATTCTAGCCCGCAACAACTATAAATTTATTAAAAAAAAAGTTAAGCTTGCCTTGATTTCAATACTTTAATTTGAATATTTACATTCTTATAGGTTCAGGTTTCGTTTGGGATAGTTTTCTTATTATTTTTTAAAACATCTTTTTAGTATAAAAAAAACTAGTTCAAAAATTTTTTATATGCTTTAGAAAGCAGTCCCAAATAAGATATTAAAAATTATTATTGCGATTCATACAAGATCAAATGAATTTTTTGATGATTCAAGAAACACAAAAATATATAATTTATAAATATTGATAACCAAACATAAAAATAACCCGTATACTTTGTTAATTGATGTCTGGATTAAGGTGATAGATTAGCTTTATACTTTAATCAGAGCTTAACGGTACATTTTAGTCCCACGTCGTCAAATCTGTACGAAATTTTCATCTATTTGTATATTAATGAAGAATAATGCTGCTGCCGAGCTCTGTAGCGTGAGCTTATTACTCAAGCGGGGGCTTTGAGGTTGTTGGGATGGTTGATTTACGAGCTCATAGTTTCGAGAGAGGCTAAACGCTTAAAATGAGCGTTAAGCAAACTAATTGAAAGCTTTCTAAGTTTATTACGCCTTCATTAGAATTGTGAGCTTCTTCAATTTGAACAACAGCTTTTGAAGTAGCTCAATAATTTTAATTGAGATTTTATAAATTACTTAAAATATAATATTTAAATATTAGAAAAATATATAATTAAAATAATATAAGTATTAAATATATAATTACATATTGACAGTCAAATTAATGTGAAAACAGTCCGCATAATTTTTTTCTGAATGCAAAATTAGGCAAACACATTAGCTATTTTGTTATTATTGAAAATATATAGGATGAATTTGTACATTGGACAATGTATTATAAATTTGGGTACATTTTTAATCTAAATATTGTATTAATTTAATTTACATTAACTGGAAAAAAGATTTTAACTCACTAAAGTAAACTTATTATTTAAGTAAGCCGTCCGTTAAACGAGTAATTTAGTCATATCCCTTTTATGAACTGGAAAATCTTTTCCCCCCATTTTGTCATTTGACCATTCCGTAACGGTTCGGCTCCGACTTTGGAATTTTTATTGGGTCAGGTAACCTGATGTAGAGATACATCAGGTACCCAATAAAAAAATGTCACATGCACTTACTTTTTGTTTAAAACTGAGTGTTTTTTGTTTAAAGTGCATGTGGCATTTTTTTATTGGGTACCTGATGTATCTCTACATCAGGTTACCTGACCCAACATGGGCGGACCCCCATTGACTTGAGGGGGGGCAAATGCCCCCCCTCAAAAAAATTTTTTTTTTATTTTAGAGGGATTGTTTGGAATATTTTGGGTATTTTTGGCATTTTGCCCCCTCTCAAAAAAAATTTTTGCCCTCATTTTATAAATCCTAAGCATCTTTGCCCATCCCTACAAAAAAAAATATTTTTGCCCACCCTGAAAAAAGAAGCTGGATCCGCCCCTGTGACCCAATAAAAATTCCCGACTTTATGGTAAGTTTTTTTTTTGCTTTCATTTATCTTTTTGGTTAATATTGTTATTTGTTGTAATTATTTTATGTTAGGCGAAGTTCTTTCTAAGTATATACGGTATATTTAATTCTTGCCTAAGTACTTTTGCTAGGTTTAGATATCTGGCACTTTCTTGGTAAAAAATGGTATATGTTACACTCTTTTGACATTGAATTTGTAGGAGTACAAAGTATTTTGTGATTTGTGTTTTTGTTTTATTGGAATGTGATTTTTTCGTGCTTTTTAATATGAAAATTAAGTGTAAAATTAATATAAATTATTTTGAAATATATTTATAATAATTTATTTTGTAAAAATTAAAAATATAATATTGTATTTGATATTAGTTTATCATTTATGATGAATGATGTTTTCTTACAAATGCTTTTAATTTATGTTTTAGGTTATGTTGGTTTATTTAAAGATTTGATCAGTGGAACTAGTTGTCTAGACGAGGAGCATCGTTTATTCTTATGTATGGCAGAAAATTGTCTTTATATATATATATATATATATATATATATATATATATATATATATATATATATATATATATATATATATATAAACCTATGGAGGGGCCTATGCGTTAATTAAAGGTAAATAATACAAAGTCCTAAAAAGGACATCGCGCTCTCTACTGCTCATAAGAGCTACAAAAATAAAAGATAAAAAAACCTACGACTACGAGCACAAGGTCCTTACTACACAAAAATACAAAACAACATAGATACATTCTACGATGCTTAAGAACGAGCACCCAAAAAGAGGGAAGAAAAGAAAAACGAGCTTACACGAACTGCTTCACAGCAAAAATTTTGAATTTCTTGCTACATGCACAGAAAACCTACAAAAGTAACAAAAAGCCCACAAAATAGCAACAAAAAGTACTACAATAGAAAACATTGAAAGCACTAAAAGCCCAACGGTACCAGCAGCAAACCATACTAAGACAGCAGTAATACGGCTTCCAGGGAAAGAAATACAACCTCCCATTCGAGAGGAGAACAGTGCGATTCCGGACTGCCACACCCAGCCAACTAACCGAAAGCCAATTCCCGCTCAAATTCCCCAAGTAAACCCCCCCCCCCCCCCGCACCACCATGTAATACACTAGAGAATACCAACTCCACACCCGCACCAACTGTATGCCACAAGACAGAAAATTCACACCAACCTCATCAGAATAGAGACTACCAGGCTCCAACAACAACACCAACCAAGAGAACTCAGCATAAAGCACAACCCAACACAGACAAAGCACAAAGAAAATAATACTAAACCTGAGAACAATCGAAACAGATTGAGCCAGCAGAACCAGGAAAAGGATAACTGGTTCACAACACAAGCCCTCACATAAGAAGAGAAACAGAGCATCCAAAACAAAACAAAACCACCCAAAAAACAACCCAAAATTAATGGCAGACATAAGATAAACCAATTTGATCTAATTTAAGAAGGCCTTGAACATAAACAAGCAACTGATCAAGAGGAAGATCATCATAATCCTTAAGCATAGTACCCAAAATAGCCAAGGCCTGCGCAACAGCATTCCCTTCCACCTTAATGAAAGAATATGAGTAAGAAAAAGACTTCAACTCATCTTTAATATTTCTTCTGATGTAAAATAGATCAGGGGCACACCTACTATCATCTTTATCAAGACACAAGAGGCTGTCAAAATACGAAGCAACCTCCAAAACAAATTTCTTAAGAAAAAAAACATTGCAAAGCTTTAACTCATGTAGAACACTAATAAAAAAAGCCATGTGACTATCCTCAACAAAAGTCGGTCGGCCAGCAAAGCCAAAAATATAAATACCAAGATGATTTCTGATGATACCAGCATAGTTATAATTACTACCAACTTTAGCCCAAGACACATTCAAGTTGAAATAATTAGGAACAGGCTTACACCAATTCATGCAAATAGATCTAATTTGACCCTTATCCAACTCCCCATTAATACCAAAAAATGAAAGGGTATAATAAAAAATTTTAAAATTCTTTATAGAAAGCAAATTGGCAGAGAAAAGAGCAATCACCTTATCTTTAATTTTGTGAATAATTCTTTGATGATTCATATCAACCCCATTAAAATGAAAGTCATTTCTTTTCAACTAGAGAAACCAACAAATAAGAGAAGAAATCACATTTCTAATATGGCCTTTGGACTTCACAAACACTACAGGAAAACTCGTCATTACCGGCGGACTAAATCCGCCGGAACACAAAGATATCCGACGAAAATCTAAGTTTTCGACGCACGTTCCGGCGTAAATTTTTGCGTCGGTTTCGATCGCGTCGATAAATTGTTTTCGATGTATCTATTGCGCCGGAAAACTTTCCGGCGCACCTTCCGACGTATTACCGTCGCAAAAATCGGGTGGGTGTCGACGACTTCCAAAAGATAAATTCCGGCGCCATATGTGCCGGTAAGGTTCCGTCGTATATGCCGCCGGTAATCAACGGCGGATAAAATGTCGCAAGTTCGCCGTAGACAACCCTCGGTTTTGTTTGCGGCGCAAAATAGTCGCCGGAAATCAGCGACGGACAGAGCGCCGGAACGTACGCCGGTAGTTTCCGACGGAACGTAGGCGTCGGTAAGTTCGATACAATTCGTTGTATCGTCTTTTCCGGCGAAGTTCCGGCGCAAAATCCGCCGGAAACCTGTAGCATTGACAAAAAAAATTGCCTTCCCAGCCAACAATCAAATTTCCACACCTGCAAACCTATACAAATATCAATTCCATAACATTTCAATAGTAACATTTCAACATATCAACATTTTATAACAATTTCACAACAGTTTATAACATTAAAAGAAACTGTTCAATAGTAACAATCAACAAAAAATATCACATTAAAAGAAACTGTTCAATAACACATGTTCACAGAAATAAATAAGTTCATGTAAACTAAATTAAACTACTCTGACTCCGTGGACTCCTCCTCAGGTGGAGCTATGTCTTTTCCACTCAGCTGATCCCTCATCTTGCGCATTTCATCCAACAACTGATTGTGTTGCTCCGTACTTGTTTGAATCTGTGCTTGCAGCTGAGCTTGAACCTGTGCTTGCAGCTGAACTTGCCAATCAGCTTGTGATTTCCTTACTTGTTCTAGCTCAGCTTGAAGGGCACTTATTTGTTGAGCTTGTAAGGAGTCATGAGAACTGGATGCGAAGCTGGATGCAGTAGAGGAGGTCAAGCCTCTAAAAAGACATTAATAGATGTTCATATTACCAAACTATCTAAGGCGACTTTCTCTAATCTTATCTTCCACTGGAGCTACTCCAACCTATTCACGTATATGCTCATTTCGCATCCAATCTCTAAGGGTCAAGCCACTCATCCACCTAAGCATCCTCATCTCTGCCACACTTAACTTAGTATTATGCTCCACTAAAAAAGAATTCTTTTTTAGTGGCCAACATTCAGCTTCAACTATCCAACTTGAATTCTTTTGATAATATCCCCATCTATTTCACCATCACTCTGAACAATATATCCAAGATATCTAAAACGTGTACTCTTATTAACTACTTGATTGCCCAAAGTTACAAACCCCACACTAGGTCTATTACTACTAAAATTACACTCCATATATTCCGTTTCAGATCTACTCAAATGAAAACCTTTAGTCTCTAATGTTGATCTCCATAATCCAAGTTTACCTTCAACTCCCTCTCTAGTTTTATCAACAAGAAGAATATCATCAACAAAAAGCATGCACCAAGGTACTTCCTCTAGCAAATGTCTAGTGAGAACATTCATGAATAAAGCAAAAAGATATGGACTTAAGGCTGATCCTACATGTAATCCAATCGAAATAGGAAAAAAAATGAAACAAAATACCTTCCGTTGGCGAAGAACGACCCTCGGCGGCGCGCGACCAGGAAAGAGAGGATGCTCGGCGAAGTCCGGTGACCGTCGACGGCGAAGTCCGGTGACCGTCGGCGACGTCAATCCACGGCGAGCGACGGACGGCGATGGGCAAAACACGCGAGGTGAGAGAACGGAAGGAAACAAATGAGCGGCCAGAGGGGCTCGGGGACAAAAAATAGGGCTTTCACCGACGGACTTTTCGTCGGATTAAACGCCGGTAAAAATGCCAACGCAATTTGCGCCGGACATATTTCGTTGAGTTTAAATATGCCGGCGCAATATCCGCCGGTTTGTTGCGCCGGTAGTTTTCCGCCGTAAAGTGCCGGAAAGGGTTCAGAGCTCGTTTTACCGACGACTATACCGTCGCATGGGACGCTGGAAGGTTTCCGGCGTATTTTGTGTCGGTATAGGCGTCGTAAGGTTTTCGTCGCACCACTCCGCCGTTACCTGCGCCGTTCTTACCGGAGCCAAATTTTCTGCCGGAAAATCCGACGGTAATCGCGTGTTTTCCTGTAGTGAAACCAAAGGTCAAGCAATTGAGATATAGAAATAGAAGCAACATATAAATTCAGTTGAAACAAATCTTCAAAAAAAAGTCCAAACCTTACCGTAATAGGACCATATATAAAAATGTGATGCATATTGTCAACATGGAAACAACATTGACATTCAGAGGTAATAATGAAACCTCTCTTCCTCAAATTATCATCAGTATGAATGAAGCTATGAAAAATTCTCCACATAAAATTAGAAACAGTAGAGGGGATAATGTTATGCCAAATCATTTTAAATAGTTTAGAAGTATCCTTTTTAGTTCTGAAAGAGTGCCAAGCATACTTAATACTGAAACAACCATCTTTAGAACCCGAGTAAAGTAACACATCCTTCACATTGCCATTAATAGGGACCTTAAGAATAAGTTGAATAATACTATCCGGGAGAAAAACAGACAGTTTCTCCAAATCACACCCATTAGAAGAAAAGAAATAATTAACCTTCCTTTTAGAGATAGAGACAGTGTTAAGTAAAGAATCAATGGAGTCACCATTAAGCCACCTATCTTACCAAAAGAAAATGTTCCCATTACCAATGCCCCAAATAAAAGAAAACTCCACTTTCCATTTAACCGAATAAATCTGATGCCAAACTTTAGAGTGACCTTTAGAAAAATAATGCAAGGAAGGGTGTCTCCCTCCACAATATTTGGCCCTCATAAAATTGGCCCACAGACTAACATTAGACCTAAAATTAAATCACAACTTGAAAGAGAAAGCCCAGGCCATATCATTCATGTCTTTACACCCTAAACCCCCTTCTTGCTTAGTACCACAACAACCTCCCCAATTCTTCCAATGAATCTTAGAATTATTACCAGAACCTTTCCAAAAAACTTTATTCAAAATTCTCTAAATTCTAAGACAAACACCCTTAGTAGGAAGGAGAGTTTGAAAACTATAAACACGAATAGAACTTAAAAAAGTAGAATTCCAAGAAAACAATCTATTCTGAACCATAGAAATTAAATCATCAAAGAGGAAAGCTCTCTTTCTGCCCTTAAAAAGAGGAATACCCAAGTATTTCAGAGGTAAAACACCTTGAGAAAAGCCAGTAAGATTCCTAATATCCAAAATCCGGTCAGGCACAACATTCTTAGAAGCAATAAAACAACATTTTTGCTTGTTAAAATACAGACCACTAATAGATTCAAAATGACCAAAAAATCTCAAAATTTTACTAATCCTATTCTTAAAAGCATTAGTAAAGACAATGAAATCATCAGCAAAGCATAAATGGAAGATATGTCAGCCACCTAAAGTTTTGAAATAAAGACTAGGACAATTATAGAAAAGATTAGCCAAACCCCTAGAGAGATAATCAGCGACAATAATAAAGATAGCCGGAGACAAAGGGTCACCTTGCCTCAAACCATGAGAAGCTTGAAAGTAACAATGAGTTTTACCATTCACAATAATAGAGAAAAAAAGACTTTCAATACGAGATTTTATGAGATTTATGAATTTCAAATCAAAACAAAAAAGACTCAACATCTGATAAATAAAACTCCAATTAATATTATCATATGCCGTAGCAATATCCAATTTCATAATCATGTTACCACCTATCACCTTAATATCCAAATCCTGACAAAATTCCTGAGCTAAAAGGATATTGTCAATAATAGCACAACCTTTGATAAAGCCCATTTGATAAGGAGATATAATCTTAGGCAAAAAAATAGATAACTTGCTCATCAGAAGTTTAGATATTAGTTTATTAAACATGGTATACAAACTGATGGGTCTAAAATCATTCCACGAATTAATAACAGTGTTCTTAGAAATTAAAACAATAGAAGTAGACGTAAGCAACTTAGGAATAGGAGAGCTATTAAAAAAATATGTGACAATAGAGAGAGCATCATTAAAAATAATAGGCCAAGTTTTTTGGAAGAACTTAGTGGTAAAACCATCTGGCCCTGCAACAAAATCACCATTCATATTAAATAAGATATCTTTAATCTCCTCAAGAAGAGGAGACTTAGATAAGGAGCCATTATCCTCTTGAGAGATAACATTAGGAATAAAAGAAGGGTCAACACTAGAAACCGAATTAAAAGACTTATTAAGGTGCTTATGAAAATAATTAATAGCCAAGCTTGCAATCTCATCTCTATCCTTAGTAGTAGAGCCATCCTCGTGGGAGATTTTATGAATATTATTAATAGTGTGTTTCTTATTAACCAAAGCATGGAAATATTTAGGGTTATTATCTCCTTCCATTAAATGCTTGACAGGCGCTTTTTGTTTCCAAAAAGTTTCTTCCTGAACCTAAAGCTTAGACAACTCCACTTTAGCCTTATTAATAATACACAGATTAGCCTCAGAGGAATCTGTTTGACAAAGATCCTCAGGGGAGTTAATTTTATTTTCAGCAAGTAAAATGTTGGTAAAAAAATCTTTAAAAACATTATTATTCCACCAATTTAACATAAGGTTAAGTCTTTTCAATTTGAGCCACAATCTTTTCATGCTAGAAATAGAATTATTAGGATAAATAGGAGCATTCTAATTCTCCTGAACAACCTCAAGAAAAGATTCATGATGAAGTCATATATTCTGGAATCTTTTCATGCTAGAAATAGAATTATTAGGATAAATAGGAGCATTATAATTCTCCTGAACAACCTGAAGAAAAGATTCATGATGAAGTCATATATTCTAGAATCTAAACTGAGTAGGGAAACTCTTAGGATTATTCTTAATGTTAATAAGCAAGGGGGAATGATCAGAGAGAGTACGACTCAGGTGTTCAACCTTGGTCAAATTAAAAGTGTTCAATCAAGAATTATTAAAAAGAACTCTATCCAACCTCTGCCACAAATGCCCACGATGCCAAGTATACTTGTTACTAGAAAACCCAATATCAATGAAACTACAAGCCAAGATCATATCATTGAATTCCTCCATAGACTGATATATAGGAAGAGACCCCCCTATACGTTCATCTGTGCTAGTAATTGTATTAAAGTCACCACCCACAAGCTAAGGAAGATTACAGACATTAGGAAACTGCAAGATTTGCTCCCACAAAATCCTCCAATTATAACGAGAAGAACCGGCATACACAAATGATGCACAACATTGCACATTAGAACTTTCAATATTGCAGTGTAAAACTTGAGTGAAATCACCAATAAAATCAATTCTAACAAAATCTTTTCAAAAAATCCAAATTTTACTGGCAACATTAGACTTAGCATTATTAAAACCCAAAGACCTAACAGTTCTAGTTAATTTATCCACAGAAATAAGAGGTTCAAGTAAAACAAGAATATCAATGTTATGAATGCGACATAAGTTTTTAACCCTAAGTTTAGAAGAGGAGAAACCAATACCCCGCATATTCCAAATAATGGAGTTAAACATAAAAAACACAATTAATGAGAAGTATGCGATCGGGTGCTTCTAGGGGATTGTAAAATAACATTTCTGGGTTTCCTACCATGTTTACCACGACCCTTAAAAAAACTAAGGTCATTTTCTTCTCTAGCATAACACTTAGCCAAAATGTTTATTTCTGTATCAGTATAAGCATCACAGTGATAAAGATCATATAAAAGAATAGTTTTATCATTTAAGTTACCAAAAGGCCCCTTAGGAAAAGGTCACTCACCATCAACAAAGAACACGCCATCTTCTAAAGTGGTTAAAAACCTCTCATTACCTTCAAAAGAGTAGTTACCTTTATCGGGAAGGGACAAGGGAAGATTACCCTGAGGAGGCACCGCCTCCTCCTCCATTAATAAACAAATCCCTTTCTCAGGTATGCCCAAGGTTTGATTAACCTGAGAAGGCACCGCCTGCTCCTCCATCAAAGTCTCCACAATATCATTTCTTAAGTTGGTTCCACTAACAATTTGGGTCATAGGAGAATTCACCAGCAAAGGCAACTCCTCCCCTTGAATAGAAATAACCTGATCATTCTCAACAATAATGTTAGTATTAACGTCAATAATATTATTATCCTCCACCACAAAAAACGTGAGTAACATTTTGTAAAGATTCATAAGCAGTAGATGATAATGAAGGGTCAGACACTTTAATCACATCATTAGGAAAATTTTTTCCTTCTCCCACATCACAAATAAGATTCACATTAAGTTCATTACCAGAAGACGAAGGAACAACCTGAATAACAGGCTGATCCACCACATCCTTAGCGTGGATCAAAATACCATTACCTTCCACCAAATTATCAATAACATCATCTTTCGTGTTGCACTCCTGCAATTTAGTAGGTCTGACAATTTCTTTATCTTTCTTAAGGTGGGGATGCAATTTAAAACATTCACTCAGACCATGATCGTGTATCTTGCAATGAGAACAAAAAATGGGAAAATTTTCAAATTTAACATTTTGAAAATAACCATTGACTTCAGACCCAAGCCAAATCTCATTAGGATACTTTTTAGAGATATCAACCTCAACCAAAACCCTAGCCACCGACGGATGAGAAACCGAAGCCGTAGCTTGGTCCGTTTGCAAAGGTCGATCAAGGATAGAAACAAGGCATACTGCGATATTAGTTTGTCATTTTCCCTTAGGAAATGAGTTTATATATTCTCCTACGGAGGATGGTGATGTATGTGAAATGGTGTTATCGCATTCAATTGGACAAATACTTATACTTTATGTGTATGTTGAAAAGATTGGCGCATCTAGTAATGTTGATGAGATTATCAAACCCCAAGTACATGAAACATTAAGTTTGGAGGAAAGGATAGAAGGTGGTTCGATGATTCCACTAGTCGAACCACTATATCCTAAGTAAGTTCTTTATATAAATCTCTATTGATTGAAGTATAAATTTGTAGATTTATTACTTATGTTAACATACATTTTTTTGTGATGGAGTGAAAGGCAAATAAGTCATTGGCAGGATGTACCGGAACCTTCCACGAGATCGTCACTCGTTGTTGATGATGGTTATGAAACTATGAGCAGCTGATCCAGCGAGCCGGGTGATGATGATGATGATAATGATAATGTACTATGTGGTGTAGACGAAGTGAATGTTGATACACTACAGGAAAATCCCTTATTACCAGCGAAATTTTTCGGCGGTCAGTTTTTCGGCGGCTTTCCGGCGGTTAGTTTTACGGCGGCTTTCCGGCGGCTTTCCGACGGCATAATTCCCACAAAATTTTCCGACGGCTTTTCAAGTTTTCCGGCGAAATTTTAAATTTTTTTATTATTTAAATTTTTTATTTTTAAAAAATGACTAAAAATAATATTATTTAATTAATTACACATTTAATTCATTAATCATTTTATAGTATATTTTAATTAATTATTTAATTAATAATTTAATAACATATTTTAATTAATTGTTACTTAACTAATTTATTTTAATTATCAATTAAAAAAAATCTTAAATAAACAATGTTAATAAATAATATTCAGCCGGTTCTAATATAAATAAAATAATACTTGAATCTATTCATTTTGCTTGATCGTCGCAGTGGTTAGGCTCGGGCGCGGGTGAGGAGGATTGCGGGTGAAGACGTCTATGGTTCGAATCTCAGTGAAGACACTCGGGGTCACGCGAGTTGGCGCACTCAGGCTCACGCGAGCGCGCAACCCAATCCTGGGTCCGGCGTGGTGGCTGGCGGAAACGGTCCAGCGTGACCGCCGGAGCGCGGTGCCTGGCGTGTCGCCGGGATGCTTGCCGGCGGGAGCGGCTGTAAGATTTTTTTTTTTTTAAATTCAACCGGTGGCTTATAACCGCCGGCAAGCCGCCGGTATTTTTTGCCGCCGGAAAAAGCCGTCGGAAATTATTTTCCTACGCCGTTTTTTCCGGCGGCACAAATACCGCCGGGATACTGCCGGAAAATGAAAAAACCGCCGGAAAATGCTCAAATTCCGTCGGAAATAGCCGCCGGAAATGGGTGATTTTCCTGTAGTGATATAAATAGAGATAAATAGTGTCATACAATGATATTGTTATGCGAATGTTGACACTGCAAAAGGCATGATGACAAATAATGACTTTGTTAAAACATCTTTGAGCACTCGTGAATGGGATGAGGACCTAACAGATGACAGCGACAATATTGCGCACAACGAAGTTGATGGAGGGAACATGTTTCACTGAGGAGGAGGACATGGGAGGACCTGTAATTTGCATTACATGTTGGTCAATAAGAAATAATGTAATATTTTGTTGCTTTGAATAAACAAAAAATAACATTGGTTTGTGCTAGGAACGGCTGGTCGGCCAGTCCATGTTTATGGCATCTACAAGCAAGCATGAGCAAACATTTTAGCGGGATATAAAAAATATCTTCTATGAAGCATCAACATACTTGTGCTACTCAAATTCTAGCGACAGGACACCATTAATGAAATGAATTAAAAATGCACCTTGTAGAAAATTTGACAAAATAAGTGTTACTGGATTAGGATAAAAAATAATTAGGTCTAATAATACATGGATAGAAGCTCTAAATGATTTGCATTTTCTACCTTTAATACTTGTTATAAATTCTTAAAAAAATGATGGAAAACTATATATGACAAAGAAATTCATTCATTTTCTCCCTTAAATTTTTTCCCATATTCTCATACATAAATATCACCAAACTAATATTAATTTTACACAGATAAGAACTGTCTTTCTATAACATTCAAATAGTCTAAATTAATTGATAAAACAATTTGTATTCTTTCATTAATATAAAACATCTGAAATGCGTCCCTTTCATATTGCATATTACATTAATTTGAGCGATATTATACTAATTGCACACACAGAACATACAGCCATGACACTTGCTCTTTGAGCTCTTTTCTAAAGGCAAAGCTCAATAAATGCCATTATGGAATAAATAATTACAATCATTAGGTTCTCTTTTTGTAGGATAAGATTCTCATTCGAATTCTCACATCTTGCTTCACAAATTATGTTGAGCATTCTCTTTTTTAGACATCTGAGTCATTAAGATAAATTCACACAAATCACTTATAAAAGTTGCTGACATAGAGCAAGAGGTGGCTCGACAACTCCTTGTCGACGATCTGGTGACTGTAGCTGAACAAAATTCGAAGAACTCCTTGTGAAAAGAAACCGCCACCTGAAAGTCAAATCTCAGGATATATGATTCAAAATAATAGGAAAAAACCTTCATTTTATTATTTTCTAAAATCTGCCTCATTACAAACAATAGATATATACATAACTTATTTGCTACTTACAAGGCTATAAACTCAACAAAAGAAACCAACAAACTCTTAAAATCTTACTAGTTTCATTATATATGGGCTGAAGTATAACATAACATAGTAGTTTTGCCCAGTTTGCTACTAGCGGCTCTGGCGTCAGCTGTGAATCTAAAACCTCTTAATTAGTAATCAAAGACCCCAACCTATAAACTAGGATGAGCTACGGAAGCATAATCATTCCAATTCTACATTCTCATATATATATACAACATGGATTGAAAGAGGGAAATTAACAAAATAGTGAATTATGAAACATTCTTCTTCCTTAAATGTCTCAAAACTGTAATTTTTGGTAGGGGTGTTTTTTACTTTACTATTTTGCATACATCCAACTAAACTGAAAAATCAATTCCACTGAATTCACTTTACTTCAAACAAAATAACATTGTAAAATATTTTACATTGCATGAACAAAGTGTCTAAAGTCCTGAGTTTTTTTGATCATTTTGAAGCTGTTAGTGGTTTAGTTTTTAACAAATCTAAAAGTGGTTTTGTGATTTCTAAGAATGTTAATCATAACAGAGTAGTGGATATCAAAAATTTGACGGGTTTTTCTCAAGCTGTTCTTCCTTTAACTTACCTTGGCATTCCTTTGTTCAAAGGTAGAAAGAAGATTTTTCTCTTTGATGATTTAATTTCGAAGGTGCATAATCGTTTATCTTCTTGGGATTCTAACTTTTTGAGCTTTGGTGGTAGGCTTATTCTTATCAAAAGTGTTCTTGCTTCCATTCCTGTCTATTCTTTTCAAGTTCTTTTTCCCCCTAAAACTGTGTGTTTGAGGATTGACAGGATTCTCAACAAATTTTTTTGGAGAGGGTCTTCTAGCAATGCTAAAATACATTGGTCGTCGTGGGAGAAGTGTTGTGGGTTGAAGCAAGAAGGTGACATTGGTTGTAAATCCATGCATGATATGGTTTTAGGTTTTTCTTTTAAATTGTGGCATAATTTCAAGGCTAATGAATCTTTGTGGGCTAAGTTCATGCAGCAAAAATACTGTGGTCATCATCACCCTTCCACTTGTCATTATGCTAAAGGGAATTCTCGGGTTTGGCAGCGTATGGTCCAGATTAAGTGGAAAGTTGAGCCCTGTTTTGCTTGGGGTCTTGGGGAAGGGAATATTTTTTTCTGGCAGGATCGTTGGATTAATGGTTGTTCTCTTGATACCCTCCTTAATACGAACTCTAAGAGTGTGGTTAAGGTCAAGTCCTTTTTTGTGAGTATGGTTGGGATGTGGTTAAGCTTTCTTACATTATCCCTTTCTCTATTGTTCAATTGATTACTCAAATTACTCTTAATCGTGATTCTAAAGATATTCTTCTTTGCACATTTTCTAAAGATGGTCTTTTCAGAACTAAAGATGTTTGGCATGTTTTTAGAACTATTAAAGATCCTACCAAGGTTTTTAAAATGATGTGGCACAAGAGCATTCCTACTACGGTCTCTGTTTTTTGTTGGAGAACTCTGAAGAAGTTTATTCCTACGGATGAGCTTCTTAGGAATAAAGGTTTGTTGATTACTTCTAAATGCCAATGTTGTTCTAATGTTGAAACGTTACAGCATGTTTTTGTTTCCTCTCCTATTGCTGGTAAGGTGTGGAATTTTTTTGAAGGCATTTTTCGTGTTAATTATTGGGGACCTAATTGTTCTATTTCTCAATTGTTTGATTCTTGGATGGTCAGTTTTAAAGGTCACATCAGGAACATTATTCCTCCTCTTATTATTTGGTTCATTTGGTTGGCTAGAAATGATTCTCGTTTTAATGGGAAAAGGATGGATCATAATTATATCATTTTTAGAATCAAAAACAAGGTTAATTCTCTGTTCCTTGCTAATCTTCTTTCTTATAAGAGTTTTACTAAAGTGGTGTTCACTCTTGAGGAGTTTGGGATTGCTTTGGAGGGTTACTCTCAAGTCCAGCGTAGCACGGTGGGTGTGTGGTCTAAACCTCCTGCTAATACTTTTAAATTGAACATTGATATTATGAGGGAGGGCAGCGACTGGTGTATTGGTGGTTTAATTAGAAATTTCAATGGGGAGTATGTCTTGGGGTTTGCGGGTAGGACTGCTGGTATGGATCGCCTAGGGGGTTTTTTGCTGGCTGTTCTTCACGGGCTCCAAATGTGTGTTGGGCTTGAAATTGATAGTATTATTTTGGAATATAACTTGAATGAGAATCTTGAAGCCTTGCTTGAGGAGGATGGTTGCAGATGTGGCCATTCCTTCTTCTACTCTCGCAGAGATATTAAGTTTATACAGGATTCTATCATTTGTTATTACAACATGATTCCTTCTGAGGTTAATTCTGCGGCTAGGGCCATGAGTTTGCTTGGGAGTAAATTTAACGTTATTTCGGATGTTCCCTTTAATGAACTTTCTGTGCAGATCAAAGGCTTGATTAATTTAGATAAAAACAATGTCCCCTATGTTCTGGGAATCTAGTTTTTGGTTTTTTTCTTGGGGTTTACCCCTTTTTCTGCTCGTGCTGTCTGGGGGGCTTTTCGGGTGCAGGTTGCTGTTTCTGGGTTGTTAAAGCTGTGGGGGTTGTTTTTTGGTTGGAGTCTTCTGTCCAGTTCTTGGTGGGTGTGGTCTCTGTGGTTTCCTGGTTCTAGGGGGATGCTGTCTTTGGTCGTTGCTGGCTCTGTCTGGGTGTTTTTTTCGGGTATTGGTTGCTGGTGCTGGGTGCTTGATATTGAGGGGTTGATTTTTGGCTGGATTTTTCTGTCCAGTTCTTCGTGGGTGTGGTCAATGTGGAAATCTGGCTCTAGGGGGGTGCTGTCTGCCCTGTTTCTCTGGTTTCTTTCGTGGTTGGTTGTTCTTCTTTTGTCAAGCTTTTCTCTGGTGCCTGTCTTTGGCCGTTCTTGTCTCTGTGGTTATTGCTGAGGATGTTGATTGTTGGCTGGATTGGGCTGTGGCTGTGGCTGCGCTCTGTTGGGTGGTCTGGGAGTGATTTTGGCTGGCTTATCCTCCGGTTATTTTCTCATTTTTATTTTTATTACAGGTCTCTTTCTTCGGGCAAGTGTCCAGGCTTGAGGGGTCTTCCCTTTTACTGTCCTTTTCTTCTTCTTTACTCTTTTAATAGTATGTTTAGTTGTTTTCCTAGTATCCTGGCAGGCTTCCTTTGCAGGTTTTTGGAGCTTCGCGCTCGTTTTGTGCAGGATTCGTGTGCTGGTTGTAGGGCAATGCGGATGAAATTCACTAACAACAAGGCAGAATTTGTAACAAGGAATCTTTGGAATCCCTATGGTTCTAGCAATATTGATCGCAAGGTAATCTATTTTTGGTTTTCTAATATTTTATGCTGTTATTTTAAGTGTTTTTGCAGGAAGTTCGAGCTGAACGGTCATATTAAGTTCTTCCTTTTTGGGTGCTGTTGACTCACAGCCCGAGGTCCTTAGGTTGTTCTTTTTGTAACTGTAGTTAATGGATCCATTGGCCTTTAGGTTTTTCTTTTCCTTTTATATTTGTAGCTCTTCTGAGCATTTGCGGGCTGAAGGATCCTTCTAAGGACTTTTGTAACCTTTTTGAATATTAACACGTAGGCCCCATGAGTGGGTTTTAACCAAAAAAAAAAAAAAAAACCTTTCTTTCCTTTGTAGTTCTCTATTTCCTTATGTTCTTTACAGTTTGTCTATTGTGAGTTGGACAATGATGACATCTGTTATGGTTGAAATCGAAACTCTTTTGTATTGTCTAAGCTATATTAATGTGTGTGTGTATAAGGAAAATGAAAATAAAAATAAAAGGTTTTCCTTCTAAACTATATATTATGAAGTAATAAAAAAAAATAAAAAAAAAGATGAGAATGATATTTATTTATCAAAATAAAATAATTTTTAAAAAAACTGAGTGTTGAAGACAAAATTTGATATTAGTAAAATTTATTATGAATTATGGACAAAATTTTAAAAATCTAAATTAATTAAAACCCACTTATTAACTATTACTATTGTTGCGTCCTGGGAAAATTCGCGGTGGTAGAGAATATATAGTTTAACGTCTAAGCATTGTACGAAGATCCAACACACAAGAAGATAAGGTAGAGGGTGTAGCGTTCCTAAGAGACACCAGAGTTTTTACGTGGAAATCCCTAAAAAGGGGGAAAAACCACATTGCCTGACCCAGTTTGAATGAATCCACTAATATTTACAGTCGATTACAAATGAGCCCCTTCCTTGGGAGAAGGCATTGGCTTGATGGTACAAATATACATCATATAGAGCGCATTACATGGTGGGAGTTACAATATAGATATGTTTGTTTGGTCAGCATGAACATAGTCGATAAGATAGAGGCAAAAAAGACCATTGTCTGGTGATGGAGGTCGGAAGAATCATAGCAGGTGATTGAGGTCGGAAGGACCATAGTCGACAGAAGAGAGAGGTCCGAACGACCGTAGTTAGCAGGAGACCGAGGTCAGAAAGACCGTTGTAGTAGGGCGGTACTCTAGTAGAACTTTGCGCATCATGTAGTGGTCTAATAGAAATTTGGGCCTGAGGTCGTGGTCTGGCAGAAGTCTGGGCCTCAGGTGGTGGTCCGACAGAAGTTTGGGCATCAGGTGGTGGCCCGACAGAAGTCTAGATCTCAAGTGGTGGCCCGGCAATGCAACAATATCAGGCGGTGGTCCGGCGAAGGTGAGGGCTTCAAGTGGTGGTCCGGCGGAGGTGAGGGCCTCAAGCGGTGGTTCTGCAGAGCAATGACGTCAAGCGATGGTCCGACGGAGGTGAGGGCTTCAAGCGATGGTCTGGTGGAGCAATGAAGTCAGGCGGCGGTCTGGAGGATACGGCGGAGCAATGAAGTCAGGCAGTGGTCTGACGAAGGTGAGGGCTTCAAGCAGTGGTCCGGCGGAGAAATGAGGTCCGGCGGTGGTCCGGTGGAGGTGAGGACCTCAAGTGGTGGTCCGACGGAGCAACGATGTCAGGTGGTGGTCTAGCGGAGCAACGACGTTAGGCGGTGGTCCAGCGGAGCAACGACATCAGGCGGTGGTCCGTCGGAGGTGTGAGGGCCTCAAGTGGTGGTATGGTGGAGCAACAACATCAGGCGGTGGTCCGATGGAGGTAAGGGCCTCAAGAGGTGGTCCGGCGGAGCAACGACGTCAAGCGGTTGTCCGGCGGAACTCATATGGTGGTCGAGGAGGAGCTTCTTCCTTCTCTTCTTCCTTCTCTTCCCTTCTTTTCTTCTTGCTTGAGAGCCCATTTCAAGAGAAATGAGGGGTCTATTTATAGATTTCTGGAGTGGCATGGCCCGTAAATAGGTGAGAGATCAAGTGTAAATGAGGAGTGGTTGAATGGACGGCCAATGTTGAATCCCTTGATCATGGATCGTTTGATGGACATTTGAACGTCTTATTGACGTCTGAATTCAGTGATCTTGGACTCGTTGGATTCGTCTCGTCGAGCGGCTCGATTCGACTATAAGCACGTCATGTTTGAAAACCGTTTGGAATTCCTTATTGTGGTTTGAACCCTCCAACAGTGCTTGGAACCCTTGATCTGTATCCAATTTGACTCGGATTGAGTTGATTTTGGTGTCGTTGGGTTCGTATTTTTGAGACGCACAGTTCGGCTTTAAGTTTGCTGAAGGAGTTTGGGTGGTCCCAATTTTAATTTTGGAAGTTTCCAACTTGATTTTGCATCGAGATTCGTGCCCAATCAAGATAATTTTTTAACGACATGTCAAACTATTTTTTTTATCACTCACATTTTGCAAGAATCCTCAACTGTATACTTGATTTTATTTGGAACGGCTTTCTTAATATTTCTTAAAGTAGGTTCTTAACTTTAAAAAACAGTAAAAAAATTATCCGAGATGAAGTCTTACTCCCTCAAGTTTAGCTCTTAAAGGATCATGACTAACTCGCTCAAGTCTTCCACTGCCATGAGATGCCTCCTTCAAACAAGCACATAAAAAAGTTGCGGTTCCAACACCACCAGCGTTGCTATTCTATTTTCTTTATTTATTTTTTTAATTCACTCCCATTTTGTAGAAATCAGAAAAGAGACGCGCAATCAAACAAAGACTTAAAAAAGAAAAAAGGAATAACTTTTGCCAACAATCTTCTTTCTTAAGAAACTCTTCTTGTCTATATAATCCTTCAACTGATCATATCATTTCATCATTACCACTAATCTCTATTAATCCATCCCTTCACCAACCAGCAACTTCAATTCATCACCATGCCTCCCGCCAAGACCTCAAGTGGCTGCCGGAGCAAGTCCATCTGCCAGAAGTCCGGCGAGATTGCAGTCACCCTCACAAAAATCTCCTCCCTTTATTTAGCTTCATTCTTGCTACCTCAAAGCCGCAAGCCTGCCACCAAGCCCCAGCTTCAACGACAACCGCCAACGGCCGATAAAGTTTCTCGGCGGGCTTCTTATCTAATGGAGCCGGATGAGGCTGTTGATGCGCAAGCAGATGAGTATATTCGTCGTCGTCGTCTGAGTATTTTCCGTCACATCGATGATGGTGTTCGAAATGAAGCATCAAAATGCATTCCGCCACCACCACCACCAAAGAACAAGTGGTCTGCGAGTGCTACAAGCGGCGGCTATCGCCACCCTTACTAGAAAAGAAAGAGTTGCAAAAGGTTTCAAATTTATTGTTTCCCCAATATCACAAATCTAAAATAAACACATTGTCATCGTATCCCTAGTTCGAGTCCCTTGGGAAGTATTAGAGCACAAAGACACAGCTGTTACATAAATAATATATAGCCTTTTGTATCACCTAATATGTAGCCTATCTTTCTATAAATAAGTTCTCTGTACATGATTTAGGATATACAGAATATAATAAAATTTCCTTTCTTCCTTCTGGCTCTGCTTGCTGTCCGATGAATACGAAACTCATTTCTTGAGTTTCTACATGGTATCAGACGGGGCTTGAAGACCCTGGCGACCAATGGCGTCCTCCACCACATCTCCTTCTCCGACCGACAGCCACCAGCGTGACTCCAGCTTGGCTCCTCCGGTTCTTTCTTACTCTCTCAAATTTATTCTTTCTAACCTCAAGAACATAGTTCAACACCCCCTTTCTCCCGAAAACTATCCACTGTGGAGATCTCAAATCCTCAAGATTTGTAGAGCAAACAACTTTGATTCGTATCTTGATTCGGCTCACCCTATTCCGGAAAAACTCTTACTCTCTTCCGATGGATCTTCGCAACCCAACCCCGATTATATGCAATGGCTTCTCAACGATCAAAATCTGGCGGCAGCAATTTGCTCCACCATTTCTGCCTCTATTCTTCCATATGTTCTTGATCTGGAGTCCACCTCTGCTATTTGGATGACTCTTCAAACAAGATTTCAATCCACCAATAGATCCCAGGTCATCCAGCTGAAAAATGAACTGTACCATACGCGTGTTTTCCCTGAATCGATTCAGTATCTTAATACAATCAAATCTTTGGTTGATCGCATCGCGGCAGCCGGCTCCAAGATTGAGTGCGAAGATATCATTCATCATATCCTTAATGGTCTTCCTCCGGCATACCAGTCGTTCAAGACGACCATTCGCACCATGACTCAATCTTTATCTCTTGATCATCTTAACTCGCTCTTGATCAGTGAAGAGATCCACATTGCTGTCGACACGGCTCGGTTTGCTCCTCAGCCTCAACAGGACACTGCCTTATTCTCTTCCAGAGGCCGCGGTCGTCGTGGCAAATCTCGATCTGTCGGTTCAAGAACTGCTTCCTCTCCAGCGCTTTCGGCTTGTCAAATTTGCCTCAAACGTGGCCATACTGCCTCGGACTGTTGGCATCAATTCAACGCTCAATACGTGCCATCGCCTGCACCTCAAAACAACAAAGCTCTTGCGGCTGATTCAAGATCTCCATCCAACGAATGGTATCTCGACTCGGGCGCATCCTCTCACATGACCAAGTCGCTCGAGAATCTCTCTGTATCCAGCCCATATCAAGGTTCTGATGGCATTACTATTGGTGATGGGAGCTCTGTTAGTATAGCTCACTCCGGCAAGGGCTTACTACCAACTCCCTCTCGTACGCTAACTCTATCTCACATCCTTCACACTCCGCAATTGCATTACAATCTAATCTCAATTTCTCAGCTTACTCGTGATAACAATCTTTCTATAATATTTGATCCTAATGGGTTTATTTTGAAGGACTTGAAGACTGACCGAATCTTGCTCCAAGGGCCTTGCAAGAATGGTCTTTACCCCATTCACTCGCCGGCTGCTACATCTTCTCACAAGGCGCTTCACACCGCGACGAAAAAGGATACGCTCTGGCATGACCGCTTGGGCCATCCAAACAAAAACATTATAACTCGTATAGCCGATTGTAATCCACATTTAAAAATTCATAAATCACATTTAGTTTGTCATTCTTGTCATATGAATAAAGCGCATAAACTACCTTTTGAAATATCTACTAGTCGTGAACGTACCGCTCTAGCTTTGATCCACTCTGACGTATGGGGTCCGGCTCCCGTATCTTCTCTTACAGGTTGTTTATATTACGTTATTTTCGTCGATGATTATACTCGCTATACTTGGCTCTATCCGCTAACACATAAAAATCAAGTTCTTCAAGTATTTTCAACGTTTAAAACTTCTGTCGAACATGAATTTTCTGCCAAGATTAAAGTTCTTCAATCAGACGGTGGTGGCGAATATATAAATACGCAGTTTGCTCAATTACTTCAACATAACGGTATCAAACATCGCATATCCTATCCGTATACACCGGAGCAAAATGGTGTATCGGAACGCAAGCACAGACATATTATTGAAATGGCTAGAACCTTGCTACACACCGCCTCCCTACCCCTTGCTTTCTGGCACGATGCTATGCTTACCTCTGTTTACTTAATTAACAAATTACCTAACTCTGCCATTAACCATCTCTCTCCGCATGCCATGCTATATGGAGTTAAGCCTGATTACCAACTACTTCGCATATTTGGCTGCGCCTGTTTTCCCTTAACCCCATCGTCTCAACGTCACAAACTTTTACCCAAAGCTCAGCTATGTGTCTTCCTCGACTACTCTGACACATACAAGGGCTACAAATGTCTTCATCTTAGTACCAACAAGATTTCTTTTTCCAGACACGTAACGTTTGACGAAACATATTTTCCATTTGCAGATATCCAACCTCAAACAAAGAATTCGCCTGATCCAATTTCACCACTATTTCTCACTCCAGTCTCGGTCATTCAACGAACTCCTACATCTGCCGCAACTGTGACATTACAACCTCGTTCCTCTACACAGCCAACGATCACTAACGCAATCTCTCCACATCCAGCATTCACTAGTTCTTCATCACGTCCAACATCTCCGCCTGCTCTTCTGCCAACGCATCCTATGGTAACTCGAGGTAAATCGGGTCACTTGAAGCCTATAACTCGTCTTAATCTTCTACACTCTATTACAGCTGCAGAAAATCAGCCACCTCCATCCTCTTACACTGAAGCTAGCAAGTCCTTTGAATGGCGTCGTGCTATGGCTGACGAATTCTTCACCTTACAAACTCAAGGAACATGGAGCCTAGTTCCTTTGCCTCCAAATACATCCGTTCTAGGCTGCCGCTGGACCTACCGGCTCAAACATCACTCTGATGGATCAATAGCCAAACACAAAGCAAGACTGGTGGCCCAAGGAAATCACCAGGAATACGGTTTAGACTACACTGAAACATTCAGTCCCGTGGCGAAGCTTCCCACAATTCGAATACTTCTTACAGTGGCATTGCACAATGACTGGCCCGTTCATCAACTAGACGTCGCCAACGCTTTTCTTCACGTCTCGCTTGAAGAAACTGTATACATGCGTCAACCACAAGGTTTCGTGGATGCCACACATCCTAATCACGTTTGTCTACTTCGAAAAGCTATTTATAGTCTTAAACAAGCGCCTAGGCAATGGTATAACACGCTAACTTCTTCTCTTATTGAGCTCGGTTTTCATCACAGTAAATCTGATCCTTCTCTCCTCATTTTTCACAAATGCAATATTACATTGTTCCTGATTATCTACATCAATGATCTTCTGCTAACAGGGAATGACGCCTCTGCTATCGGCAAGATCATTTTTCAACTGCAGCGAAAGTTCAACATGAAAATACTTGGCCAGGTGAACTCGTTCCTTGGTATACAGATCTCTCGCCAATCTGATCAATACTTTCTTTCTCAGATCGCTTATGCATGATCCATTCTTCAAATTGCCCATCTCACTAACTGCAAACCTCTTTCCAATCCTACCTGCACCAAACTTCCGCAAACTTTCCCGGCTGATCCTATTCTCGCTGATCCAGCCATGTACCGTCGAATTACTGGATCCCTCCAATATTTGACACTAACATGACCTGACATATCCTTTAGTGTAAACCTTTTATCTCAGCATATGCATTCTCCTCAACCTCAGCACTCATATCTTCTCAAACGACTGCTTCGATACATACAAGGTACGGTCAACTTTGGTATCCCTATTCTTAAAATTGACTTGCGGCTTTCGGCTTATTCTGATGCAGATTGGGCCGGTGATCCTGTCTCTCGCAAATCAACATCTGGATACTACTCGTATCTTGGCCAAACCTTGATCTCTTGGACAGTCAAGAAGTAGACAACGGTAGCTCGCTCCTCAACTGAGTCCGAATACCGATCACTCGCCGCTCTTGCAGCTGATGTCATATGGATTCGAAGAGTTTTAGCTGATTTTGGCATTGATCAAATTCACCCAACCGACATTTACTGTGACAACACATTGGTGATCGCATTAGCAAATAATCCTGTCTTCCACGCTCGAACGAAGCACATCGAGATTGATCATAGGTTTGTTCGTGATCATGTGCAGCAAGGGACCATTCGGATCCTCCCTATTAGCACTAAGGATCAATTGGCTGATATCCTCACCAAACCACTATCAACACCGCGCTTTCATGCATTGCGCCTCAAACTGAATGTGAGTCAAGAACCTTCAATTTCCGGGGGGATATTAGAGCACAAAGACACAGCTGTTACATAAACAATATATAGCCTTTTGTATCACCTAATATGTAGCCTATCTTTCTATAAATAAGTTCTCTGTACATGATTTAGGTTATACAGAATATAATAAAATTTCCTTTCTTCCTTCTGGCTCTACTTGCTGTCCGATGAATATGAAACTCATTTCTTGAGTTTCTACAGGAAGCAGTGAAAGCTTGTGTAAATTGGTGTGGATTGCATGTTAGGTCGACCTCGATTTTCACTGACCTAAGGACAGTGCTTCCTCGTCAAAAAAAAAAAATCATACTACTATTACAAGTACAACAAATCTTTATCCCCCACTATGTGGGGTCAGCTACATGAATCCTTTTTTATCTCCATTATGTCCTACTAAGGATCAAATTCTCATCTAAATCTAATAAAAGAAAAGTCATTTTTAATATTTACTAACCAAATCTTTTTAGGCATCCCTTTCTTAATATAAGTCAAATTTTATACATCTATTTTCCTAATCGGTTCATCTAAAGGTTGTTGTTTTACGTGACCAAACCATCTAATGCAACATTGCCACCATAATTTTTTTTTAAAAATGTTTTTATAGTGGACTTGAACAACTCTGAAATTATCATCTATATGTAAATTTGTTTGGGAATGAAGAATTGAAATGATTAAGCTTATGTAACACATCTTAGATTATTAGTTGGGGTCTTTAATTACTAATTAAGAGGTTTTAGATTTGCAATTTGTATATGAGATGTGTATGAATTTGTCTTAATGATTAAGATAAAAAAAATAAAAAAAAAAAAGAATGATCAACTTAATTTGTGGAGCAAGATGTGAGAATTCGAATGAGGAATCTTATCCTTAAAAAAGAGAACCTAATGATTGTAATTATTATTCCATAATGGCATTTATTGAGCTTTGCCCTTAGAAAAGAGCAAGTGGCATGGCTGTATGTTCTGTGTGTGCAATTAGTATAATATCCCCAAATTAATATAATATCCACTATGATAAGGGACGCAATTTAGATGTTTTATATTAATGAAAAAATACTAATTTTTTTACCAATTAATTTAGACTATTTGAATGTTATAGAATATTGTCAGTTTTTATCTGTGTAAAAAAATTATTAGTTTGTTGGTATTTATGTGTTAGATGTTAGAATATGAGGAAAGATTTTAGGGAGAAAATGAGTAAATTTTATTGTCACATATGGTTTTCCGTTATTTTTTAGGAATTTATATCAAGTAATTAAAGGTAGATTTTATTAAGCAAACCACGTTCTTTGATCTTAAGCAAACCACGTTCTCTGTCAACAAGACCTAAACGTGATTCTCTTTCTAGCCCTTGATTACTTATAACGGCCCAATCTGGACCGTCCAGGTGTCTCCTACTTTACATTGTAATCATGAGTGGCATGTAATTATAAAAGCATGCTACAGTAAGGAAAAAGAAACAGAGATGAACTTTACACCAGCTGCTTCTTCTTCGTCTTTCTTCTTTGTATTTTCTCTGTTCTTCTTCTTGCAGGTCGGCTCCGGCGCAGGACTCAACATGGTATCAGAGCGCCAGGTTCTTCTTGCTCAGTTGTTCTGAGCGATTGTCAGTACTGAGTCTTGCTCGCTGTGTGTCTAGTTCTTTCCCGATGGCCTCGCCAACAAACTCCTATGCTTCTACTGCAATGTCTGCGGACAAAATTGAAAAAATGGCGGACACTCCTATTCCGTCTCAGTTGAAGTTTCTAATGACGAATGTGAAGTCTGTTCTCAACATTCAGCTTACTACTGAGAACTACCCTTTGTGGAAATCTCAGATACTCAAACTGTTCACAGCAAATGGATTTGATGGCTACTTAGATGGTTCTACTCCTAAACCGTCCAAAATAATTGCATCTGCTTCCGGTGACCTGCAGTTAAATGCCGATTTTTGCTCCTGGCTTCTTGTGGATCAGAACTTGGCAGCTGTGCTTTACTCTACCATTTCCCAAACCTTTCTTCTGTATGTTTTAAATCTAAATTCATGCTCTGAAATTTGGGAAACTATAGAGAGGAGATTACAATCCACGAATCGCTCGCGTATTCTTCAACTAAAAAATGAGTTACACCATATTACCATGAAGGATAAGAGTATGATGCAATATTTGTCTGAAATTAAAAGCAAGGTAGATGCCATTGGAGCTTCTGGGTCATCCTTACCACCATAAGATATCATCTACTATACCTTGAACGGCTTACCGAGTCAATACCAAGGTTTTAAAATTGCAGTTCGGACAAATTTAAATCCCATCAGCTTAGATGATTTCTATTCACTATTATGCAGTGAAGAGCTGAACCTTGCTGTCGAGTCCGTTCGTGAGCTCTCTTTATCATCCCCGATTGACAATGTCTCTGCTATGTATGCTCAACGGGGTAGAGCCCGTGGTCGTGGCTTTCGCGGTCGTTCTGGTGCACGATCGTCTCGAGGTCGCGGGTCAGCTCGCGGTACTTTCACTCCGGCACCTACGGTAGACTGCCATATTTGCGGTAAAACAGGTCACTCGGCTTACAAATGTTGGTACCGAGCTGATTTTTCGCTACCTCCCCCCATTCAGGCAAATACTGCTTCTTCACAACTTCCTTCTACCGAGTGGCTGCTTGACACTGGAGCTACATCTCATTTAACTTCAGATTTTTCCCAACTCTATGACTCAATGCCGTATACTGGACAGCAACAAGTCATGATAGGGAATGGTGATTTATTACCTATTACACAAACTGGTAAAGGGTTATTACCCACTCCTTCTCGTAAGCTTCGATTAAACTCTCTTCATTTCGTTCCTACTCTTCATCACAATCTTCTCTTACTCAACAAACTAATAACTGATAATGGTTGTTATGTTCATTTTGATTCTTCTGGCTATACTATAAAGGATCCGATGACCAATCAAATACTCCTTCGCGGTCGAGCTCGTCACGGACTCTATCCAATCTCCACTAAACATCATCCTTCCACTACTGCTATGGTTGCGGTTTCTTCCACAGAATCTCTCTGGCATAGGCGTCTCGGACATCCCTCGCACAAAGTTTTACAAAAACTGCAAAAACGTGTTTCTCCAAAGTTATCTTTTGTTTCTTCGTCATTTCATTATAATGCTTGTGAACTTGCAAAGAGTCATAAGCTTCCTTTTACTTCTTCTATGTCTCGGTCTAGTTCTGTTCTTCAGTTAATACACAGTGATGTATGGGGTCCGTCCCCTGCTATCTTTTTACAAGGATATAAATATTACATCATTTTTGTGGATGATTTTTCTCGTTTCTGTTGGCTGTTTCCTTTAACTCCTAAATCCGATGTCCCTTTAATTTTTGCTAGATTTCAGCATTTGGTTGAATGACAATTCAATACTAAAATTAAAATTTCCGTTCTAATGGTGGTGGTGAATATGCTTCTAAGCAATTTAAATCATTGCTTGCCAATTTTGGCATTGTTCATCAACAAACCTGCCCGTATACTCGTGAGCAAAATGGATTAGCTAAAAGGAAACACCGCCATTTTATCGAAACTACTCGTGCTCTCTTATTTCATTCCAATCTTCCTCAAACTTTCTGGATACATGCCATTCAAACTGCGGTTCATCTCATAAACCGTCTCCCTTCACTATCGTATAAACTTTCATCTCCATATCAAATGCTTTTTAATAAACAACCGGATTATAGTTCGTTTTGCATTTTCGGTTGTCTTTGTTACCCTTTTCTTCCACATAATGCTCTCTCCAAATTTCATCCTAAATCTATTCCATGTGTTTTTGTTGGCTATCCCCTTTCCACCAAAGGCTATATCTGTTACAACACTTCCTCTGGCAAATTCATTGTCTCTCGGCATGTTAAATTCCTTGAGCATGTTTTTCCGCTTCAACAATCTATAACTGGGCCTGTTCCGGCTTCATCAACTCCTTAGCCTCCTCCCTTAACTTTAGTGCCTACTATGGTTCAACACACTTCTCCAACCTCTACTATCTCCTCAGGTTTACCACTTCCACAATCTACAATCATATCTGAACAGACTCCCTCTCTTGCTGCTCACTCTGTTGCCGAGCCACCTCCTGTATCCCCTACAATACAACCTTCGGCCTCTTATATTCCTTCTCATCATATGCTTACGAGACCGAGAACTGGTAATTTGAAACCAAAACATATTCTCAGTATGAGTCATGTTGATATCCCGGTGGATTCCACCTGCTACTCTCAGGCGGTTAAATGATTGTTTGGCGTAAGGCTATGTCTGATGAGTTTGAAGCACTTCAACATCAAGGAACATGGAAGCTTGTTCCTTCGCATCCTTCTCAAAATGTCTTGAGTTGTAAATGGATTTACAAATCTAAATTGAATTCGGATGGTTCTATTGCTAGGCATAAAGCACGATTGGTTGCTTGTGGCTATCATCAGCAGTATGGCTTAGACTATGAAGACACTTTTAGCCCAGTGGCTAAACTACCAACCATACGAATTATACTCAAAGTTGTTGTCACCCGTCACTGGAAGATCCTTCAGCTTGATGTGTCGAATGCTTTTCTTCATGGCTAGCTCCATGAAATGGTTTTTATGACTCAACCTCAAGGCTTTGTCGATCCTTCAGTTCCGAGTTATGTTTGCTTGTTACAGAAGGCTATTTACGGGTTGAAGCAGTCGCCTAGAAAGTGGTTTGAAACTTTCTCTACATATCTTTTAAAGTTTGGCTTTACTCATAGCACTGCAGACCCCTCGCTTCTTTTATATTGTCACAATTCTATTCATATTTACGTACTTGTGTATGTTAATGATACTCTGTTGACTGACAATCATGATCCAACGATTGAGAAGCTTCTGCTTGTCCTGTCCAATGAATTCCATATGAAGAACTTGGGTCCCGTCTCCTATTTCCTTGGTATACAAATCATTCCGACTACTGATGGATTGCACTTATCACAATCCTCTTATGCTCGTGATCTGCTGACTCGAGCTGGCATGTCTGATTGTAAACCAATCAGTTCTCCAATTCATACAAAGGTTCTATCATCCTCGAACCATATGCTTCTTCCTGCTGAAGCCGAACAATTCAGACATTTGGTTGGTTCGTTGCAATATCTAACCATTACTCGTCCTGATATCTCCTTCACTGTCAATAAGTTGTGTCAACATATGCACCAACCGCTTGAAGATGACTTCAAGCTTCTTAAACTGCTGTTTTGTTACATTAAAGGAACTCTTCTCTTCGGTCTTCCGATTCGCTCCGGACATCTTGAGCTCTTAGCTTACTCTGATTCCGACTGGGCTGGTGACCCCGTCGATCGCAAATCTACCTCTGGCTATTGTGCGTTCCTTGGTGATACGCTTATTTCTTGGTTTGTCAAGAAACAGAAAAATTGTGGCTCGTTCCTCTACCGAAGCCGAATATCGTGCTCTTGCCACTGTTGCAACTGATCTTAGTTGGTTACGCCGTTTATTAGCTGAGTTTCACATCTCTACTTCTCGACCCACGGTGCTTTTCTGTGATAATATTTCTGCTGTAGCATTGGCTAACAATCCCATTTTCCATGCTAGGACTAAGCATATAGAAATTGATTTTCATTTCATTAAGGATTGTATTAAAAATCAGGTCTTAAAGATTACTCATGTCTACACTGATGACCAATTGGCGGATTTATTTACTAAATCCTTTCAATCCCTTGGTTTGCTCATATCTGAAACAAGCTCACACTTTCTAAAGCTCCGGTTAGCTTGCGGGGATGTATTAAGCAAACCACGTTCTCTGATATTAAGTAAACCACGTTCTCTGTCAACAAGACCTGAACGTGATTCTCTTTCTAGCCCTTGATTACTAACGGCCCAATCTGGAGCGTCCAGGTGTCTCCTACTTTACATTGTAATCATGAGTGGCATGTAATTATAATAGCATGCAACAATAAGGAAAAAGAAATAGAGATGAACTTTACACCAACTGCTTCTTCTTCGTCTTTCTTCTTTGTACTTTCTCTGATCTTCTTCTTGCAGGTCGGCTCCGGCGCAGGACTCAACAGATTTAAGTTAGAAAATGCAAATCATTTTGAGCTTCTATTCATGTATTATTAGACCTAATTATTTTTTATCCTAATCCCGTAACACTAGTTTTATCAAATTTTCTACTAGGTGCATTTTTAATTCATTTCACTAACGGTGTCCTGTAGCTAGAATTGGAGTAGCATAAGTATGTTGATGATTCACAGAATATATTTTTATATCCCGCAAAAACCTTTGCACTGGATGGCCTGTCGTTCTTAGCACAAACCAATATTATTTTTTTGTTTATTCAAAGCAACCACAACATGTTAAGCATTATTTCTAATAGACCATCCCTGTAATGCAAATTGCAGGTCCTACTAGATCCTCTTTCTTAGTGAAACACTTTCCCTCCAACTTCGTTGGAATTGAAAACTCTTCTTCGACTTGGTACCCAATATCATTATTGTCATCTATTTCGTCATCATCTCATTCACAAGTGCTCGAACATGTTTTAACAAAGGCATTATTTGCTGCTATGCCTTTTGCAATTTCAACATTCGCATAACAATATCATTGTATGACACTATTTATCTTAGTATTTATATCAACATTAACTTCGCCTACACCACATAGTATGTTATCATCATCATCACAGCTCGATGGATCCGCGGATCATGGTTTCATAACCATCATCAACAATAAGTGATGATCTCGTGGAAGGTCCCGGTACATCCTGCCAATGATTTATTTGCCTTTCACTACATCTCAAAAAAAATGTTAACAAAAGTAATACATCCACAAATTTTTATTTCAATCAATAGAGATTTATATAATGAACTTACTTAGCATGTAGTGGTTTGACTGGTGGAATCATCAGACCACCTTCTATCATTTCCTCCAAACTTAATGTTTCATGCATTTGGGATGTGATAATCTGAGCAGCATTACTAGGTGCACCAATAATTTCAACCTACACATAAAGTATAAGTATTTGTCCAATTTCATGGGATAACACCATTTCACATACCTCTTCATCCTCCACAGGAGAAACTATAAACTCATTCCCTAAGGGAAAACGACATAATAACATCGCGGTATACTTCGATTTATCATACTTAAGTGCTTTGAGTACGTACCCTAAACTTCAACTGCTCCAACTTTGTGTTAGTTGGCACTTGCAAGGGGTGATAACTGCCCCCAATATATATTTGTACATATTTATCATTGATACATCATAAGAAAATTATCTTGATCATGCACAAATCTTAAAGCAAAATTGAGTTGGAAACTTCAAAGATTAAATTCAAGAGCATATGGACTCCAATTTTAGCGAGCTTATAGTCAAACTGAGCGTCTCGGAAACACGAACCCAATGACACCAAACTCAACCCAATCCGAGCCCAAATGAGTCTGAATCAAAGACCCAAAGCGCTGTTGGGAGATTCGAACCACAATTTGAGTTACCAAACGGTCTCCGATTTTCACGAGCTTATACTCGAATCGAACGTCTCGACGAGACGAATCCAACGAGCCCAAGATCGTCAAATTCCGATGTCATCAAGGTCTTCAAATGTCCAATGAACGGTTCATGATCAAAGGATTCAACATCGGCCGTCCATCCAACCACTCCCAACTTACCCTTGATCCTTCATATATTTACAAGTCATGCCACTCTCAAAAAACTATAAATAGCCCCCCACTCTTCTCATGAGAAAGAAAAAGAGGAGGAGAAGGAAGGGAGGAATTTGGGAGCACTCTTGCCACCGACCACCGCCGGAGTTCCTGCCGACCACCGCCGGAGTTCCTGCCGACCACCACCGGAGTTCCTGCCGACCACCGCCGGAGTTCCTACCGACCACCACCGGAGTTCCTGCCGACCACCGCCGGAGTTCCTACCGACCACCGCCGGTTTTCCTGCCGACCACCGTTGGAGTTCCTGACAACCACCGCCGGGTTTTCTTACCGACCACCACCGGTTTTCCTGCCAACCATCGCCGGAGTTCCTGCCGACCACCGCCGGGTTTTCTTGCCAACCACTGCCTTATTTTGGTCGGTTTATCAATCATAGCCAAATTTTTGTATGTTATTAACTTACTGTGATTCTAGCATCTCCAAGTAAAGGAGCGAATCAAACGTTGTAACCAATCCAGATATAGTGGAAATTTCTCATCTGGGCCAGGCCCCGTGGTTTTTCCCTTTTCGGGTTTTCCACGTAAAAAAGTTCCTGGTGTTTCTCTCTCTTAATTATCTGTTGATGTGCTGGATATACGTATATTGTTAAGACGTTATATTTTTACTCTACCGCTGCGTATATTCTAGTCCGCATCAATCATATAAAGATAATTCTTTGCCATATATAAGAACAAACGACACTCCTCGTCCATACATAACTCGTTCCACTAATCAAATCTTATGATAAACCAACATAATCTTAAACATCCATTAAAAGCATTCATAAAAAAAAACCATCATTTATCATACATAATTAATTAATATCAAATACAAAATTACAAAATTATATTTTTAATTTTTACAAATAAATAAATATAAGTATATTTCAAAATTATATATATATATATATATCAACTGATACGTCATCATGAAATTATCTTGATCGGGCACGAATCTCGAGGCAAAGCCCAAACCGGAAAATTCAAAAATTAATTCGGAGACCATCCGAACTCTGATTTCAGCAAACTTACAGTCGAACTGAGTGTCTCGGAAATACGAACCCAACGACACAAAATTCAACTCGATCCGAGCCTAATTGGGTCCGAATCTTGGACCCGAAGCGCTGTTGGAAGGTTCAAACCGCAATTTGAGATACCAAAGGGTCTTTGATTTTAACCAGCTTATACTCGAATCGGACGGCTCGACGAGACGAATCCAACGAGCCCAAGATCGCCAAATTCCGACATCTCTAAGACCTTCAAATGTCCAAAGAACGGTGCACAGTTGTAGGATTCGATATCGTCCGTCCATTCGACCACTCCCTATTCGCCCCTGATCTCACGCCTATTTACGAGCTATGCCACTTTAGAAAATCTATAAATAGAGCCCTCATTCTTCACCAAGGGGGGTCGAAGCAAGAAGAAGAGGAGAAGAGAAGGAAGAGGAGAAGGAAGAGAAGGAAGAAGCTCGTCCTCGACCACCGCCGGAACCTCGCCAGACCACCGCCGGAACCTCGCCGGATTACCACAGGATCCTCGCCGAACCACCACCAGAGCCTCGCCGAACTACCGTCGGAGCCTCGTTTGACCACCGCCGGAGTTTTGCCACACCACCATCTCAAGGCCCGAAGTTCAGGCCCGACGTTCAGGCCCGACATTCTGCTGAATGCCCGACATTCTGCTTAAGGCTCAACGTTCTGCTCAAGGCCCGACGTTCAGGTCTGATGTCTTCATCTGAGGCTCTCACCTTTGCCAGAGGCTCTTGTCTTCGCCAGATCATCATCAAAGGCCGTGTGCTCCACCAGAACATCACATGAGGCCCAGACTTCCGCTGGACCATTACTTGAGGTCTTGAGCTCCACCAGGCCACCACCTGATGCCCACAGTTCTCCCAGAATACTGTCGACTACGGTCCTTTCGACCTCCATCGCCTACTATGGTCCTTCCGACCTCCATCTCCAGACAACGTTCTTTCTGACCCCGGTCTCCCGCCGACTACGATCCTTTCGACCTCCGTCGCCTACTATGGTCCGTCCGACCTCCATCAACAGACAACGGTCTTTCTGAACCCGGTCTCCTGCCAACTACGGTCCTTCCAACCAAACAAACATGTATATGTAACTCCTACCATGTAATGCAATCTATATGATGCATATTTGCTACATCAATACAAGGTCTTCTCCAAAGTAAGGGCTTCATTTGTAATCGACTGCAAATACTAGTGGGTTCATTCAAACTGGGCCAGGCCCCCGTGGTTTTTCCCCCTTTTCAGGGGTTTTCCACGTAAAAACTCTGGTGTCTCTTATGAATGTTTCACCCCCTCTCTTATCTGCTTGTGTGCTGGATCTTCATACAATGCTAAGACGTTAAACCATATATTTCTCTACCGCCGCAAATATTCTAGGACGCAACAATAAGCACGAAAGAATCACATTCCATTAAAGAAAAAACAAAAATCACAAAATACTTTGAACTCTTACAAATACAATGTCAAAAGAGTGTAACATAAATCATTTTTGACCAATAAAGTGCTAGATATCTAAACCTAGCAAAAGTACTTAGGCGAGAATTAAATATATCGTATATACTTAGCAAAAGTACTTAGGCGAGAATTAAATATATCGTATATACTTAGACAGAACTTCGCATAACTTAAAATAATTGCAACAGATAACAATATTAACCAAAAGAATAAATGAAAGCAAAAAAAAAACTTACCTCAAAGTCGGAGCCGAACTGTTGCTGAACTATGAATGACGAAAACACAGCTCACCTTGGCTTGTTGGTTGTGAGCTTATGCTTCCAACTAAGAGGTCTTGGGTTCGAGTCTTTGTGTATGCGTTGTGTGTGTGAGTTTGCCTTAAATGACCTAAATGTCCAAAAAAAAAAAAATGAATGACGAAATGGGGGAATAAGATTTTCCACATGATAAAAGGGATATGACTAAATCGCCCCTTTGAAACGAACAAGTAGTGATTTAAAAAAATTTTCCCAGTTAGTGTAAAATAAATTAATACAATATTTAGTTTAAAAATTTACCAAAATTAATCTATAATACATTGTCCAATGTACAAATTCATCCTGTATATTTTCAATAATAACAAAATAGCTAACCTTTTTGCCTAATTTTGCATTCAGAAAGAAAATATGCGGACTGTTTTCACATTAACTTGACTGTCAATATTTAATTATAATATATTTAATACTTCGATTATTTTAATTATATTTAAATATAATGCTTTAAGTAATTTATAAAATCTCTTTTCAAATTAATGAGCTACTTCAACTTATGTTTTCACCTAAAAATAGTGATCTCGTAGATTTTATTATTATTATTTATTTATTGGAATGGAAATTGTATTCTATATTTAAAAATAGTGATCTCGTAGATTTTATTATTATTATTTATTTATTGGAATGGAAATTGTATTCTATATTTAAAAACAAATAACAAAAGTTGTTGTTCAAATTGAACAAGCTCACAATTCTAATCAAGGCGTAATAAACTTACAAAGCTTTTAGTTAGTTTGCTTAACGCTCTTTTAACGCTCATGTTAAGCATTTAGCCTCTCTCGAAATTATGACCTTATAAATCAACTTTCCCAACAACCTTAAAGCCCCCACTTGAGTAATAAGCTCACGCTACACAGAGCTCGGCATCCTTGTGCTAAGCTTTGATTAGGCTCCTTGGGGGTATCATTCCCGACGCATTCTGAGCATGACTAACTCGCCAGTGTTGAAGACTTTGTATCGTCGGTGATTGTCTGCCTGTTGTTTATACCTGTTATTGGATTCATGAAGTTTGTTCTTGATTGTGTGAATGGTTTCATGTGCTTTGGATATGATTTTATGGGCTGATGATCTGCTGCACTTTGATAGAATAACTACATCCACTAAGTGGTTGGTTTGCTTCGTATATACTACTTGAAACAGACTACAACCCGTGGAACGATTCAACGTGGAATTGTAGGCACGATTCAACGTGGAATTGTAGGCAAAATCAGCATGGCTTAAGAGATCTTCCCATCTCTTAGGATTCTCATGAACGAGGCAACGCAGCATGCTGCCAAGAGTCCTATTAATAACTTTGGTTTGACTGTCAGTTTGTGGGTGATATGCCGAACTGAGCTTTAGATCGATATTTAATCTCTTCCATAGCTCTCTCCAAAAATGACTCACAAATTTTACATCACAGTTTGATGTTAGACTTCGGGGCAACCCATGTAATCGTATGATCTCCTTAAAAAAGAGTTACACAATGTTAACAGCGTTGAATGTCTTTTTGCAAGGGATAAAGTGTGCTATTTTGTAAAATTGGTCAACTACGACCATGATCGAGTATGCTCCTCTTTTGGTGCGTGGCAATCCCAGCACAAAATCTAGTGTATGTCTTCTCACTGCTTGAGAGTCCGGACTACTGCATAGAGCTCTTGATCATAGGCTGACCACTTCTAGCATGGAATGCTTAGTTTGTTGCTAAATTATTCAACGAGCTTCCTTTCTTGAGACAAAATTGCTCCAATACCCACGATCAATGCATTCATGTCCACTTGAAATGGTTTTTCAAAGTCAGTAAAGGCTAACACAATTTTTGAGCTAAGGTCCTCTTTAATCTTCTCAAAACTTTTATGTTGCTCCCTAGCCCAAGAGAATTTTGGAGCCTTTAAACAGTTGGTGATGGGAACCATAACCTCGTTGAAGCTTCTGATGAAACGTCGATAATAATTAGCTAACCCATGGAAACTTCTCACATTCGTTATCAATCTAAGGGTTGGCCAATCTCGAATAGCAGAAATTTTCTAAGGTGCGGTAAGTATCCCCTCCAGCATTAGAACAAAGCCCAGGAAATGGACATGAGAGACGGAGAACTCACACTTGGCCATGATGAGGAATAATTGATTATTGCGTAAATGAACATGAAAGTATATATATATATATATATATATATATATATATATATATATATATATATATATATATATATATATATATATATATTATAGTGCAGAACCCCTAAATTATTAATGTTTCAACTATTTTTAAATATTAATATGTATCACGTTGCTCAAAATTTTAATAATTAACAAAGAATTTTGAGTTAAAATTTCAATTAAATAACAATAATAATTCATAAAAGCTCAGCATGATTGAACATCACATTTTTTTCACCGATTTTTAAAACTGAGGCGTTTGGAGTTCAATTATTTATTGAAGGAACTAATAATTGTAATGGCTGAAAAAGGCTCTGTAGATATATCAACTCCAAGTCCCAATCTCAATTATTCCAAATAAAAAAGCTGAACACATTGCCCAGAATCAACCAGCCTGTACCTGAACTAGAAGAATGTCTGCTACCCAACCAACAAATTCAACATTCCTGTGTGCCTCCTTCCTCATAACCCTACCTTCCCCACCACCTTCACAACATTCCACGCTTACTTTGGCTGCTAATAATCATTGAAAGATTATAATAATGGACGAAAATGATAGAATTTCTACTATAAATAACTTTTTTTCCAGCATATTTCGAAGATATAAGCATAAAATAATCTTTACATCAGGAAAATACAAGCACTGAAAGCAACCTGAGAAAGCTTCTCCCATGAACAGTGAGATTTTTTAAGAGTTAGAATATTTCTGTTCTTCATATGAAAATAAATTAATAAAAGAGTACCAACAAGTATCTCCAGCAAATAAACTAAGAAAAATAATTATAGTCAAATTCCTAAATGAACTCAGATGAAATGAAAATTCCTCTTTCATAAAATAATATACGAATTCCATGTGGACATCTTCGTTGGAATGAAAAAAGACTTTTGGAACAAGAGAAGGCTAAAGAGAAAAGAGAAAGAAACTAGAAATTTTATTTCTCACTTTTGGCTTGATACAAACTCAAAAACACCACAACTATTTATACTAGCAGTACACTATTAGGATTATACCAACACATTTATATGTAATGGTTATAAATCTCTCTCGAGAATATTCTAATATCTTCTATCATAAATGCCATTAAATGCTTATTCTAGACTTTTCTAAAAATTACTCCTTAATAGATTTCTAGAGTTTTTTTTTTAGACTTTTCTAACAATTACTCCTTAATAAATTTCTAAAGTTTTCTTCAATAGATTTCTCTAGATCATGGACTTCAATCAAAAGTCCAAATATCAATGGGCCAAATTAAATTTAATTTCCAACAATCTTCTGATCTTGTGCATTGAGATAATGCTAGAAATTGAAATCTACAATAATTTTCCCCTAAAACTAGAAGTGCAGAGAACACCTGGTCTTAACGAGCTCTATGGTCACCAAATGTGAGGAAGACAAATAAAAGCAACTAGAGATACACAGATGGAGTGAGGGAGGGAAAAATTTAGCCAAGCAAGGTGTATATGAAGTGTAGAGCTGAAAAAGATGGATGTAATATGAAGAACAAGTCTGTTTAACAAACGCAATTTGCACTAGAAGACCTAATATTACACACCATCATTATGCAACACGAAGAGAGCATTTATTTACCATTATCAATAAATAGCAACACAAACCGCCATGAAAAAATATTTAAGCAAAATCACCAAACTGAAACCATCACCATCTCATTACTAAGCATTCAAGATACTGAAGTTCTACTTAGTACACACATTGCTGAGAAGGCACCTTCAAGCTAATAAAGCAGGCTAAAGGAGTTCAAATTCTACAATATATATAAATGCATTTCAAAGTAGAGGCGTGCAGTCTATGGCGAATGGATTACCGGCGAGGCCGCCATCCATGAAATAATGTGGATGAGCTGCATCCATTACAACAAACTGCATCTCCTCCGATGGCTTCCAGTGACGCTTTCGCTGGTTTATGAACCAGTTGTTTATCTGTTTTTGATCAAGGCCTGTGGACTCAGCAAGTGCTAGCTTCTGAGATTCCTGCAGTGGTCACAGCTCATTGTAAAAGAGATCTTGGAGTGGAGAGTTAACTGACTACAATAAATTTGATCCATAATCTAAAACAAAACGTGATTAAACAATAATTTTTAGTTATATAATCATGTTTTTTTAAAACAGAAATACAAATAATATCTTTAACCACACTTTATAAATGTGATGATTAATTGTATGCCTGACAATTTGAAGAATAATTAAAAAAATGAGTAAATTATCATCTTCAATTGCAAATACTTCTAACTCCACCATCAATATTCATTCTTTAAAAAATATAACTTAAAATAAAAGAAGTTCATAGCTTAAAAGACATTTTTTAACCACTCTTTAAACAAATGTAATTAATAATGTAATCGTTATAACTACAAATTATTGCAGTGTCATTACGTTGTGAATTCACTTATTTGTGGACCATATTTTGATTAAAAATACCAAATTTCTTTCCAAAAATAAAAAAAATAAAAAAACTTTAACAAGATTACGTTGAATATAATAAAAAGGAAATATCCAACAAGGTAAACCCTTAAGAGAGATTCAAATGATGAAAGCATACTGAAGGATATGGCCATTTGTAATGGCGAGTCCACCAGTCCAGCAGTTGTTGCCTGGCTTCCTTGGGGAGCTTTCCTTTCTTCCTCTTTTTGAGGAACTCCTGCTTCAGACTTCCCAAGTAACCACTGTATTTGCGAAGGAGCTGGCCTTTCAGTTCACGGTCGCCGGCTTCAGGGTCGACATAGTTATCACACAAGTCGATATCGTCCTCAGACGAACCGTTTTTCTCTAGGTCAGCACACACTGGGGTTGGGAATGCATTATGCGGTCATAAGAGTAGTAATAAACTTGGCAAACAGAAACTCATTGAAGAGAAAATAAGAACATTTATATGCATATTTCCGTAGAAGTAAAGAGCTGGAGATTGTTATAATTTGGTGGCTGAACCAATGAGTGTAATTTAGTATAACATAGTTGATGAATTGTTATCACCAACGCTAAATATTAAGTTTAAGAACATATTCTCTAATAATTGTTACCACAAGCAACAGGCAAACATGTTGCGCCTTCCTGCATTATCCGCTAAAATTTTTGTAACGAAGAAACTAAGGCTTCATTTAGACAGCTTTTTATTGCTTCTTAAAACAGTTTTTTAATGCAAATATTTTAATTTTTGTACTAAAAAGCTGCTTTAAGAAACAGTAAAAAAGCTATTTCAAACGAAGTCTAAGCCGTCCAGAAAGTTGATTTTTTTCCTTACCTACACCTTCATATATGTTAGAAATGCATGACAAGGGGAAGAAAAATAACAAAGAATGCCAAAATAGTCTCTTAATAAACATGTGTTATATTTTAATATACTAATAGTATGAGTCGTCAGAAGTCAAAACAAACAGTAAGCAAAATAACTTTTAAAGAACTGTATGGCTGTTGGCAACCAAGAATTGCAGGTCAAACCAGAGTTCAATATATACGGCTATCTAATTTTCAAAGGATAGAACAAGCTTTATACAATGAAGATCACCTACTCATGATATTTATTTTATATCATCTGCATAAATGAGATTTAGTGCCTGTAATATGTATCTGGTTTTAATAAGAAGCAAAGGAAGCTGCAATGAGAAATGAAATCCAACTTACATAGACTCATTTTTTACTCTCCTTTTATATTGGTTCTTGCACATACAATTAATCAACTTGTTTCCAAGGTTGCATATTTATGTCTCCAACTAATGCAATTTTTTAACAAATCCCATATCAAAGTAATATCATAAAACTTTAGCTCATCGCATCATCTTCAACATTTTAACATTGAAACCCATCACTCAGATAACAAAACATGGTTGCAAACTTGCTTCGTGCCTTCGAAAAGAGCACTCACCTAAGAACTTCCGAGTCATGAGGTCACTAAATGATGTGGTGATCATTAGAAGAATCGGACTAGCAAGAAGGCAATCCCAATCCGGGGAACAAAGATAAGCACAAATGTTTCAAAAAAGGATAATATTCATCATATGATCCTTCTTTCTACAATACTTCACCTATTTATAGGCTAATAAGAATATTCTAGAAACTTGTAATAAGTTAATCCTAAGGAGCATTTTTAAGAACATTCTAGAAACTAATAACAAACTTGTAGCAAACTTAAATAAACTACACCTAAGGAATACTATGACTAAAATGCTCCGCATCACTAAAGAAGAATGCTAGATCTTATGACTTAGCCTCACACACACAGACATTGAGCTCGGCTCTAACATTAATTCAAATATCCCCACTATAATGTAGAACTTATCATCGCTATAAACCATCATGAAGGAGATGCACTATCATAACTTTGCTCAACTTTGTCTCAACAAAATAATTGGTATCATATTGTTTCATCATCACTAGAAAGAAGAACAATCACCAACCGTTACTATCATGTCAATAAAGTTTTCAATATAAGAGGTTGTTTAATCATGTCATCACATATGATATCCCAATTGTAAGGCACTACAATGAAAATCAAATTCATCTACAATACAAAATTTAGTTGGATTTCAAGCAGAATAAAACAACAAGATTCATGAGTGAAATAATTGATTACATTGCCTAATCTTGATAGCAAAACTAGAAACAACCCACATGTGCAAGGCAATTGAGCAAGGAAAACCAAGCTCTGCAGTTTTCAAAGATCAGGAGCTGATAGATTAAAACAAAAGGGTATTTTAAAGGAAATTTTCATTAACAAAATACAAGGAACAATTAGTCATTTTAATCAATCATGTCTTTGGTCAATAACACAAAATTTCTATGCAATAAAAGAATTCACATAAATTCCTCGGGGTTTATATGCAAGGGAAAAACTTAATTAAACCTTAACCAAACAAACAACTACTGTATTGCCTAAAATAGGAAGTCATGCATCAAATGTTATGTGCGAGAAGAAAATTTGACGGATACATAGACAGCATTTATCGCATTGGATATTAGCAATAGAATACGCGCAATCAATTATATATAACAGAAAGCAGGAGACAAGACTTCTTGTGGTAAAAGCCCTTGAAAGAAAAAAAACATAACTAACGAAGTAAGCAACAACCTCTATTTAATAAAAAAAGGTACAAGAGTTGTCAACCTCTAGTGAAAGATGCACCATGAGAAATTAAAGAACATAAAGCTAGGGGTTATCAAGATTCAAGAACATTATTCATGTTTGCAATGGAAAGGGCTAATGCATGCTCAAAGGTTAATCATGCCTCTTGAAAGAGATGGTCACGATACAAGAAAGATTGCAATATAAGCGAGTCTATAGTTTATGTCTAAAAGAATAAGGGTCAATCGTTGCTTTTTATGTCTATAGTTTGACCAAGTATTTTCTTATTTTGGTTGGATTACATCAAGGATCAGCCTAAAGCCCATATCTTTATGCTTTAGTTATGGATGTTCTCACTAGACATTTGCAAATGGATGTACTTTGGTGTATGCTTTTTACTAATGACATTCTCCTTGTTGATAAGACTACAGAGCTAGTTGATGGTAAACTTGAATTATGGAGGTTAACCCTAGTCTAAATGTTTTCGCTTGAGAAGATTTAAAACTGAATACGGAGTGTAATTTCAGTAGTAATAGACCTAGTGCGGGGATTGTGACTTTGGACGATCAAAACATTAATAAGAGTACATGTTTTAGATATCTTGGATCTATTGTTCAGAGTGATGGTGAAATAGATGGGATATTGTCAATAGAATTCAAGTTGAATTGTTGAAGTGGAGGAATGCTTCGGGCATGTTGTGTGATAGAAAAGTCCCCCTCAAACTTAAGAGAAAATTCTATAAGATGGTGGTGAGACCTGCAATGCTTTATGGTGAAGAATGTTGGCCATTAAAGAGAAGCATAATACTATATTAAGTGTTACAGAGATGAGGATGCTCAGATGGATGAGTGGATTAACCCTTAGAGATGGAATACAAAATGAGCATATTCGTGAAAAGGTTGGAGTAACTCCAGTGGATGATAAGATTGGAGAGAGTCACCTTAGATGGATTGGTCACATAAAATGACGACCTTCCGATAACCTGGTTAGGAAAGTAGAGGTATTAGACTTGACTTAAGGTAGAGGTAGACATAAAAAGACTTGGTTAGAAAATATTAGAAATGATCTTTCTTCATTAGATTTAAATGAGATTTTGACTTTTAATAGGACACAATAGGGAAAAAGAATTCATACAGCCGACCCCACATAGTGGGACAAAGGCTTGATGATGATGATGTTGTTGTTGTTGTTATTGTAGCTTTTTTATAAAGATGATTGTGAAACTATTGGAAAAAAATACTATTTTAAAATTTTTTGTAGATATTATAAATATGATATTTTTTTTAAAAGTTACATTTTTTTTTATATCTCTTACACATTAGTGATCAGATTGCAAAAAAAGCAACTTCCCATAACAAAACTTTTTGAAATGCAGTGAGAAGAAAGAAGATAATAGCAAAATGGAATTGTGGAGGCAGTCTAAAAAGCAAAGCAATCATAAAGTTGTCACAAACAGACCCTAAGACTTCAATTGCATGTGTTTGATGTTGAAGGCCTCTTGCTTTCTTGTGTGGTAGAAATGTTCTAGTTTATTAAGTTGTAGCCTTCAAGTGAACATAAATCTTCTTGTAATTTCACTTCATGGTTGAATGGAATCTTATAACCTTTAGGGGGGAACAACACTAGCCTAAAATGAGATAAATGTGTTACTAGTAAGGTTGTAGCAAACATCGTACAAACATTAATCAAGAGGCAACAAAAGCTACTTCACTAGTGTCAAAGGAGACAGAGGTTCAGAGCAAATCTTGAAAGAGTAGTTATATTACACGCAAGGTTGCAACACTTTACATGGAGTCAAAAATAACGAGATTCCAATCTATGAGTTGGATATAATGCAAGTGTAGTTGTAGCACATGCAAGGACATAGTGAAATTAGAACACAATCAAAGTTGCGCCTCAGTATTAAAAGAGATGACTATGGAACAAGCAAAGTTATAAGCATGTCTAAAGGATATAATGGTTATTTGAAGGATTCTCAATGGATTGAGATCACTCAAGCAAAGTATCTTATAATTCTTAAGGATGATCACTCATTTTATTTTGAATAGCTATGAGCATGTCTATATGCAATGATGGTTACTCGAAGGATTCTCAACGGATTGAGATCCCTCATGCAAAGTATCTTATAATTCTTAAGGATGATCACTCATTTTAGTTCCAGTAGCCATAAGAACTCCCATGATAGAAAACGCCTACGACTCTCATAGGAATATTTCCAAGTTGCTCGCTCTTGGAGCCTAACAAGTTCCTAGAAACTCCTTTACCATGCTAGCTCACAAGTTATTACACCTAGCATGATTAAGTGAACTACATTACAAGGTGACCTCTAAGGATGATAACTCATTTTATTTCCAGTAGCCACAAGATCTCCCATGATAGAAAAAGCCTGCGACTCTCATAGGAATTTTTCCAAGTTGCTAGCTCCTTGAACCTAACAAGTTCCTAGAAACTCCTTTACCATGCTAGCTCACAAGTTCTTACCCCTAGCACGATTAAGTGAAATACAGTATAGGGTGACCTCAACTTAATTCTTTTTTAAGTAATGCTCAAACTTCACATGGTTTAGCTTTTGATGGTGACTGATGGCCAATGAAAAAATTACTTAGATAATAAGGGATATTTAAGGCATATTTGCTTAATAAGTCTAGTCCCATCTCAAATAATATTAATGCATCTATATCAACAGTTTGGCCTTAACCCAAAGCCTCGTGTTTTTGAATTAAAAATAAATTTGAGCACAAATGTATTAAGCCCAATTTAAGCACCCCTTTGATTTCATACTTTCTAAATCCAAAAAAATTGTGCACTCTGTTTCAATTAAATTAATAAAATACAATTTTTTTAATTCAATGGGCTTCAAACTTAAACTAAATTAACTACCTTTAATTTAACATTAAAAAAACTATAAAAAAATAATGATTTAATTTTCTAAATTAGAGTTCAAATTAGCATTATCAAATTATAAAACCATAGATAAAAATTAACATTGTGATTATATTAAAACCTCTTAATATAATTTGAATGATTTTTCTCGAGGATAAATTTTACGAATACAATTCAAAATATTGATTTAAATAACCTCTTTAAATTAAAATTTTGCATAACTTTCTAACGTTATGTTAGCAAACGACCATGTTCAACGAACAATTTGGCAAATGTTGAACTATTGGTCATTATATTCCCATAAAATTATAAAATTAATTTATGAATGTCTAGTTTACAGCAATCTTTGCGTTCAGGATAAGGTATGTTTATTTCCAAATTTTGCAAATTTTCGTCGTTGCTATTGGATTTTTTGCAGGAAAGCTGAGTGGAATGAATACATCATGAGCTTCCTTTTTTGGGATCTGCTGGCTCGCAGACCGGTCCTTATTCTGAATTATTTTTGTAATTGTAGGAAAAGGAACCATCGGCTCATAGGTTTTTATTTTCCTTTTTTATGTGTAGCTCTTTCGAGCAGTAGTGAGCTGAAGGTTCCTTATAAGGACCTTGTAACCGCTTTTTTGAATATTAACGCGTAGGCCCCATGAGTGGGTTTTAACCAAAAAAAAAAAAAAAAAAAAATTTATGAATGTCTAGTACAACAACATGAAATAATTGACCAGGAAGAACTCACTAGAATTTACATGTAATCATGCTTTCCAATCTATATAGTAAATCTTTCATTGTCTAATGCAATTCCACCGATCTAGGAATAAGCATGATCATCATCTCAAAAGTTATTATAAGCAAATTCCAATTAACATAGCAAGATATCAAATGAATAAAACCATATTGATTGTTTTAGCAAGTTTTGAATTATTATAATAAAAGTAGAACTAAAACACAAGAGTTTTAAGACTATCCATAATTAGAGGACTTATAATTATAGTTGTTTGAATGATTAAATGAATATCCATAGTTAGAGAACTTATATTCATGTTAGTTGTACGTGTGGCTTATAAGTGGCTTACATTCATTGTAGCATTTACTACAATGAAAACAATCTAAAAAGGGAGTAATAAACAAGTAATTGAATCAATTGAAGCATTTTCTTCCTAATAAAACTATGTCAAATAATACAATTGATCGAGAGGATTACATGAATCAAATGAATGATTAATTGTCACTATTTTAAGGTCGATGTATTGAAAGTAAAATAGATAGCTTGCGAAATAATTATATCAGAGATATGGTATGCTATGTTGAAATTATTGAAGTTTATATAGTAAAAAAAAACTTAAATGAATTAGGCAAGTACAAATAAAGTAGAAGATGCAATGCTATGCCAAATTGTTTGAATTAAAGAAAATGGATTAAGTAGAAATTCATTTCTAGAAATTGTAAGAAAATATTTAATATAAAGTTGATGCCAAAAAGTTTTATTAAACAATGATGACAATGTTTATGGAAACCATTAAGTGCAATCATTTTGTTTACCTAACAAAAATCAAAATTAAAAAATGTTGATCAATGATAGTTGAAGGAATTTGTGGTGTTGTGAGTTTCCAACGAACATGATAATATTAAACTTGAAGAAATCATAGACACTACTAAAAATGCTTGATGATGGAGAAATAGAAAATATCATTGAGTGACTTCAATGATATGAACTTTCTACCATTATGACATTATTAAAATTTTAAAAAAAAAATCATTGACGAAATTCTTTTAACCAAAATGAAATACTATTTAAAATGCTTGATAAGAAACAAATAACAACTCAAACAATAATTTTTAAAGCCTTCATTTCATTTAAATTATAATTTTTTCAATTCTATTTTCCATTTAGAACTAAAATTTATCAATTTATTAAATGTAATGCAAAATTTTGTAAAAAAAAAGTAAAAAAATGTATAAATACTTTAAAACCATTTGATAAATTTGCCAAATTGTTATATCTCTTATAAAATATAAAAATTGGAAATTTAAATAAAAGATAAGAATGATAGATTTCAAAAAATGCACTCATGCAAATAGAAGTCATGGAGCCTAATTCTTTATCAAAGCAATAACTAACATTATCACAAATATCGGGCCCTCAAATATTGAAATAAAGATTGAAAACATACATGAGGTCTTTGCAATCTCTAATCCTATCATGATGCAAAAGCATTAAGGTTTTTTGCCCATAGATCTTACGTTGTTTTCAATTGTTATATAAAGCTGACCAAACGATCTCTATTTTTTGACACTCTAGTGGATTCCCCGGCCCCATTATCCCCATTTCGATTTCTTTCCCTAACCTTAGGCCCTATTTTTTCTCTCCCCGTATATTACACGACTTGGGCTCCTTGTTTGGTTTCCCTCTTAAAACTGATAACGCTACTTCTATTGGGGCTCGTCCCTTGATCACTCGTGTGTTAGTCAAGTTAAACATAACTAAGAGATATCCAACTTCAATTTGGTTGGGGCCTAAAAAATTCAGTTATATTCAACATGTAGAGATAGAGGTATTTTCTCATTATTGTGATCACTGCAAGTCGTTGGGACACATGAACAATGAGTGTATCATCCTTAATCCTCATTTAAGTAGGGATTCACAAACTAATAAAAATAATTTTTTTACTATTATTGTTATGGATACGATGCCTATTGAGGAAAATAATAATGGTAACAATAATATTGACTCCCATGGAATTTTTCCATCTCCAAATAATACTAATGATTTTGTGGTTAATGAGGGTAAAATTAATTTTATGGCAAACTAAGACCCTTCTTTTACTAGATGGTGTGAGAATCAAATAACTTTATCCCCTAATTATAGAGATCCTGTGGAACACCGATCTGGTGATAATTTAGATAATGTGACCTCTGGTGACATTGGTGAGGGGTTTCTTACCTCTGTTGATGCGATCATGTAATTTTCAAAAATTATTTGGATGTCTCGAACAAGGTGCCTATAATTCAAGTTCAACAAATGCTTCCCGCCATCCAGAAGAAACTGGATGGGAGGAATAATGATGGTATCTCTTATGTTTTGATGGAAGATAGTAATTTAAACATTGTGCAAGTGGTTATTGAGGGATTCACTATGTTTTCTAACAAGAAAGGTAAGAAGATTAAAAACAAAGGCTTCAAGGTTTCTGCTGGCAGGAGTACTCATTCTAATGGTCATTAGTATTCTTTTATTGGTTAGTCCCCTTTGTTTGGTTGGGACTGTTCTGTTATTATTTTAGCTTTTCTTGCTCTATGTAAGATGGCTTTCATCGCTGGTGCCTTTTGCCCTTTCTTTTTATTTTCTTTTTATTCTTCATTGTAATTTAGTTGGGATCTTAAGTTATTAGGTTTCTTTTTTCGCTTTGATTATAGATTTTTGAGTAGTAATGGCTCAAAGTATCGATCTTATAACCTCTTTTTTTTAGGCATAAGCCCCTTGTTGGTTTTATCCAAAAAAATAGACATGCACACAACTCTAATATCCTGTTACATGTCATCTTTACGTTCAGTTAAAAAAAAACATGCATCTCTGATATATCAAATAAGCATGCCCTCAACCAACTAAATTTAAAAACTTAAATTCCTAATTGATCATGCCCCAATTCTATATTTTTCAATTGCTTCCATACAAGACTCACAAGCCCTTATAACTCACTTATCACCTTATTTTTATTAGGTCATTAATCATTTTTTTAATGTTAATAAAATGCACATGTATTTTTTTTACTTATTTTAATTTTTAATTAATTATCTTGTTTTGTCATGTTATGATAATATTAAATTTTATTTCATTTAATGATTTACTTAAATTGTGCATGACCATACAATATTTTTTATTTTTAATACTTTAAAATTATAATGTCCAATAAAAAATATGTCCATGTCCAATATTTTCAATAATAAGCATGTCTCATCTTCAAATGGATGCAACATCAATCTACTCTAACCCTAACGACATTACCCGGTACTATTGTGCCTCAAATCAACTTATCAACTTATGATACATAACCTATAAATCTTACACCTACATTTTTCAAAATTCATACTTCATTCAATCATCCCATAAATGTCATGTCAAGAGAAATAAGAAAGGAAAAGTATATGACTTGAATTTCTATAAATTATCCACAAACTAAATTCAATGATCCTTATAATGTATCTGACAAGGAAATTGAATAAAAATATTTTTTTTTAATTATCACTCTTTAGCTTCTTTCTCCTCATTCCAATTGGCGTGTGGCCTCCTTTTGTAATTACCATTTATTTAATGATAATCATCCTGCATTAAGAAAATTAGCATGGAAGGAAATGAAAATATAAAGTGCTAGAAATTGAAATGAACTCTGTAAGATAATTTTCTGCAGCTTATAAACCCTAAAATGAACTCTTTAAGATAAAATTAGCACAAGTAGAAAAACAAATAGAGCAAAAAAAAATCCTTTTAGAGTTAGAGAAACGCTAAAAAGCCATTAAAACTAAACAAGCATTGTTAGAAGGTCTTATCAGCGATTAGAAGAAGAATCTGTTGAACATATAATAAGAGATCTAACCAGAAAATACAAATAAACTACGCTATGCAAATAATTATGAAAGGTAATTTTACAGATAAAATTAGTAATGCCAACAAAATATGTCAGTCATACAATTGATAGGATATCACAGAGAAAAAGAAAATTCTACAGATAAAGGTAGAATAAAACAAAATGCATATCTGTACCAAAGCTTTTAAAAAAAATTTACCAATAGGCTTACTGAGATGATTAATTTTTCTAAATGACCAAAAAACCAAAACAAAAGAGACTTAATCTCTACAACAACATTCACAAAACTAAATGAGATAATTAATCTTTCTTAAGAAGTCAGATTAGTGAAACTTAGGCTTCCTTTGAGACACTTAAAGAAGCATTTTAGTATTAAGAGAATGAGAAAGCCATGCCAAACGAAGCTTTAGTCAAACAAAATTCTTTTTAAATACCCAATAGGCTTGCAAATCAAAACTTCTTTAAGAAATTTAGCTTTGCTTTGCTTAAAGATAATTCAGAGAGCAATCTACAAAGCTTCAATGAGAACCAAACCTAAGCAAACAAACAATTAATGGAGAAAAATAACACCCAAATCCCCTATAAAAACAACCAAAAACAATAAAAAATAAAAAATAACCAACATACAACTAAGATCTTCACTGCTACTATCGCTAGCAAGACATATCCAAAAGAATAAAATTTAAAAAAAAACACATTTTCCAACAACACAAAGAAAGAACATTAAGAAAAGATCCAAAAACCCTTCAATACTTAACACTCTTTCCTCCTCATTTCTCACAACGAAATAGAACTATTAAAGTTTCGAGAAGACCACCAACTTCTAACGTTTCCATAACCAAAGAACGAAAGAAAAATAAAAAAACTGGCAACCATTTCGCTAAGTCATACGTCTTATCAAACCAAAACAAAACTATAAACCGCCTAGATCCATCATCCAAAGCTGCTTAATTATATAATAATCACCAAACAACCCTTTTTTTAACTCCCACTAATAAACAATACAACGAACTTCAGAAACGCGAGCCTACTGCATGCACATGTACTTGAACTAATTATCAGACAAGATAAAATGCAAGAGAAAGAGAAAGAGAGAGAGAGAGAGAGAAAGAGACCTTGAGAAGGAGCAGGAGGCAAAGAAAGCGAGAGCGACTTAAACTGCGAATCAATGCGAGATAAAAACAACATAGCTTCTTTAAAAGGCTTTGAAAGCTCTTGCTCATACTTAGTCAACATCTCACAATAAGCTTCCATGAACTGATCTAACGCTGGGTCTTCTCCTCCGCCGCCGCCCCCGCCGCCGCCGGATATTAAGGAAGAAGCGCAGGCTTCTTCAAGTCTGGCAACTACCTCCGGTGGAGCGCCCACCTGCAAAAGATTGGTTTTTTTTGTTCTTTTATTAGGGTTCGAGTAGTGAGGAATTAAGAAATGAAGAGTTTGTTTACTTTGTGTAAGTTAACGTAGGCGGAGAGGAGACGGGGGTATTGAGGGTGAGAAATGATTTTGGCTTTGATGAGGGTGGTGTCGTAGGCGTCGGTCGGCGGCGGAGGTGGTGGATGCGGGTGGAGCAGGAGAGGGTTGTTGGCCCCAGCGGCGGTGGAAGAGAGGAGAGGCATGATCATTAGAGGGTTATTTCCCCCGCTCCAGTTTTCCATTGCTTACGGATGGAAGCGCAGAGGTAGAGGAAGAATAATAGAGTGCGTGAGCAAGAGAGAAGAGGGAGAGAGAGAGAGAGAATGGAGTAGGAGAGCAGAGCGATTGCTTTTTAGGTTAATAGCTTTATATCATCATCATCCCTGTGATTTCTGTCGGTCTGCTTGATGTCTTTCTCCGGAGGGATGTGTATATGTACAAATTGTATGTATTTTTAGAGAAAAAAATTAACATTCAGAGCTTTTCAATAATTAAAAAAGTGAATTTAATATAAATATTTAAAATTCAGTTCTTCGAACTCATATTTTTACAGTAGGAGCTAAGGTTACCAATCATAAAGCTACAATCCCTTACACTATTTCAAGTTTTTTAGATTAAAATTAATGTGATGGGACATTAAACAAATTTTTTTTTTAAATTAATGTAATAAACTCTTTAATAATAGCCCAAAGATCTTTGCACTTAAACATAGTGAGAGATGCATTTAAATATAACATATTTTTTATATTTAAATCATCAAGAATTTACAAAAATATCCGAATCATATATTAAGCAAATTTATATATTTTAATTGCAAAAAAGAAAATTTGATGTTAGAAAACTTTTTAGAATTATAGAACGGACCAAAAGGCAGTATTGATGATAAATACTAAAACTATTACACGTTTAAATGATTTTTATTGATCAAGCAAGAGAGAGAAAGGCTTTGCCTTTTTGGCTATCACCCGGGTTTTAAGCTGGTTGAAGTAGCAGAGAGGGAGCTACTGTTTCAGCTGTTTACAGGAAATCCCAAGTTGCAGTTCCCTCCATTCCATTATTAACCCACACTTCACGTGTTGTGTTACTCTCTCTTTCTCTGTCTTCCTCGTGGATGTTCTCTCTCTACTTTCTCTACTCTCTCTTTCTATCTCCTCGCTTTTCTCCGGGAGTTAAAGGAGTGTTAATATTAATAATAGGGAGATAGAGAGAGAAAGGGTGGATGAGAGAGAAGAGCACGCGGGGAGAAGGGGGAACTGACTGGAGCAGGGGAGATCTTTCCTTCCCGATGTAACCAAAACCAAAGGGAAGTAATGAAATTGAATAATTAATGCACCATATCCAGCCTCCTCGTTTATTGCACTGCCACTGCACAAAAAGTAATTAGCGGGGTAAAGAAGGATGAGGAGAGGAAGAGAGAGAGAGAGAAGCAAAGGAGTGGACTACAGTGAGATTGCAATCTGAGGTGAGAGAAGGGGAGGAAGATTCATGCTGTCATTATTATGCCTTTATTTCATTTATTTGGGAATGGTCTTAATTTAGTGTTAAATAAAAATATTATATTTTATTAAATATATGAGTTATTTTAATATCTCATTATATATTTATAGAAATTTTAAAAATGTTAGCAGAACTAAATCTTCTTTGTTTTGAAATCAGGCCGGATTATGGTTTCTGTTTTGCTATGATACTTGAATTAATTAATGGTTAGTATATTGCAGCTTAGATGGAGGTTCTATCATCTTGTTTTAGAATTTATTGTTACTGGTGTTTGGCAACTGATAGGGGGGCTGCGAGAGGTTAATGATAATTTAATATGAGGCTAGTTGAATTTGAAATATGCTTAATTTTATTTTTTATTTATGAAACTTATAACAACCTACTCATTTTTATACAAGCATACGTGTCAAATCAAGTAATAAAGTGATAAAAAAAGTGTTGAAACCACGATGAAGTGTTCTATTAAATTGTGACAAACTACTACTACAATTTACTCTAATTGCATGAATTTATCATACATAAATGAAATTTGAGATTTTCGAGTTCTTTCCACTCAATGAAAATATAAGTAGAAATGGTTGATATTAATGAGATAATGTGTTTTGCATTGATGCATGTAAATTACATAACTCTCCTGATGAGACTCTTAATTGTAGATGTGAATAAGAGCATGTGCATCCCTAAATTTCTGTCGAGCTTGTAAGGGTCAAAAGAAATATTACTAATTTTTCTCCAAATTTAATATCTCCATAAAACCTAGAATATTCAAACATCATATGTCTAGACCTGTCAATATTCCTAATTGTTCTTGTATTCCTTCGTCAAGATCATACATCACATTATGTTTTAAATATAAACATGGTCATTATATGCATTAAATAAAGAACAGAAGATATTGAAAACATTAATGCTTTCATTAAATACAAAAAGTCTATATTAGTACATAATATGAGCTTTACATCATCTGCCTAAAATAAGAGAACAAGACATATATAAAAGAAATAACAAGCAAATGCACATTCATTTTATTCACAGAAGAACAAAATATAAGAGAAGTTCTAAGAAGTTTATCACCAGAAAAGGTGAAAAGATATTCTCTATGCTCTTTTTACCACATACAATGTTGCTCTTGCAAACAAAAGCTAAACTCCCCTAGAGATTATATTTTACACTTTCCTAGCCATCTTTAAACTTTATTCTAATGGGGCACTAAAGAAACACACTGAAATGGATTATTTTCTCAAGGTCAAGGGGGCTGAACTCTCAAAATAATATAACTCAAAACTATTTATGATAAGTACAAAATTAAAGCTCAAGCACCACGGAGCTGGACAAAGTGTCATTGCGACGACGAAAAATGAACAAACTCCTCATCATTGTAATGTTGGCTCCGATGTGGCGCAGAATGGCGTGGCACGATTACTGTAAGAATTAGCACATCTTTTTTGCTAAATCAGCTTGGTTCTCAGAAGTTATAACTGCACCGCCGTAACGCCATAAAAAGTGAGCGTTGTGACGCTTGAAAAATCATTCTGGCACTGTGGCATTTGAAATGTTGGCGTTCCTGCATGGATTTTCCTAAGACACCCAATGTTGTGGTGCTAATTTTGGGCATAGCAGCACTGTGATGCATTGTGATGTTGACATTTATGATGCTGCGATGCTTGTAAACAGAGAAACTCGGTGTCACCACATTGAAATTGGCGCTTCGATGTTGATCAATCGATATGGTGCTGCGGTGTTATCTTTGAATTGTTTTTTTTTATTACTTTTTACTGTACAAAACACAACTTAAATAATACATTTTTATCAAAATTTATATAACTAAAATAATACACAATTTAGACTTATCAAATTCCTCCCAGCTTAAACTTTTGCTTGTCCTCAAGCAACACATATATTCACTCATTGATCACTTTAATAATCAAAGTAAAAATTGATTATTTAAAATTATTAAAATATATAATAATATAGCACAGTCTATAAGTAATTCAAAATAAATAAGTTATAATTCAAATTTGAAAAGACATAACAATCATCCCTATCAGTTAACCTTGTTATTGCTTGTTTTGAATTTATTCACTATCTATAAAAATGTATAATTAACTTTTGAATGTAGAATAAATAATGAAATCTAGAGATTATATGCATAGTTAAATAGGAAATTCATAAGTACAATATCACATGTACTAGACTACTCATTTTATCTTTTTTTCTTTTTTTTTTGTTAAGTAGTAAGATGCAATTAAAATTAAGCTACAACTGATATCAATTTTTTAATGTACTCATTTTCGTTATTTTGTATCATTTTTATTTTTATTTTCTTACATATCTCTTCTCTTTACTATTTTATGAAGAACATATTTAATGATTTTGTTTTCCTTCTCTTGTAGCCCTATTGAATTGATGTAAGGATTAAATATAATTACTAGTTACAATTTTAAGTTTAACTTATGATTTTTCTAATTTAAAATATTCATGTTTAATCCTTAAACTTATTTATTTATTTTCAATCAAGTTGTTAAAATAAGTTAATGTATAGTTTCTAAATTCAAAATTAAGTTAATAACATAAATGATCTAGATTAGTTAATTATTAAGTTTTTCAAATTATGAATTATTATGCAATGTTTATTCAAACTATAATCTAAGGTTTGATTATTATTCTAATTTTATATAATTTTTTATTATAATTTTTATTTTGACTAAATAAGTGATCGAGTATAATAACTATAGAGAACAATATACAATAGTTTAAAACATAGAAAAAATTAATTAAATGTGGAGCATCTTAGTAAAACTGCGTCTGATCATGCCCCTTTACTGCTTTCTATTAAGGCTAATAACAGTTACATTCCAACTACTTTTAAATTTCAAAATATGTGGTTATCTCATCATGATTTCCTTAATGTTGTTGAAAGAAATTGGCATGCTCCTGTTTTCCCTGATAATAATATTTCGGGTATGACTAGGCTTTGGAATAAGCTTAGTAGGCTGAAGCAAGTTTTGAGATGGTGGAACAAACATACTTTTAAAAATTTATTTTCTAATATTAAGGTTGCTGAGGAGGAGGTGATGAAGCTTGAAAATGCTTATATGCTAAATCCTGATAGCTGCTTTCTTTCTGAGCTTAATAATGCTAAGATTAATTTGTTTAAGTTACAAGATCAAGAGGAGACCTATTGGCATCAAAAGGCGACTACTAAATTTATTGTTGAGGGTGATAGGAACACCAAGTTTTTTCATGCTTTAGCTAACAAGAAAAGAATTAGGAATCACATTTTTAAAATTACTAGCTAGTGATGATGGGAGGATCTTGGAAGAGGAGGATGCTATTTTAAATTCAGGGGTTGATCACTTTAAGAATATTTTTAACAGTGGTTTCTTACCTTCTCCTATTGTGAATCCTTATATTGTCCCTTGTTGTATCTCGGATACTGATAATTTTAATCTCACTCTTGTCCCGTCTGAGGAAGAAGTTTGGAAAGTAATGCAGGCTATGAACGTGGATTCGGTGGCTGGTCCGGATGGATTCACTACTAAGTTCTTTATTCATACCTGGCATATTATTAAAGGTGATATTTTGGATGCGGTGTCTGATTTTTTCTCGGGTAAGCCTTATATTAAATTTTTTTCTTCTACCAATATTGTTTTAATTCCTAAGAAGGAGGCTACTAACAACTGGAATGATTTCAGACCGATAAGTCTTTGTTCTTTTTTTAACAAACTTAACTCTAAGATCATTGCTTCCAGACTTATTAATATCCTACCTAGAATTATTTCTCAGAATCAAACTGGTTTTGTTAAAGGTAGGAGCATTTTTGATAATATTTTGCTGGCTCAGGAAGTGACGTATGATATCAATGCTAAAATTAAAGGTGGTAACATTATTTTCAAATTGGATATTGCTAAGGCTTATGATAATTTGTGTTGGAATTACCTTTACAAAGTGCTTTCCTTATTTGGTTTTAGTCATAGTTTTATTTCCTTGATTAAAAACAGTATCGAGCATTGTTATTTCTCTGTTATCATTAATGGTAAGAGTAATGGTTTTTTTAAATCCACTCAAGGTTTGCGCCAAGGAGACCCCCTTTCCCCTGCTTTATTTATTATTGCAGTTGATTATCTTTCCAGGGGATTGGAGTGTCTTTACAGAAGACATCCTAATTTGCTTTATCATACGATGGGTGGTATCCCGATTACTCATTTGAGTTTTGCGGATGACTTTATCATTTTTGCTAATAGTTCCTTGACTAATATTAAATGTCTTATCAAGCATTTAAACGAATTTCAAAACATGAGTGGTCTTTCAATCAATCCAAATAAAAGTATGTTTATTGTCTCTAAGTTTGCTAGTATTAGTAAAATTAACGACATTAAGAGGATTTGTGGTTTTAATTTATCTTCTTTGCCTATTAAATACTTAGGTATTCCTATCTTTAAAGGTAGAAAGAAAAGTTTGCTTTTTGATGAAATGGTCAATGTGTTTCAAAACAAAATTTCCAATTGGTCCACGAATTTTCTCTCGTTTGGTGGTAGACTGCTTTTAATTAAACATGTATTAAATTCTATCCCTATCTATATTTTTCATACGCTTAACCCTTCTCCTGCTATTTGCCTTAGATTAGAAAGACTCATAAATAAGTTTTTTTGGGGAGCCAAGGATAGTAAATCTTGCATTTTGTGGGCTTCTTGGTTTAAAATTTGTGGCCCTTTTGATGAAGGCGGTCTTGGGTGTAAGAGTATTTTGGATATGGTTACGGCTTTTTCTTATAAACTTTGGTTTTCCTTTCGTTCTAATAGTAGTTTATGGGCTAAGTTTTTGCATGCCAAGTATTGTAAAGAGAAGCATCCTATTGGCTGTATGAGTAAGAAGACTGATTCCCCTGTTTGGAAACGTTTATGTAACATTAGCTGGGTTGCGGAGCCGTTTATCCAATGGGGTTTGGGTAAAGGGGAGATTTTCTTTTGGCAAGACAATTGGTTGGGTACGGGTTCGATTGACAGTTTACTTTCTTCTCACACTCTTCTTTCTACTAAAGTTAGTTATTTTATTGATAATGGTAATTGGAATATTAATAAACTTTCAAATCTGTTACCTGATGTCATTTTAATTCAAATCTTGAACATCCCCTTGAATATTTGTGATGATGACCGTATTATTTTTAACTGTTCTGCTGATGGTCATTTCAATATTAAAAAGGTTTGGGATATGTTTAGAATTAAGAATGAGGCTTCTACTATATATGGTAACATTTGGCACAATAATATTCCTTTAGCTTATTCTATTTTGGCTTGGAGGTGTTTTAAAGGCTTTCTTCCTGTTGATGTTAGGCTTTGGAACAAAGGTTTTTATTTGCCGTCTAAATGCCATTGTTGTTCTGCGATTGAAAGTATTGACCATGTCTTTCTTTATGGTGATATTGCTTAAAAAGTTTGGAGATATTATGCCATGATTCTTAACAAGCCTTTTCCTGTTTATAATTCTACTGCTACCTCGTCGGTGAAGTCTTTCTTAACTGAGTGGATTTCCTCGGCTAAGGGTCATGTGCTTAACTTATTGTCTATTCTTATTTTGTGGTTCCTGTGGAAAGCCCGTAATGAAGCTAAGCATAATGGGATTAAGATGGAGGACAAGGTGATTATCTCCAACATTAATCATAAGTTGCTCCAATTATTTGTTGGTAAGCTCATATCGAGAAAAAAATTAGGCAATTGTTTTTGTTTGTGTTATAAGCTGGGTATTCCTATTAGTAATGAGGATTTTATTACCAGTTGTAGAGTTGTGAGATGGTTAAAACCGTTATCTCCATCGTTGAAGCTCAATTCTGATGGTTCTGTTGATAATAACTATGCTGGTTTTGGGGGTATAATCAGGGATTTTTTGGGCAATGTTATGGTGGCTTATGCGGGCCCTTTAACTCCGTGTAAGGTCATTTTTGCTGAGCTGATGGGCTTATACAAAGGTCTTTTTATTTGAAATAATAGAGGTTTTTTTAATATTGAGATTGAGGTGGATGCCTTAAGTATTATTCAAATTATCAATAATGCTGAGGTGCTTCATCCTCAGTTATTTTACATCCTCAGGAAAATTCGTTTGGCCCTCTCTACTATGAACTATACGATTAAGCATTTGTTTAGAGAAGGTAATGCTTGTGCTGACTTTTGGCTAAATTTGGGAGCAGATTGGAGGAAGATAGAGAATTTGATGTGAATACTTTGCCCCATAATTTAAAAGGTTTGGTGACTCTGGATAAAATAGGTTTTCCTTATGTGCGTTCTTTCTGATGTTTTGTGTGGGTTTCTTGCCCTTGGTTTAGTTTTGCTTAGTATGCTGCCTTCTACTGTCCGTTTCTTTGGTTTTTTCTGTTCTACTAATCCTGGTAGCGGTTGTTGTGTTTCTCTCGTCTCGGGTTTGGTCAAGTCTGGGAGCTTGAAGCTTTTGATTTTCTTTAGGGATATGGAATTTACTTCTATTTTTTTAATTTATTCCTCCTGCTTTGTGTGGAGGTTTGTTTTTGTGTTTATTTTTAAGGCTTTTGGTATCTGGAATCTGGTTTGGTGGTTCCAAGTCTCTGGTTGTTTACAGATTTGGTTATTCTTGTTAATTGGGTGGTGGATTATTTTTTATGGGCTGAAGAGAAGCTGTGGGGGGTTACGGTATAACGGGAGATGGTTTACTGTTTTCATCATTTTTTCTATTTCAATTGGTATAATTTGGTCGACTGGAGAAAGGTTAGTCATCAGCAGATAATTTTTTGTTTTCTTTGGAGGAAAATGGACATCTGGTGTTTTCATTCTTATAAGAGCGGCGTTAATGTCATATTTTGTTTCAGTTTGAATTACTATGATATTGATTCTGTTTTTTGGAGATTGTCTTGCAGGGACATTTTTTTCCTTAGGTGCTTACATGACTGCAAGGTTATTTTCATAGATTCCTGTTATTTCCTGTTCTTTTTGGTTTTCTATTTTGCAGGAAGAGGATGCTGAACGAGGACTTTAAGCTCTTCCTTTTTTGGGTGCTGTCTGCTCACATCCCGATTACTTTTTTCTGTACTTCTTGTAATCTTAGGGAAAGGAACCACTGGCTCGTAGGTTTTGTTTTTTCCTTTTTGCTTGTAGCTCTTTCGAACGGTAGAGAGCTGGAGGTTCCTTTTAAGGATTCTGTAACCGGTTTTTTTATATTAACACGTAGGCCCCTTCGAGGGTTTTAACCAAAATAAAAAATAAAAATAATAATTAAATGTAAACAACATAAAATATATATAGTGTATAACAGTAAATACAAAATTGATATAAGACAAAACAATATATAGGAATTTATGATTTTTAAAGTAAATGCATTGTGGATAAATTTTTTTTTTTTTTGAATTTATATATTTATGCATGTTCTTACATAATATTGACTTACATTGTAATCGAAAAAAGATATATTTGCATGTAAGAAAGTAATATTGGCTATTAACACTATATGGAATACGGGTTGGTTCTTAAAATATAATATCATGTGCAAGAGGGTGGGCCGACGACTTTTTTTAAATAAAAAGTTGGCGGAGTAATCCTAATTATAGCCTATAATTGATTGACTAAATTATGCCAACGGGTATACGATTACAACTCTTAAATGATTATTAAAAATCATATGTGAAAATAAATAATTAATAAAAAAAGATATATTACTTTCTATTAAAGATAAGATGAGATTGACAGATTGTTGATTATGGCATATAACAGATGTAAGAAAACACTACATTAAAGCTGCATGTACTATATTGCTTTGCATAATTATACCCATGATGATATTTGCCTGATAGTACATTAATTAAACTAATTGATAGTGCTTTAAAGTGATTGACATATTAATAATTCATACTGACATTAATATTGATATAACATATCATAGCATACTCATATGATTCATTAGGTTATAAGACTATTTATCATATATCTTTTGACTTTATTGAACATATTAATTTTAAGAGATTTTTATTGCTTATATAAAGTGATGATTGATATTGATTATAATGGAACGTACATATTGATTCTTTTACTTTTTATTGAAAACAGTGATAGAGTTTTAATTTTCTACTGGGCTTTTTAACTCATTATGTATATTTTAATAATTTCATGTCAGGGAAGGGGTCAGGGCTAGTTAGAGTGAGGTTGATAAAGGTCTTCAGGTTCTTTTTTAGGTTTTGTTATGCATTTTTTTATTCTTTTGTAGCTAGGAACTTGTGATAAATTAGTGATCGTAGTGATCTCCTTAATAATATAAATTATATTTTGGTGAATTAATAGTAAAATATCTTAATGTATATGTGATTTTAGCTGTTTTAACTAATTATTATTTATATTGATGCTTTATAAAAGCTCTGGTATATTCTTAAAATGATAAATAAATAATTCTTTCAAATTTAATTTTGGGACATTACGGTTGACTTGTGCAAAGCTATTGTGGGGTATTTTATGGGTTTTATAATTCATAAATTTTTTACTAGTACTTTCATATATCTCATTCCTAAATGTGAAAATCCTCAGTATTGGAATGATTTTAGACCAATAAGTCTTTGTTCCACTTTTAATAAAAATATTATCCAAAATCTTTGCCTCGAGAATGGCTTTACTATTAACAAAAATTATTTCGATGAATCAAACGGGATTTGTTAAAGGTAGAAGTATAACTGATAATGTGCTTCTAGCTCATGAACTTCTCCATAATATAAATTTAAAAGTGCATGGTTATAACCTCATTTTGAAACTTGACTTCTCCAAAGCTTCTAGCAATATTAGTTGGATTTTATTTTCAATATTATGAAATTGTTTGGGTTTAATGATACAAGCATATCTTTGATCAAGGGTATTGTGAAAAACCTTTGGTTTTCAATTATAATAAATGGTTCTGCTAATGGTTTTTTTTTTAAGTTGGGCAGTGGTCCGTCAAGGGGATCATTTATCTCCTGTCATTTTTATTAGTGTTGTAGAATCTTTATCGAGAGGTAGTCATCATCTATTTTTACATTATAAAAGATTATCATACATCTTTATCGAGAAGTTACTATTTAGAGCTCGCCCTATCCGCCTCTGCGATTTTAGGGTTTTCTCTTCTCCTCCTCCGTCGTGCCCTTGTTTCCACCCGATCTCATTGTTTTTTCTTTGGGAGCTTCGTTTGCTCTTAGAGTTGGTGTGTCTATGTGCTTTTTGGGCCCCTGCTGAGCTGTTTTCATGGCTAGAGATCCTCCCCCGAACCCGTAGGGTAAGGCGTCCAGCCCGTCGCATGGCAGTCACCGTGGCTTTTTCAATTTCGAAGAAGGTGAGACCTCTATGACGCCCACAAGGTCATTCAAAGATGTGTTAGCTGGGAACCCGATGGAAGGTGAAAATATTCCTAAACTCACTCAATCGACCTTTAATGGGGTCCCTGCAGTTTTTCTTTTCGATAAAGATGTTTTAAAACTTGCTTCTCCGTTCAAATTTACGTTGGTTGGGAAATTTGGGCTGTGAAGGACAAATCTTAATTCGATTCGCTTATTTTTCAATAATCTTAAACTTTCTGGCTTTTTCTCGGTAGGTTTGTTGGATTCTCGATATGTTGTTATTCAACTATCTAACGATTTAGATTATAGTCAGATTTTTGCTAGAAAAGCGTATTTTATTTATAATTGTCAAATGAGGGTGCTGAAATGGACACCATTTTTTGATGTTAAAGAAGAATCTCCGATCGTTCCTATTTGGATTTTGTTTCCGAACTTGCGTTTGCATTTTTTTAACCCTAAAGTCCTTCATGCTCTCGGGGCTATCTTCGGCCGTCCGTTACAAATGGATCTGGCGACGGCCACAAGGACCAGGCCGTCGGTTGCCAGGGTGCTTGTGGAAGTTGATATTTCCAAAAAGCATGCTAAGGAGATTTGGGTGGGTTCTAAAGTATATGGATATTTGCAGAAAGTGGAGTTCAAAAAAGTGTCGGATTTCTGTCATCACTGTAAAATGCATGGCCATGCGATCTCGAATTGTTTTAAATTGCATCCTGATTTGACAAAACAACCGTCTGCTTCTTTAGATAAAGAGAAAAAAATTGAGAAAAATAGTGTTGTTGGTGAAGATAATATGCTTCCTATTGCTAATGTTGTTATAACTGGTACTATCGATAAATCTCCTACTGTTATTACGAAAAATTGTGATAAAACTTTAGAAGGAAATGTGAATAAGGTTGTTGACCCGACCACAGAACAGGTAGATGTTCCTGAATCGAATATATATGTTTCTATAGATTCTATACTTCATAATTCTAAGGACGATCAAATCTCTCAATAAAGAGCATACTTTACAAAGTGTTGAAAATGGTAAGGAAATTTTGGAAGAATGTAAGGAAGGGGAGTTCTTGCCTAAAGCTGGTTTTACTCTGACTAATGAAGAAAAAGAGGATTCCTTATCTTCTAATTTACAGGAAACTGAGAACAATTGCAGTGAGGAAGAGGAGTTTATTAAAGTCAGTAAGAAAAAAAATAATAGTAAAAATGGGAAATTTCATTCATAGTCCGCTACTAGATCTACTAGAGCTCAAACTTCTTCCAAAGGTTGTAATGGTTAAAGCTCTTCTATGGAATGTTAGGAGTATTGGGGGTAGTGAATCAAAAACAAGAGTTAGAAACTTATGTAGGATTCATAATATTCAATTACTTGTTTTGATTGAACCGTTTATTTCTGCTGATCATATCGATGCTACTACTAAACGTTTGGGTTTTATTAGTAATTTTCCTAATTGTTCAAAAAAAATTTGGATCATGTGGAATAGTACTATTAGTTTAAATATTATTGATGATCTGCATCAAGTTGTCAATGTTCAAATCTCATTTTTTAATTTTAAATGTAAAGTTTCTTTTGTTTATGCGGCTTGTACGAGGTTAGGACTTTTAGGCCTTTGGGATCATTTGCATAATTTTGCTGTTAACTCTAATGATAATTTTTCGTGGCTTGTGGGTGGTGACTTTAACATTATTTCCAATGCTAATGAGAGAAGGGGTGGTAATTCTCCCAATGCTATTGCCATGGAGGATTTTAATGCTATGATTAATAATTGTGACTTACATGATATTGGCTTTTTTGGTAATGCTTTTACTTGGAGTTGGGGGAATATTTGGCAAAGGTTAGATAGGTTTCTGTTTAACCTTGCTTGGATTTCTTGTTTTCCTATGTCTCATGTGGAACATTTAAGTAGGAAGGGCTCTGATCATGCCCCGTTACTGTTGTCTATTAATACTTTTAAAAATTTTGTGCCTACAAATTTTAAATTTCAAAATATGTGGTTCTCTCATCATGACTTCCTTAATGTGATTCAGTACAATTGGTGTGCGCCTATTGCCCCTAACGATAATATTCGTGGTATGGCTAGGCTTTGGGCTAAGATGAGTAGTCTCAAACAAGTCCTCATATGGTGGAATAAAAATATCTTCAAAAATGTTTTCACTAATATCAAAGAGGCCGAGAATGAGGTTATTGAGCTTGACAAGGTTTATATGGAAACTCCTATTCCTGAGAATCTTTCGGCTCTTAATCTTGCAAAGGTTAAGCTTAGCAATTTACATGATCAGGAAGAGATTTATTGGAAACAAAAAGCTAACGTTAAAATTTTATTAGATGGAGATCGTAATACTAAGTATTTTCATGCTATGGCCAATAAAAAGAAAATGAGGAATTATATTTTCAAAATTCTGAATAGTGAGGGTGAGGTTTTTAGATAAGGAAGAGGACATTATTAATTCTAGTATTGACTTCTTTAAAAACATTTTCAATTCTGATGTTAATGTCTCTCCTATTGCTAATCCTTATGTTATACCTCATTGCATTGTTGCTGATAATAACCTGCTTATGATTTCTCCTTCTAAGGAGGAAGTTTGGGATGCTATTAAGGCTATGAATATAGATTAGGCTGCTGGAGCCGATGGTTTCACAACTGACTTTTTTGTTAAAGCTTGGAATGTTATCAAAGCTGATTTGCTTGAGGTTGTTCAAGATTTCTTTAAAGGTACGCCTTACCCAAAATTTTTCTCTTCTACTATTTTGGTATTAATTCCTAAAAAAGATGTTACTAACAGGTGGACTGATTTTAGGCCCATTAGTCTTTGTTCCTTTTTTAATAAACTGGTTTCCAAAATATTGGCTGCTAGATTAAGTCTTCTTCTCCCTAACATCATCTCTGCTAATCAAACTGGTTTTGTGAAAGGGAGGAGTATTTTTTATAATGTTCTTCTGGCTCAAGAGATGACTCATGACATTAATCATAAGACGAAAGGTGGGAATATTATCTTTAAATTAGATATTACTAAAGCGTATGATAATTTGAATTGGAATTTCTTATATAAAGTTTTATCCCTTTTTGGTTTTAATAATGCTTTTCTTCAGCTGGTTAAAAATAGTTTTGAGAATTGCTTCTTTTCTATCATTATTAACAGGAGAAATCATGGTTATTTTAAATCTTCTCATGGATTGAGACAAGGTGACCCCTTGTCCCCTACTTTATTTATTATTGATGTTGATTACCTGCGAGAGGTTTAGAGGAATTATATAAAAGGCATTCTAATATGCTTTATGGTTTAGAGGAATTATATAAAAGGCATTCTAATATGCTTTATTGCACTAAAGGGGGTTTACCTATTACTCATCTCAGCTTTGCGGACTATTTTATTATTTTTGCTAACGGCTCCATCAAGAATGTTAAAGTTTTAATGCAATTTTTATCTAATTTTCATAATATGAGTGGGCTAGCTATTAGTAAAGAAAAAAGCAGTTTCATTGCAGCCAAATCTGTTAATCATGCTAGAATTAATGCCATTAAAAGTGAATGTGGGTTTAATTGTGTGGATTTTCCTATCAAGTATTTGGGTACTCCCATTTATAAAGGTAGAAAGAAAAAAATTATTTTTGAAGAAATTTTTTCTATGTTTCAAAGAAAAATTGCTATGTGGCATTTTAATTTCCTTTCGTTTGGTGGCAGATTGGTTCTTATTAAGAGTGTTTTAAATTCCATTCCCATATTTATTTTTCATACTTTAAACCCTTCTATATCTGTTTGTCGTAGACTTGAGAGAATTATCAATAAATTTTTTTGGGGAGCTAAGAATGGTAATTCTTGCATCTATTGGGCTGCTTGGGATAAAAGTTATGGGGTTACTTCTGAAGGTGGCCTTGGGTGTAAATCTATTTCAGATACTGTTATTGTCTTTTCTCAGAAATTATGGTTTTCTTTTAGATCTAAGATTAGTTTGTGGGCTAAGTTTATGAATGTGAAATATTGCAAAGGTATGCATCCGACTTCCTATTATTATAAGAATCAGGACTCTTTAGTTTGGAAAAGACTTTGTACTGTTAAATGGGAGGCGGAGAAGAATATTCAATGGGGCTTAGGTTTGGGTGACATTTCTTTTTGGCAGGATAAGTGGTTAGGGAATGGGTCTATTGACTCTCTTCTTAACACTCATACTTTACTTAATGTCAAAGTGAAAGAGTTTTTTGAGAATGGGGTTTGGAATATAAATAAACTCAGAAATTGCACTCCTTTGGGCTTATTGAATATTATTAAGAACTTACCCTTGAATATTCAAAGCAATGACTGCATTTTATTTAAGGTTGCTCCCTCGGGTGCTTTCAATCTCAAATGTGTTTGGAATGAGTTTAGAATTAAACAAGAGCAATCGAGTATTTACTCTGCTATTTGGCATAATAATATTCCTACTTCTTACTCCATTTTGGCGTGAAGATGCATTAAAGGATTCTTGCCGGTTGACTTGTTGCTTAAACGGAAAGGCTTTACTTTGACTTCTAAATGCCAATGATGCTTTAACAGTGAAGACATTAATCATGTCTTTCTAAATGGGTTTATTTCTAAGAAAGTTTGGTCTTATTTTTGTAATATTGCTGGTAAAGAATTTGATGACCAGAATTTTTATTTAATTAACATGCTCAAGTCCTGATTTACTATGACAAAAGGCCGTATCTTTAATCTTGTACCTATCCTTATTTTATGGTTTTTATGGAAAGCTAAAAATGATTCGAAACATAATGCTATTAGGATGGATGCCAATATGATCATTTCCAATGTTAAGCACAAATCTCTCAGCTTTTTTTTGTTAATATTTTATCTGGGAAGAATTTTAAATCTGTGGCATTTTTGGCTTCTAATCTGGGTATTTCTATTACGGCTGACAATGCTTTGGCTGCAGATATTATTGTGAGGTGGCTGGTTCCTGTTAACCCCTATGTTAAACTCAATACTGATGGTTCTGTGGGTATTCAAAAAGCTGGTATGGGGGGCATTATTCGCAACCATGTGGGCTATGTGCTTAATGCTTTTGCTGCTCCTTTAAACCACTGTTCTATGATCTGTGCTGAGTTGCTGAGTCTCTGTGTTGGTCTATCCATTTGCCATCGAAAAGGTTTTTATAATGTGAATATTGAGGTTGATGCTTTACTGGTTATTCATATTATTCAAAGGGACAATATTGGCAATCCTAATTTGTTTTATATTATTAGGAAAATTAAAATGCTTCTTGCTAATTTGAATTATACTATCAACCATATTTATAGGGAAGATAATGCTTGTGCTGACTGGTTGTCTGAAATGGGTTGTAATGTGCCTTCTTTGCAAGAATTTGAGGAAGATAATATTCCTTTGATGTTGAGAGGGTTAACGAGACTTGATAAAATTGGGCTTCCTTACATTAGAACTCTTTAATTTTCCTGTTTTACTTGAGTAGGTTCTTTGCTGTTGTTTTCCTTTTCTTCTTTGCAGAGCTGTGGGAAATCTAGGATTTCTATGCGTATCCAGGTTTTTCTGAACTTTTCTTTATTTTGGTTAGGTTTTTTGTTGTTTTTTTTTTTGCAGGTTTCTTCTTACTCTTAGTAGATTTTTTGGAAGAAGGCTTATGCTGAATGTTAGATCTCTAACTTTCTTTTTAGATTTTTTTGGGCGCTTTTTGGCTGCCGCTTTAGAATGTTTCTAGGATTTTTTTGTACTCATTAGCGGGGGACTTTCTGCTCTTTAGATTTTTATTTTTGTTTTATGCTTTGTAGCTCTTCGAGCATTAGCGAGTGGATTGTCCCCCTTAAGGACCATGTAATTTTCCTTTTAATCAACGCGTAGGCCCCTTTGGTGGGTTTCACAAAAAAAAAAACATCACTATGAGAGGTAAGAATATTTCTTATTTTTCGTTTGCTGATGATTTCATTATATTTTGTAATGGGGCATCTAATAATGTCATGCTTTTTTTATAGATTTCTTAAAATGTTTGAATGTGAACATGGGCTTATTTTTAAGATGTCTCTGGGTGATATTAACTCTATTAAGAATATTACTGGTTTTAGTATGCAAACGCTTCCTATTAATTACCTTGGCACTCCCTTTTACAAAGGTCACAAGAAGTCTTTCTTATTTGATAAAATTATTTCCAATATTAAAAACAAACATGCTTCTTGGGAGTTTATATATATATTGTTGTCTATGGGAGGTAGGCTTGATTAATAATGTTCTTTGTTTAATGCATATATACTTGTTTCATACTATCAATCCTTCCAAGGAGGTTTGTAACAGAATTCAAAATTATATCAATAAGTTTTTTTTTTAAGATTCCTCTCAAACTAATAAGAAATTTCATTGGAGCTTCTGGGATTTGTGTTGCAGTCCCTACAAGGAGGGTGGTTTAGGCTATAAATCTATTTGGGACATGATTATGGGCTAATTTTATGAATATTAAGTATAGAAAGAACTTACATATGTTCCTTTGTTTCTTCAAACATGGCCAATCCTCGGTTTAGTTTAGACTTTGTAAATCATGTGGCTATGTGAGTTGTTTACTACTGACCGCTGTTGCGGGTTGGATATGTTGCTGGAGCCTTGGAGCCTCTATTTTGGTGGGGTTGGGGTTTTTTCTGTATAATCTCTACCTGCAGTTTGTTCTTGTGTGAGGATTTTCCTGGCTTATCTTGGTGATGTGGGGGTTTCCTCTGGGAACAGTTGCTGGTATTTTCATTTGGTTGGTTGGCTGGAATTTCCGTCTGCTGCCTTTCAGTCTTTCTTGCTCTCGGTTGGATGTTGTATTCTTTTCCTGGAGGCTATCTTACTACTATCACTTAACGGTTTGCTGGTTCTACCCTTGGGTTTTCATTTTATCTTACTTTTCTATTATACTATTATGCTTTGCTGTTTGGTGGGCGTTGTGTTGTTCTTGCAGGTTTTTCGTGCAGGTTTTAAGGAGTTTAGGAGTTTTGCTGGGAAGCTGATCGTTCAAGTTTGTTCTCCTTTTCTTCCCTATTGTTGGGTGCTTGTGCTTAAGCACCATAGAATATACCAAGGTTATCTTGTACTTTTGTGTAGCAAGGACCCTGTGCTCGTAGGTTTTTTTTTGTCTTTTATTTTTGTAGCTCCCTAGAGCAGTTGTGAGCGTGTGGTCCTTTTAAGGACTTTGTAATTTTCCCAGAATTAACTCGTAGGTTTTAATTAAAAAAAAAGTTTACCTCTACTAAGAAAATTTGCCGAGCTTTGGGTTCATAGATTCTCTTTTACTTGTTCCATTAATAATATTAAAATTTCTCACCTCATTGTGGAGGGCTTGTGGAGTAAGGAAAGGCTTGTTGAGTATGTTCCGAATAATCTTTTTTTTTTAATTAATTTTTTTTTTAATTTTTTTTATTTTCCCAATAATCTTATTAATACTATTTGTAACATCCCTATTAATATCAACTTCCTTGATATTCCTATTTGATGTTTTTTGTCTAATGGGGATTTTATGCTTAAGGATGCTTGTAACTTGTTCAAGATAAAAAATGATGAGAATGAGGTTCTTGGTAAAATTTGGAACTCCTCTATCCCTACTAATATTATTGTTTTTATTTGGAGACTGCTTAAAGGTTTCATTCATGTGGATGAGAGATTAAAGGAAAATGGTATTTTTTTATCACCTCTAAATATCAATGTTCTTGTCATATTGAGTATATTAATCATGTTTTTTTAAATGGTCCTATAGCTGCCAAAGTTTGGTTAGCTTTAGAAAGTTTTTTTGAGTATTCATACGAGAGCCAGATTTGTCAATTGCTTTGATTTGCTTCAGGATTGATTCTTCCAAAAGCCAAAAGGACATGTTATGACTATTATTCATATGTTGGTTCTTTGGATTGTCTAGCAAGAATGGAATAATTATAAATATGATGGGATTAAAATAAATGTTGTCATGATTATTAATCTTCTTAAGGATAAAATTCTCCAGTTATATCATGCTAAAGTGTTGAAATCAGATTGTGCAAGGGGAATACTCACATTTTAATTTTTTTTAAGCTTGAAAAGAATGTTTGCAATTATTTTTGTCCTTTTACTTTCTATTGGATCAAACCAAGCTTAAATCAATTTAAATTAAATATAGGCGGATTTGTTTCCAAATATGGGGCCGGTTGTGGGGGAATTATTTGTGACCACATTGGTATATTTATGCTTGCTTTTTTAGCCAAGCTCTCTAACTGTATTATTATTTTGGCTGAAATGGAAGTGCTTATATATGGTCTTAATATTTGCATGGATAATCTTATTTATAATATTTGGATTGAGTCAAATTCATTACCATTAGTTAATTTGATTACATTTTTTTTGTTTAAAACTCATGGAGGGACCTACGCGTTAATACAAAAAAGATGTTACAAAGTCCTTAGAAGGGAACTCCAGCTTGATATTGCTCAGAAGAGAACAAAAAAAATTAAAATAAAACATAAAAGCCGGTGGTCCCTTTTTCTATGAGTACAAATCAATAAAAGTAAAAGCAAGGGCTGCAAGCAGATAGCACCCAAAAAAGGAAGAGCAAAAGATCTCGTTCAACACCATCTTCCTGCAAAAAAAGTAAGCAAAAATCCAAAGATTATGAAGAATGTAAGACATGAGAACATTGCTATCATTGAGAATCCAAAAATTAGAAAGATTCGGCCTGCAAAAACAACTCCAAAAAATAATGTTAGTAAAAAAGTGAAAATTGCAACAATTAATCCAACCATTATGACAACAGTTGAGACGGCTGGCGCGAGTAAACAAAAAAAACCCCCTCAGAAGCTACAGAAAGGCTTGAATGTTAGAATAGTTCTAGGCATCAGCAGTGATAAGCTGAAGGCAATCCTCCATGATAACATACATAACATAAACAAAAAACCTCATAGATAACCCCCTGAAACTCCAAACATATAACTGTGCTTACTGGTAATCTTCCCGGAACTAGTAAAATTAAAACTATCCAGTTAAAATAATGATTCAAATCCAAATAAAAGCCCCATAAGAATAAGATACTATGCATATAGGTGCAGAAACCAAACAAAGTATTTCGGAAATGCAGAGTAAGCAGGAGCTGACAAACCAGAGACAAAAACTAATTACCCAGATTCAACATGGAGCCACCGACACCATCAAAAAACTGGACCAGGGGCATATCATAAATAGTTAACAAAATTTGACTACCCAGGTATAACAAGTCGCAGAAAATCCACAGGATCTGGAGCATAGCTTGCTCACCAACCCAATTACCCGCTCTATCCACACAGAAAGCATACAGCAATACAAAGTTATGTTTTACAATGCAGTAATTAGTATGAATTGAGAAACTGTGGTTCAGCAAAATCCAAAAACAATACCACAGATAACCATCCTTAGGTTCCAGCAGACACCAGATCCTGAAAGCCAAAACCAGAGTTGCAGCACAAGTTAAGAAGTAACAAGCAGGGCAGAGCCAATGACCCAGATCAACAAACCATCGAATTAGAGCAGGGTTAATATAGAGAGGAGCATAAAAAGAAGCCCATCGAGATCCAGCACCAACCAAAAACACAGGGTCAATGGTTTCGAATATAGGGTAAACCCCATTTATCCAGATTGATTAAGCCTCTTAATAAAGTGGGGATATTAGACATATTAAACTCCTGCAAAGAATCAATATGACACTCATAATTAGCCAACCAAACGGCACAAGCATTTCCCTCACAATAAATATGAGATAAGGAGTAGTTCAGATTAGATAAAAAAGATCTTATTTTTCTAAGGGTATAAAAGTCATGAGGATTTTCATCACCATCCTTCTGAATGATGTAAATTATCATTTTAGCATCAACTTCAATAGCCACTTGCTCAATGCCTAATCTCTGACACAAAGTCAAGCCATTTAGTAAACCCATAAGCTCAGCGGAGATGACAGAACAGAAAGTAAGAGGACAAAAAAAGGCAGCAATAACACCACCTTGATGATCCCTAATTATACCCCCCATACCAGCAACCCGAATACCAACCAACCCATCAGTATTGAGTTTAGCATAAGCTAAGGATGGTTTGAGCCACCTCACAATACGCTCAGTTTTAATAGTTGAACCACCATCAAAAGGAAAACCAAACTGGTCAGCAATATGATGACAATTTTTAAAGTTCTTCACCGTAAGAAGATTAATAGACAGAAGTTGAAGAATTTTATTTCTAACGTTAGAAATAACTTGGTTAGCATCCATCTTTATCTCATTATGTTTAGAGTATTCCTGACTTTCCAAAGGAACCACATAATCAGGATAGGGAGAAGATTATATATGTGACCTTTGTTCTTCATGATCCAAAGATTAAGCATCCCTACAACTAGTGATGTTAGTATCTTTATTAGCCATATTAAGGAAATAGCGCCAAACTTTTTGAGCAATCACACAATTTATGAAAACATGTCTAATATTTTCACTACTAGAGCAGCATTGGCACTTAGATGGAAAACTAAACCCTCTTCTCCACAAGAGATTATCCACAGGTAAGTAACCTTTTAAGCATCTCCAAACTAAAATAGAATAGGATAAAGAGGTGTTACAATGCCAAATAGAAGAGAAGACTTGAGAGACATCACCTTTATATCTAATAGCATCCCACACATTTTTCAATTTAAAAACACCATTAGAAGATAGTGTAAAGAGAATTTTGTCCTTGCATTGCAATTGTAAAGGAATTTGAATGTAATAATGCATTATTGTTTTACTTACATTGGAAAATTATGGCTGCTTTACTTACTTTAGTAAAATTATTGATATTTGGAGGGAAGAAAATTGTTTAGGCATACTGGTTAGCTAAAAAGGTGCTATTAGTTTTGATACAGTTAGTTGTGCATCATCTGAAGGGCTTATTCTAATGTTTTGTTGATGGATCCTGGGGTGGATGGGCCTGTTCAGAATGTCCATGGCCAGCGGTTGTGTGTTTCTGAGCTTGGGGGTGGTAATTGTGGTGTTAACATGCAACCCATTGTGTCGAGTGCTACTTCTACGCCTATTTTGTGTGTTTTAGCTTCGGCTAAGGCTCTATGTGTGAATGATGAGAAATATGTTTACTCTGTTTCACCTTCTGTTAGTATTTCGTCTGTTAACCCTTCGGGTGAAGCTTCTGCTCGTTTGGTTGTTGCCCCTACTATCACACCTACTGCTTTAGTCTCTGGTTCTTTGGTTGATGTTCCTGTTAATTTAATTTCCACTGAGGCTTTGTATTATCATTTGGGTGACAATTCGGGGGTGGATGTTAGATTGCAAATTGACTAGCTTCAAGGTTCGTCAAATTCTCCCTCTTCTAGTAGGGATGAAGACCTTGGAGGTGAATTTGCCCTATAGCATGACAAACCTGTTGTTTCAGTTGCCTCTCGGGAGAGGGGCAGACGTGGTAGGAAATAAATTTGGGTTTTTGATGGTGGTTTTTTTATCACTTGTCGGTCTCCATTTTGTTTGGTCCGTGCCTAGTGGTGTTGTCACGATGGATTGCTTGGATGGCTTAATGTCTCGTTTGATCTGTGGTTGTGGGCTGCATTGGTTGGAATTGAGAATTTCTGAGGCGATTGTTTGCTTATGGGCAATGATGTGGCTATGGCTCATTTCCTGTAAGTCGTGGCTCGTGGCAACCTTTGGTGGTGCATCTTCTGCTCGTGGTTGTTTCGTTCGTTACTGCTGTCACTCCATACTGGATGGCCCGTGCCTAGCTTACAGGGGAGTTAGAAGCCTCTGCCAACTACTGAGCCCTTCGGTTTGTTAACCCTGTCATCCTTTGTAACTTTTCCGATTTGTATTTACAGCTTGTTGTACTCTTTTTGCTTTTGGAATAAAAATTTTGGGTAAAAAAAAAACAGTTATTTATCATAATTTCTCTCAGCTGAATGATGTTAAAGGCATGTTCAGGATGGACCAAATTAGGCTTCCTTACATGCATAAGGGTTCTTAATTTTTCTCCAGGACTTGGGTTGTGATTATTCAGTTCTTGGTTGTTGCTGGTGCTATGAAGTATTTTCTGTCTGATTGCTTGATTGGTGTGGTCGGGAGGGGTGTTATGCCTTTCTTATTGTTTTTTAAGTAACTTTTTAGCACAAAAATTTCTAGAAAGCCGCATAATAAAGCAGTAAAAAAGCCGTCCTAAATGATGCATAAAGTTTTGTTTTCTTACTATTTTTAAAGTAATATCTTAGTATAATTGTTTGGCCAAATTTTTAAAACGAGCTTGTCAGCAGCTTAATTTAGGAGAACAAGCAGGTTTGCCAAAGAATTTTAGGAGCAGATTCGCCGGCAAGAATGGCTCATTCAAAGAATGCGCCCAATAAATTAGCGTATTCTTTGAATGAGCCTAATAGTTAGGCGCATTTGTGAAATTACCTTGAATGCGCCAAAGCACTCGGCGTATTCTTCATTTTCCCGGATCTATGGATTCAGTGCTTTTGCAGGAGTATTTTGGCGTCAAAATTGATGCATTGTATTTGTATAATTTTCTAGGAATAAGCATTATTCCATGTTTTGACATTTTGTGTAGGGTAAGGTAATATTGTCTGCACAAGGATGAGGACATTAGAGTATGCTGAATAAATTTGGAAAATCAAATTTTATTTTGTTTAGTAAATATAATTTTTACATGAAATGATATTTATAGAGCAAGTATTTGTATAAAGCAAATATAAATAATTTATTTCTTAGTAATAATAAAACACAATTAAAATGTTACCTAACATTAGAGATTTTCATTTATAATAAAGCACATTTAAATGGTTGATACGTCCCACCATGTATGTTAGATTTTGTTTTAATAAGAGTATTGAACGAAATGTATTTTATTATGAATTAGAAATTTTTTTTATAAAAAGTTGTTTATAACAAAGTTTAACATTAGGAATGATTTACGGAGTAAATTGTAGCGATGATTATATCTCTTTCGCAACTTCGACCTTTATAAATATTTAATTTGTATTATTAAATAAAATAAGATGTAATTTTATCAAGGTTTTGAAAATCGAACCGGACAACGGACCGGAAGAAGGAGAGGTTCACGGTTTGACCGGTTCGACTGGTCGAACCGGGGTCAAACCGGATGACGTAATAAATAATAATATTATTAAAACTTATAAAATGAAAGAAAACTTTTCCTCTAATACATTCACTAATGACTAATAAAAGTTGAGGGCTTAAATTCCCGAACTTCCACTGAACCCTAATCAAAACATAAATGATTTTCTTACCCTAATTCCTCGGTGGACGAAATTGAAAATACCAATTCAAACAAAAAATTTTTTCTTAATTACTTTCTGAGAATTAAAGCAAACATTAAAAAAAGGAAATTTTCAAAAAAAAAAAAACGAGGAGAGAAGAGAATCAATTTTACCGGCGCTGAATCTATGAAGGAAGAACGCTAATCCGTCGCCAAGAAGGAAGAGAATCTCCTCACCGCCAGCCAGTTCGCCAATGATGCACGCACAGACGAAGGAGGAGCTGCAGTGACGAAGGAAGAGAATCGGAGGAGACAGGCGGCTTCGAGAGTTACAGGAGGGTTACGGGAGCAATAGAAAATAAAATTAGGTTTACACTTTTTCATGTTTTACACTATTACAATTTTACATGTTATACTAATACCTAAAATACCGCATGATCTCAATCAAACGGCTGGAAATTGAGTTTAAGCTTAACTGGCCGGTTCTCACCTGTTTTCTGGTTCGTCGGTTTCACGGTCCGACCGGTTCAAATCCGGTCCTTTGCTTGCCCGGTTCTAGTTGAAAACCAAACCGGCCGGGTACCGGCTAAACCGGTTGAACCGACCGTTTCGGTCCGGTTTTCAAAACATTGAATTTTATAGAAAAAATAATCTCCTTTATGACTTGAGAAAGAAGAAATTTTTCTGAAATATTAGAAATTATAATTTTACAAATTTACAAATAGTTTAGATATCATATATATTAATTAGTTTCGCTATTAAGGGATTTACAAAAAGTAAACTAAAAATAATAATAATTTATTTATAAAGTGTTTATTAAAAATTCAATTTTCGGAAAACTCGAAACCCGAACCTGACCCGGTTTTGCAAACGGGTCGGGTTCGGGTAGGGTTTTCAGGTCGGGTTCGAGTCGGGTCCAATATTGACTGCTTAGCTCTAGCAATAACGATTCATGGGTTTGGTTCCTTCGTAGCCTACATGATTTAGTTGAAGTAGTAAAAGACCGTCAAAATATATGCATAATCTCAGTAAGCATCCAGGATTGGTGAGAGGGTGTCGAGAAATTTTTCCTTATGCCGTTCACAGACACTGCCTTCGTCACTTGCGCGAGAACTATAAAATTTTTTTAAGTTGCCAAGCTATCCCTGATGTTGAAGGTCTTTGCAATAATATGTACTTAGCTGGTAGTACAGAGGATATCTTGAACTTCACACGCATGATGAATCATATTAAAAGTGTGAAACAAGAAGCATATGACTGGTTGATACAATGTGATGTTAGTAAGTGGTCATTAATATTTGACAATGGATGTCGCTATAGTATCATGACAACAAATGCATTAGAATGTTTTAACGGAATTCTTAAACGTGCTCGTGGACTTCCGATTCAAGATCTAGTGATGTCCATATACTATAACCTTGTATCTTTATTCATGCGGTGTTCAATAGATGATGAGAAGTGGCTGATGGCTGGAGAAATTAAGTTCTCCTTAAATAATCATTTTATTTACTCAAAAATCAAATTATTTACATATCTCTAATTTATCTTTATAGATTCTATTATGATTAAAGTTCAATTTCACTCATTATTCCAATATTATTTATTTAAAATAAATTTAAATACAAACTAATAAAAAAAAGTTTTATTTTTAAGATTATACAATTTCCATAAATTTTTTTAAAGGGTATGATTACACTGGCATTTATCTTAAAAAAGACCCTATGTCATTTCATCTACTCAATTAATTACAAATTGCATCAACTTTTTTCTCTCTCCTGCTTTATCGCGCCGCTCTGGCGATTAGGGCATCCCCGGTGAGATCGCTTTCGTTCGCTTGCGCTCTACTTTTCTCCCACTTTGATCTTGTGAGCTTGTTAGTTTGGTAGGGTTTTGAGGTTCTTCAGGTTTCGTTGGTGCCCTTTTGGGCTTTTGTGCGATGGCGGTGGCTCCTCCAGCCAATCATTGGGGGAAAAATGCGTCGGATTCATCTGTGGCGAAGAAGAAAGGTTTTTTTAACCTAGATGATGAGGGATCTGGTTCTCCATCTAGATCTAGATCTTTTAAAGAAGTTCTATCTGGTGCTGCCGCGTCAGGTGATATTTTTCCGAACGTTCAACAATCTGTCTTTAATGGCGTTCCTGCTATGTTATTATCGGATGAGGAAGTGCTGAAACCTTCTTCCCCTTTTCAATTTACGTTGGTCGGTAAATTCGGTTTGCGTCGCCCTAACCTTGATGCGATTCGAATTTTTTTTCGTCTTTAAAGCTTTCTGGTTTTTATTTTGTTGGATTGTTGGATGCAAGACATGTTGCTATTCAATTATCAAATGATTTAGATTATAGTAGAATTTTTGCTAGATGTTCTTATTTCATTTTGAATTGCCAAATGAGGGTTTTGAAGTGGACTCCTTTTTTGATATAAAAGAAGAGTCACCGATAGTGCCGATTTGGATTTCATTTACGAATCTTCGTCTGCATTTTTTCAATTCGAAAGTGTTGCATGATTTGGGTTCTATTTTCGGTAGACCTTTGCAAACGGATCAGGCTACGACCTCTCGAACCCGTCCTTCGGTTGCGAGAGTGCTGGTTGAAGTGAATATTTCAAAAAAGCATCCTAAAGAAATTTGGGTGGGTTCTAAAGCTTATGGCTACTTGCAAAAAGCGAAATTTGAGAAAGTTCCTGAGTTCTGCAACCACTGTAAAATGCATGGTCATGGCCTTGTGGATTGCTTTAAACTTCATCTGGATTTAAAGAAAGTTTCTGGGCATGTTGGTGGGAGGCCTGGTTCTACCGAGAATACTAAAGTTTTTGTGCCTATCGAGAAAGCCAGTGGGGAGGTTAATGTTGCTCAGGTGGAACCGCTTCCGACTATGCCTAATGATAATTTGGATGGTGATGAAATAAGAGGTGGAATTGAGAAGATTGATCATATGATGAATCCGGATAATTCTGAACTGGCTTTAAATTCTTTAGATAATAATATTGTGCTTAACGATTCTACTGATAATGCTGCGGATCCTAAAGTTTTTATTTTAATTGATGATATTTTAAATGAGTTGCCTATTAATTCTAACTCTGTGGCTATTGAGAATGCTTTGATCTCGAAACAGGATAACAGTGACTCCGTGGTTGAGAATGGTGAGGATGCTTTGGGGGACTCCTATGAGGAAGGTGAAGTTATTCCTAATGTTAATGTTGTTGATACTTCTAAAATGAACCAAGGTACGGCTTTATCGTCTCATAATTCTAAATATCTAAAGATGGGTGAAAAGGATACTAGTGTTATGAATGGTAAATTAAAAAGTAAACATAAAAATAGCTGCTCTGCCACTCCTAGATCCACTAGAGCTCAAACTTCTTCCAAAGCTGGTAATGATTAAAGCTCTGATGTGGAATGTTAGGGGGATTGGCGGTAAGGTTTCTAAATTGCGTGTTAAAAATCTTTGTAGGATGTATAATATTCAACTTCTGATTTTAAGTGATCCTTTTATTAATGATGCTAGAATTACGGATACTGCTAAGTTTTTGGACTTCCATATGCATTTTGCGAATATTTCTAACAAAATTTGGATTATGTGGAAGAAGAACATTTTATTAGACATCGTGGTTGATTTGAATCAAGTTGTTCATTGTAATATTAATGTGTGTAATGTGAATTGCTTTGCTTCTTTTGTTTATGCTGCTAGTAATAGAATTGATCGTATTAATCTTTGGGAGCAAATTGTTAACTTTGGTGCTAACATTAATGGTCCGTGGTGTATTGGAGGAGATTTTAACATCATTTCGAATGCCAGTGAGAGAAGTGGTGGTTGTAGGCCTAATATTAAAGCTATGGAAGAATTTAATGCGATGATTAATGAGTGTAACCTTCATGATATTGGTTTCCTTGGCAGCCCTTTTACTTGGAATAGAGGTAGTATGTGTCAACATTTAGATAGATTTTTGTTTAATAATGATTGGTTAGCTAAATTTTCTGCCACTAATGTTGAACATCTTAGTAGAACGATGTCTGATCATGCCCCTTTGCTTTTAAATGTTAATGTTCTTAACCAAACTGGCACTTTTGCTTTTAGATTCCTTAACATGTGGTTATTGCATGACAATTTTAAAGATGTGATTGATGGCAATTGGAATGCTCCTGTTTTCTCGGATAACAACATTGCGGGTATGTTGAGGCTATGGGCTAAATTGTCTAGACTTAAACAATGTTTGAGATACTGGAATAAAAACGTTTTTAAAAATATCTTTTCGAATATCATTGAAGCTGAGTCTAAAGTGGTTGAGTTAGAGGGGGTTTACCTTGATCTCCCTAATGAGGAAAATAGTGTGAATTTAAACCTTGCTAAAAACGTTTTATGTAATCTTCAATGCCAAGAAGAAGCTTATTGGAAACAAAAGTCTAATGCTAAGTTTGTCATTGAGGGAGACAGAAACACCAAATTTTTTCATGCTCTGGCTAATAAAAATAAAACTAAAAGTCAAATTCATAGAATTGTAAAAAATGATGGGACTTTTTGGATTCCGATGAGTTAATTTGTAAGTCGGGGGTGGATTTTTTTGTTAATATGTTTAAGTGCAATGATAATATTCTCCCTATTGTTAATCCTGAGTTGATTCCTAATCTGATTAAAGATGATGATAATTATTTGCTTTGCCAACTGCCAAATGAGACTGAAATTTTTAATGTTTTGACAGATATGAATGGAGAGGCTACTGCGGGTCCTGATGGTTTCACTACCAAGTTTTTTCAAAAGTCTTGGGAGACTGTTAAGGGTGATGTTATTAATGTTGTGCAAGATTTTTTTGGAGGTAACCCGCATCCAAAAATTTTTTCTTCCACTAATATTGTTCTTATTCCGAAGAAAGAGGGTGCTGATGTTTGGACTGATTTTAGACCTATTAGCCTTTGTACCTTTTTGAATAAATTAAACTCTAAAATCATTGCTAGTAGATTGGCTAATTTACTTCCTAGAATTATATCGTTAAATCAAACTGGTTTTGTTAAGGGTAGATGCATAAGTGACAACGTCCTCCTTGCTCAGAGCTTACACATGATATTAACACTAAGGTTTCTGGTGGTAATATTATTTTTAAACCTGACATCACTAAAGCGTATAATAAGTTGAATTGGAAGTTTTTATATAGAGTGTTGGCTTTGTTTGGTTTTAGTCAAGATTTCATCCTTCTGATTAAAAATAGTGTAGAGAACTGTTTCTTTTCTGTTATTATTAATGGTAGAAACCATGGGTTTTTTAAGTCTTATAAAGGTCTTAGGAAAGGGGATACTATTTCTCCTTCTCTTTTTATAATTGCTATGGAGTATCTGTCTAGAGGATTAGAAGATCTTTATGCTAAAAATGTGAGTTTGAACTTTAGAACGATTAGAGGTTTTCCTATTTCGCATTTAAGCTTTGCTGATGATTTCATTCTTTTTGCTAATGGTTCCATTAAGAATGTGAAAATTTTAATGAAATTTCTGTTTAAATTTAAAGATTATAGTGGTCTTGCTTTTAGCAAAGATAAATGCAATTTTATTGTTGGCAAATCTATCAATCAGAATAGGACTCAGGCTATTCAAAGGGTTTGTGGGTTTCAACCGAAAAAATTGCCTATCAAATATTTGGGTACGCCGATTTATAAAGTTAAAAAGAAAAACTTCCTTTTTGAAGATATTTTTACTATTATTCAAAAGAAACTTACTAATTGGTCTTCGAGTTTTTTATCCTTTGGTGGTCGGCTAGTTCTTATCAAATCGGTTTTGAATTCTATTCCGATTTATTTGTTTCATACCTTAATGCCGTCTGTTACTATTTGCAATAGAATGGAGAGAATGATAAACAAGTTTTTTTGGGGAGCCAAAAGTAATTCTAAGGTTATTCATTGGGCGTCTTGGCACAAAATTTGTGGGAAATTAGATGAAGGGGGGCTGGGTTGTAAGAACTTCAATGATATGGCTATTGCTTTTTCGCACAAGTTGTGGTTTTCTTTTAGATCGAATAGTACTTTATGGGCTCGTTATATGAATGTGAAGTATTGTAATAATAGTCACCCAGTGTTGTGTTTTTCTAAAAATTCTGACTCCCTTACGTGGAAAAGGTTGTGCAACATTAAGTGGGAAGCGAAAAAATTTGTGCAATGGGGGTTGGGAAAGGGGATATTTATTTTTGGCAGGATAATTGGTTGGGTGTTTCCTCTTTTGATGAATATTTAAACTCTCATACTGTGGATAGGATCAAAGTTTCTTCCTTCTTTAGGGAGAATGTGTGGGATGTGGAGAAGTTGAAAGTTATTTTGCCTGCTTGCTTAGTGAACTTTATCATTGATATCCCCCTAAACATTAACTGTAATGATAGAATTCTGTTTTCGGATTCTTTGAATGGTAAATTTCAATTGAGTGATATCTGGGAGAAATTTAGGAATGCTGGGGAGAAATCTCAGATTTTTGCGGCTATTTGGCATAGTTCTTTCCCTATAACTTATTCTACTTTTGTTTGGCGTTGCATTAAAGGTTTCGTTCCGATTGATAATTTATTGCAAAAGAAAGGTATTGTTCTTGCTTCTAAATGTTTATGATGCTCCTCTAATGAAGATATTGATCATTTGTTTTGTAAAGGCATGGTGGCTAAGCAGGTGTGGTTGTATTTTAATAGCTTAACGGGTAAGAATCTCTCTACTACTCATGAAAATTTAATTTCTATGTTGACTAGTTGGTTTATGCCTGTGAAAGGTCATTTTTTCAATTTGTTACCTATTATCATATTATGGTACATTTGGAAACAAGGAATAAGGCTAAGCATGATAATATTAAGATGGAGGCTTCTAATATCATTAATAATGTGAGAAGAAAGGTTTTACAGCTGTATAATTATAAAGTTATTTCTTGTAAGACATTTACTAGGTGTAAAGATCTTGCGGTGAAGTTTAGCATCAATCTGGTTACGTTATACTCTAATAATGTTGACTCTGTTGTTTACTGGATCAAACTGAAACCCCCATATGTGAAATTAAATACGGATGGGTCGGTTGGCAATAATAAGGCGGGTGCGGGGGGTATCATCAAGGATTATCTTGGTGATACTTTGGCTGCTTTTGCTTCTCCGTTGAATGTGGGGGATGTTATCTTGGCTTAACTTAATGCTCTCCTTTTGGGTCTGGAAATGTGTTTAAAAATGGGTTTGAATTGGGTCTGGATTGAAGTGGATTCCTTAAATCTGGTTCAAATTTTGAATGAGGATTTCCCTGGTAATGCTCAGTATTTTTATACTATTAGGAAAGTAAAAAATTTACTGCCTTTGATGAACAGTTATATAACTCATATTTTACGGGAAGGTAATGTATGTGCTGATTGGTTAGCGATAAGGGTTCGTCCCTTCGTGGTTATGAGGAGTTGGATATTCATAATTTAGATCAATCCTTGATTGGTATGCTGTTACTGGACAAGGTGGCTATGCCACGCTTTAGGCATGGGTGAGTGTTTTGGTTTCTGGGTTGTGGTGGTGCTGTTCTGGGGTTATTTTCTTTGGCTGCTCGCTTGGTTTATCTGGGAGCTTTGTGCTATCAACTGGGGGGTGTGGTGGATTATGGTTTTGTGGTGGTGGAATTGGTGTGGTTGGTTTTCTGTCTGGAGCCTGTCTGGGTGGTTTTTCGTTTTTAACTGGGGGTTTTGTCTCGTTGGCATGGGATGTGTTTTGGGTTTCATGGGAGCTACTCGCTGTAATTCTGGTGCTGGTGGGTACGGTGATGTTTGGCTGGTTTTGGAGGGCATTTCTGTTGGTAAGGGAAGGGCTGCTTACAGATACTGTTGGCAAGTTTTTTGGCATAACATGCAGGGTGTTGTGTGGTGCGGGTCTTCTCTTTTTTGGTGGTGGCTTGGTATGGTGTTACGTGCTATTCTTGGACTGACGTTTTTCTTGAGGTTTCTTTGTAGGTACTTTTACAAGCGGAGCAGAGTTTTGAGAAAGGTATGTTATTTTATTCTATGTTTGTTCATTTTGCTATATAGTAGATTTTTTTGCAGGAGAGCGGAGCTGAAAGCTATCAAGATTAATTGGTCTCTCCTTTTTTGGGTGCTATTGCTGAATAGCCCGCCTATATTAGGTTCTTTTTGTAATCGTAGTTTAAGGATCCGCCGGCTCGTAGGACTTTTATTTTCTTTTTGGATTGTAGCTCTTATGAGCACTAGAGAGCTGGTGGAGCCTTTTAAGGTTACTGTAACCGATGTTTTGAATGAACACGTAGGCCCCATGAGAGGGTTTTAACCAAAAAAAAAATCTACTCAATTAATTATTTCTAATATTTTTTTCAAATCTATATCATATTATTTAACATATTTTAAAAAAATTATTACCCTAATATTATTGATCCGAAAATTGAATTTTTAATAAAAACTTTATAAATAAATTATTATTATTTTTAGTTTACTTTTTGTAAATCTCTTAATATATAGCGAAACTAATTAATATATATGATATCTAAACTATTTGTAAATTTGTAAAATTATAATTTTTAATATTTCAGAAAAATTTCCTTTTTCTCAAGTCATAATGGAGATTATTTTTTCTATAAAATTACATCTTATTTTATTTAATAATATAAATTAAATATTTATAAAGGTCGAAGCTGCGAAAGAGATATAATCATCGCTACAATTTTCCGTAAATCATTCCTAATGTTAAACTTTGTTATAAACAACTTTTTATAAAAAAAATTCTAATTCATAATAAAATACATTTCGTTCAATATTCTTATTAAAACAAAATCTAACATACACGGCGGGACGTATCAACCATTTAAATGTGCTTTATTATAAATGAAAATCTCTAATGTTAGGCAACATTTTAATTGTGTTTTATTATTACTAAGAAATAAATTATTTATATTTGCTTTATAAAAATACTTACTCTATAAATATCATGTCATGTAAAAATCATATTTACTAAACAAAATAAAATTTGATTTTCCAAATTTATTCAGCATACTCTAATGTCCTCATCCTTGTGCAGACAATATTACCTTACCCTACACAAAACGTCAAAACATGGAATAATGCTTATTCCTAGAAAATTATACAAATACAATGCATCAAATTTGATGCCAAAATACTCCTGCAAAAGCACTGAATCCATAGATCCGGGAAAATGAAGAATACGCCAAGTGCTTTGGCGCACTCAAGGTAATTTGACAAATTCGCCTTACTATTAGGCGCATTCAAAGAATACGCCAATTCATTGGGCGCATTCTTTGAATGCGCCATTCCTGTCGGCGAATCTGCTCCTTCTGAAATTCTTTGCCAAACCTGCTTCTTCTCCTAAATTAAGTTGCTGACAAGCTCGTTTCAAAAATTTGACCTAATTTTTTTAAAAAATTTAAAATTTTGTACTAAAGCTAAAAAAATGTTTAGAAAACAAATAAGAAAACTATTTCAAAACGAAGACTAAATGAAGGGCTAACAGATAGCAGCAGATAAAAAGAAAAACACTTGAAGTAAAAGCTGAAACCCACTGAGAATAGACCGCTCTGCTAAGGTTTAGGGTTTTCCTGACCCTTTCGTTCTTGCGCCGCCTTCCCCGGCGGGGGATCTCTCCCCCATGGACGCCTCCCATTTTCCACCACTCTCTTCTTCACAATCTCTGCCTTCCCCTGTGGCATCCCTTTCTCTTCTAGATTGGAAAAACCTGATTGCTTCCACTCCGAATGTTTCCACGGAGTTCTCTCACTCCCTCTCCTTCGTCCAAACCCAAAACTTCACTGCTCAGTTCTCTACTGAGCAGTTTGTGGCTGGCGCTCCGGAATGGTCGCTCTCACTTGTGGGCTACTCGGTAGGCAAACGACCATTCTATGAAACTCTGCTTGGCACCATCAAAAAAACGTGGAACCTTAAAGGAGCTTTCTCCCTGCTGACCATGGACGATGGATTCTTCCTTTTAAAGTTTTCAGCCCTTGAGGACTACGAGCTGGCTTGGACTAGCGGGCCCTGGTTCTTCTTCGGTAAGCCCTTCATTCTCCAGAAGTGGACGCCGGATTTTGTTCCTAAACGGGAGGAGTTTCCGTCCATCCCCCTCTGGATAAAGATTCTGAACCTTCCGCTCTCCCTCTGGACTCCGGAAGGTATTTCTAAACTTGCAAGCTGCGTTGGTATTCCATTAGCTGTAGACGCTCTTACGGCAGCCAAAACCCGATTAACTTTTGCTAGAGTTTGTGTACAAATCACAAGTTTTTCCCCTTTCCCAGAAGAAAATTTTTATTATGTTGACGATAAAACCTGCCCCCTTCGTGTTCAATACGACTGGAAACCCGAGCCTTGCTCCCAATGCGGCTCAATTATGCATCCTCCTTCCTTATGCCCAAAAGATCTCATCTTTCGCCCACCACCAAACTCCAAGCCAAGGGGTCGCAGCTCCAGCCGTAAGCCTCGACTTACCCCTCCTCCTCCCCCTCGCCAGAACACTCCATTTCTGAACCTCCCACCAAAACCTACCGCCCAACCGACAGTGCAGCTCCAGAACCCCCCTACTGGACTTGTGATCCCAAACCTCAATTCGCCATCTGATGACCCCCCCAGACATCTCTGTCAACCCCCCCCCCCCCCTCCTCTCATCTACCTCCCACCTCTGTCAAAGTTGCCAACAAACTTCACGCCCTCTCTGAGAATGTCGGTTGGGATCATTCTCAAGACCCAAGCCTCATAGCAACCACCTCCTTAAACTTTCCTGACCCCAACCTTAACTTCCCTCCTCACACCTCTCCCCGCAACCACCAACCCACTATTCCCAACATTCCTTATTATTCCCCTCCAATTCCCTCACCCAACAACCTTCAAACTACCAACTCCTCTACTCATTCTACATCATCTACCAACAACCAAAAAAGCCAACAAACACAGCAAACCAATGCTAAGCAGACCAGAGGCAAAAATGCCAAAAAATCCTCCTCCCATAAACCTTAATGACCAGTACAAACTTTGCCTCTTGGAATGTTCGTGGGTTTAACAGCCCAGACAAAGTTCTTAGCTGCAAAAACATCATAAAAACCAACAAGCTGGATTATATTTTTATTCTGGAAGCCAAAACCAATCTCATCAACCTCACCAATCCCTGGTTTCAAGCCCAGCATAAACTTTTCCCTCATGAGGGAACTTGTGATAATTTTCAGTCTTCCTCCCCCGGCCGTATTTGGGTTAAACGGGATGAAAATGTTCTGAATTTCATCCCTCAACGTATTACTAGCCAATTGGTCCATGGCTCTATTTGGATAGGCAATTCCTTTTATTCTGCTGTCACGGCAGTTTATGCCAGCAATTCATTTCAGGAAAGACAACTTTTGTGGAAAGATTTACTTGAAATTGCTGAAAATGTCAACACTCCGTGGACTATCCTTGGTGACTTTAACTGTTGTAGGCATCCGATGGAAAAGGCTGGTGGTATCCCTCTTACCAATACTAAACTTGGAGATTTCAACACCATGATTTTCAATGCCGGTCTTCATGATCTTTCTTCTGTGGGCCACTATTACACCTGGTTTAATCAACAAAATCTGAACCCCATCCACATCAAATTGGATCGGGTACTTGTCAACAACCACTGGTTAAACAAATTCCCCAACTCCTTCTACAAAGTTGGTGACCCGTCCTGCTCTGATCACTGCCCATTGATCTTGTTGAACTCTGTTGATGATCTGAAAGGGAAGAGATTTATGTTTAAAAACTATTGCTCCAAAATTCCTGAATTTTGGGATTGTCTCATTGATGTTTTCTCTCAACCCAATTGCGGCAGTCCCCTCAATTCCTTTATGTTCAAGCTGAAAAGTCTTAAGAATATTATCAAGAAGAAGCACTGGTCTAACTCTAATAACATCCTTCTGGATATTGACCGTTTAAGTTCCCTTCAGAATCAGCTGCTTTCCCACATTCAAAGCAATCCTCTCCAACCCGAGCTCAATGAAAAACTGAAAGAAGTGAACTCCAAACTTCTTCATTATCACTATACTTTAACCGATTGGATGACTCAAAGAGCCAAAGTGAAATGGCTTACCCAGGGGGAAGACGATTTAAAGTTCTTGTATTCCAAAATCAGAATCACCGCCAACTATTCCAGAATCAAAGAAATTACCACAGATCAAGGCAACTTCTCCACACATCACGGCATTTCCCAAACCTTCATTGAGCACTTTCAGAAATTATTTAACAGTAAACTCCCTCCTGTTAATGCTTCTGATGTTCCTTTTGGGAATACTATCCCTGCTCACCTTATACCCCCTCTTATTGCACCGATATCTGAAGAGGAAATCAGAAGCATTATCTTCTCTGCTAATGGTAATTCGGCTCCTGGTTCTGATGGGTTCACGTATGATTTCTATAAATCTACTTGGAGTATTATTAAGCAACAATTGTGTCATGCTATTACTCAATTTTTCTCTAATGGTAATATGCCTAAGTTGGTGAAAGCAACTGCTATTGCTTTAATTCCTAAACTTCATCATGCCAGTAATGTCAAAGATTATAGGCCCATCTCTCTATGCAATGTCATCTACAAAATTATTGCGAAAATCATAGCCAATAGGATGAAAGAAGTGCTTCCTTTCATCATACACCCTAGTCAAGGTGGTTTTATTCATAAGAGGATTATTACAGACAATATCCTTCTTGCTGCTGAGCTCCTTGGGAACTTTAATCATAAGGGTAAAGAAAAATATTTTTGTGGCAAGTTTGACATTAACAAGGCTTTTGACACTGTCTCGAGGGAGTTTTTATATAAGAGAATGGCTGATAAAGGGTTTCCGGATTTGTTTATCAAATGGGTTAAAGCTTGTACTGCTGACATTCATTTCTCTATTTGTATCAATGGAGCTTTGGAAGGATTCTTTAGCTCCTCCACTGGTCTCCGTCAAGGCTGTCCGCTATCACCCTACCTCTTCAGTATTGTAATGGATGGGTTATCCTCTACATTGATAATGCTACCAGAAATTCTACTTTTAATGCTTTCACCACTGGAAATTGCTCTATCTCACATCTTATGTTAGCTGATGATCTGTTAATTTTTGGTAAAGCTTCAGTTGCTAATGCTAGCTCCCATAGCTCCATCCTGGAGAATTTTGGCACCGTCTCTGGCCTCTTTATCAACCCCAATAAAAGCTCTATTTTATTCTCCAAAAACACCCCCTGCACCAATGAAATTTGTGATTTGCTGCAGATTAAGCACACTGATAGCCCGTTAAATACCTTGGCCTTCCTATATTTACCAAAAATCTGAAATTCCAGGATTTCCAACCCCTCATCCAGAAAATTGCTGCCTCCCTAGACGGCTGGAAGGCCAAAATGTTATCCTTTGCTAGCAGGATCCAGTACCTTAAATTCACTATCTGCAACTCGATTGCTTACTGGATTAAGGGTTCTATTTTACCAAAAGGTTGTTGTAAAATTATTAATCGTATGTGCTCTCGTTTCCTTTACTTTGGAAATATTAACCTAAAGAAATTACACATCATCTCGTGGAAGGATACCTGCAAGCCTAAAGCTTTAGGGGGTTTGGGTATCCCTTCAATTGATATTCTTTACCATAATTTTGCTTGCTCTATTATTTGGAGATTTCTGCACTCGAGCATTTACAGCAACCTTCTTTTTGACTGGTGGCACTATACTTATCAATCTCTGTGGAAACCTCTGTCTGTTAAGGGTTCTAAATACTGGAAATTTCTGCATAGTAAGGCAGCTGATATCAAACATTGCATTTCTTTAAACATCTATCCTGATAGTAAACTGTCCCTGCTGTGGGATCCTTGGTGCAATGGATCCTCTATTGCCAATCTGTTGAATGATGCTCAGTCTCACTATTTGGATGCTTTTGCTAACAGGAATGTTGGAAATATTTTACGGGGAAACAATTGGGAATTACCTTTGAGTTTTGAGGGTAATATTGCTGCGTCGATCTTTAATGTTCACATCCTCCCCCAGTTTGAACCTCATCTTTGGTTGGATAACTTTTATCCCACTTTCAAGAACTTTTCAGATCAATTTTACAGTAACTGTGAATCTATTTCGTGGTTTAAGCTGGTTTAGCACAAGCATTCTTCGCTCCGTTTTTCTGCTTATTCTTGGCTGGCGTTTAAAAACGGTTTGAAAACAACTGATGTTTTAAGTTCTCGTGGAATTGGCACTACAAGCTACTGTGTCTTTTGCAATTTGGAGCTGGAGTCTGCTGCTCACCTTTATTTTGAATGTGCCTTTACCTTTGGCATTATTAAGTCTTTTCTGCCATGGTTGGCTGGTCACTTTCTGAGACCAAATCTTTTTCTGGCTTTACATAGTATTCTCGATCAAGGTTTTTCCCAGTCCAGGATTAATTACCATCTGTTGGCTTCCTGTGCAAACATCTATTATATATGGTGTGCTAGAAATGACAGAAATTTTGGTGGAATTGTGGATTCACAAGCTACTATAACAGCTAAAATTTCAAAGGCCATTGCACGCAAAACTGCTAACTGGAAGAGATTTTGATTTTCTGATCCCTCTTCCTGTTTCCTGGCGATTGTTCGGTGATTTAGGACGATGATGAATGCTGTCTTCACAGCTGACCTTTAGACGGTCCTTGTGGCAACCAAGGGCCCACTCTTAACGACCCTCCGAGTAGCCTTCGATCACTTTCAAGAGCTCCTGAGTCCTATTGAGTTTAATGCTTATTTCTGCCTGCTCATTGCTGTTATTTGTAGTTCTGTCTTAACTGTTTTGTGTCTAGGTTCATTTTTGTTTTTGTGAACCTAGATTTTAGGTTTCTTCCTTCTGAGTCTTGGCCTTTTGTTTTGTGTGCCAAGACTATAGTTTTGGTTTATTACTTTTGTAATCTTCTTTTATCAATATACGGGCTTTGCCCCAAAAATTCCCCAAAAAAGATAGCAGCAGATCGATATCAATGAGTTTGATGGAACTGTCAAGTCATTGAATCCCCCACAAATATGATGAGCACGAACTGAGGCTTTCCAATGGCTGCAAGCCGAATGACTCCAATTACAACGACAAGCACAAATTGCAAATCTCCTAAATTCCTGAATTTCTTAAGGTGATCTCATTGAATAATACCTCGCACTTGTTTAGTATTTTTAAATAAATCTATATGATTCAACTAATGATTATTGATATTTTCAATCACGAGACGATGAAATTTTAGGTTTTATTTGTGACAGTTTTTTAATACTTCGTAAAATAATTTTTAGTGTCAAAATTTTTAATTCAAAAATTTTTTGAACTAAATTATCGGTACAGAAAACAATAAGAAAGTTATTCTTCTTAAGGCTTTATAAATCTGTTGAAGAAAATAACTTTTTAAAATTATTATAAAAACTAGTTTCTATTATATATTTTTTTAAATGGTAAAAAAAATCAAATAAAAAATTATAATTATAATCTAAAAAATAAAATAATAAAAAAATTTCTCAAATAAAATCTACAACTGAAAAACACAATTTTCATTTCAAAATGCAGTAATACTTCAAAATGCAGTAACTCGTCTTCAATCGTACTCCAAAATACACTAATTCATCTCTAATCGAACTCTTCTTCTAACACCAAAAAAAGAATATTCAGTGTATATTCTTTCTCACTTTATTTAACATAATTTTTGGATTAAAAAAAAATAGTGTGAGCAGGCAGCAGTGTGACGTCAACATTGATGTTACACTGTTTACCCTCACACAAATGGCGTTATTTTTGCCGATCGACTAGAGCAAAGAAAACAAATATTAGACATTCGACTAGAGATGATCGTAGGTTATGGAGGAGTGGTTTGAAGATCAACAATAATAAAAGCAATTTTTTGGTTCCTAGCAGTTTTAGTCAAGGCAAGATTAATAATATTAAATGTATTTGTGGCTTCATTTGCTTACCTCTTCCTATCAAATATTTAGGAACTCCCATTTTCAAAGGTAGAAAACGCAATCATATGTTTGAAGATATTATCTCTGTTTTTCAAAAGAAGATTTTTCAATGGAACTCCAAATTTCTCTCATTTGGTGGCAGACTTGTTTTAATTAAAAGCGTGTTAAACTCTATTCCGATTTATATTTTTCATACTCTTAATTCTACTGCTACGGTTTGTTTGAGAATGGAACGGTTGATTAACAAGTTTTTTGGGGGGGCTAAATTAAATAGTAGTTGCATCTATTGGTCATCTTGGAATAAAGTTTGTGGTGCATTAAATGAAGGTGCTTTAGGGGGTAAAAACTTCTTGGATATGGTTAAAGCTTTCTCTTACAAATAATGGTTTTCTTTTCGTTCCAATACTAGTCTTTGGGCTAATTTCATGCATGCTAAGTATTGTAAAGATAAGCCTGAAATTTGTTGCACTTACAAAAATTCTAATTCGGGGGTTTGGAAAAGACTTTGCAAAATTAAGGGGGAAGTGGAAAATTTGATTCAGTGGGGTCTTGGTAAAGGTGACATTTATTTTTGGCAAGATAACTGGTTAGGTTGTGGTTCGATTGATTCTCTGTTAAATACTTCTACTTTAACCAATATGAAAGTTTATGAGTTTTTCGATAATGGCAAGTGGAATGAAAATAAACTTAGGGATTATATTCCTTTGAGCATTATCTCTTCTATCCTCGAAGTGCCTTTATAATTACAGAGCAATGATACTATTTTATTTAAACCGGCTCCTCATGGGAATTTTAGTCTTAAAATTTCCTGGGACAGTTTTAGTATCAAACAAAGTCATTCTGTTATTTTCTCGACTATCTGGCATAATACTATTCCTCTTTCTTATTCTATTTTGACTTGGAGAGTTATAAGAAATTTTATTCCTGTTGATGAGTTACTGATGAGAAAAGGCTTGAGTATTCCTTCCAAATGTCAGTGTTGCTATGATAGGGAAACTTTGGATCATGTTTTTGTTAATGGTTTGATTGCTAAGAAAGTTTGGTTGCATTTTATTGGCATTGCTCATAAATACAGTAGTATTATGCAGGATGATATCTCTAAAATGTTGAATCTGTGGATGCTTAAAGCGAAAGGTCATATTTACAATTTAATTCCCATCCTTATTTTTTGGTATTTGTGGAAAGCTAGAAATGAAGCTAAACATGAGGGTATTCGTATGGATGCTTTGAAGATTATTGATAATATTAATTACAAAGTCAGTCAGCTGTATGCGGCTAATATAATTTCTGGTAAGAACTTTAAAAACTGCAGTTTTTTGGCTCATTATTTCGGTGTTACTCTTGACTCTGTTGAGTTTAGAAATAGGGAGAAAGTTGTTAGATGGTTGAAACCGTGTTTTCCTTTTGTCAAATTGAACACGGATGGTTTGGTGGGTTCTGGTGTTGCTGGAATGGGAGGTATTCTTCGTAAATATAACGGTGATGTGATTTCTGCCTATGCCTCTTCTTTAAATCACTGTAAAGTTATTTATGCGGAAATGAGGGGTTTATCCTATGGGTTGGAATTATGCTACAAAATCAAGGTTACAAATGTTGTCATTGAAGTGGATGCTTTGAGCCTTATCCAGTTGTTGAACAAAAATATTATTTGTTATCCTGAATTTATTTATATTTTGAGGAAAATCAAAATTTTGATGGAGGGTTTAAACTACACTTTAGTTCATATTTTTCGCGAAGGTAACGCGTGTCACTACAGGAAAAATGCCCATTACCGGCAGTTCTAACCGGCGGTTCATGGACCGCCGGTGTTCTTTCTGGCGGTTCATGTAGTGCTGATTTTTTAGCCAAGAAAGGTTGCCTCATTAATGGTATGGAAGAATTTTCGAGCATTAATCTTCCTCAACAGCTGAAAGGTTTAGTTAGATTGGACAAATTGGGTATGCCTTATATTCATTCTTTTTAGTGTTATTTTCCTGTTACTCATTTTGTCTTTCGTTTTCTATTGCTGATGGTTGTTTATGCTACCTGGAGCTGATTTTTGTTGCCGCTGGAGGTTGTTTGTCTCTGTTCAGGTGGATTTGCTGGAGGAATTGTCTGGGAAGGAATTTTGAATCTCGGGATTAGCTGCTTCGTTAAACCGTTTACTATTTTTTCCTTGTTTAGTTTTTTAGCTATTTACTTTTGCAGGTTGCTTCCACCTTGAGGAAGTTTTTGCCAGAAAGACGGGTTTCATTGCTTATCTGTTGATCTTTCTAATTTTTGGGCGTTTTATTATCGCCATAGATTGTTGCTAGGTTTTATTGTATTTTGTATAGACAGGGTTTTTCGGCCTTTAGGTTTTATTTTCTTTTTGAGTGATTGTAGCTCTTTGAGCATTAGAAGGCTGAAAATCCCTTTAAGGACTTGTAATTTGAATTTATATCAACGCGTAGGCCCCTTTATGGATTTCCCTTAAAAAATAAAAAAATAATTAAAAAAATAAAAAAAGAGATGATCGTAGTTGAAGAGAGAAACTTTTTCTCTTCCATCTTTCTTATCAGTTTTCTTGCAGCAATATTCCACGAGTTGGCATTCCAAAGCAGCAGCATCCATGACCAATCTGTCTTCTTTAGAACCTGATCTTGTCGTAATTTAAAAAGAAGTTCAAATATGAAAAGAGTTAATTAAAGGCTATCTTCGGCTCTGAGCCAGATCAAATAGAGCCCATTTTGAACGTCCAACCCAATTTTATAATCATTTGAATATAAACAATATTATCGATTTCACAATCCGATAGAATATTATTATTCTTTGAATCTGCTTCCATTTAGATTTCATCTACCCACTAAGATCATATGCTGATATTTTATTCAATTAGGAGTACTATAGATCAATTTATGAATCTTGCGACCTTTTTCAAACAAATACGATGTATTCTCAATGTGAGGTGTATTCTAGAAGCATGATATTTTATTTATTTTTTAATTATTTGATTGAAGGTAAATAAAATTTAAATTTTTTTCTTTCTTTTTAATGTGTTGTAAATGAAAATAATTAGGGCATGAATATAGCTAGATTGCAGAGATGATGATTCACAGGCCGGGGTTGCAGACAATGTTTCCTTTGTTGTTGTGGATGGCGTAACAACCATGAAGCAAGATTAATGTGTGGTTGTTGGTGGTTTGGACATAGGGGCACCTGTGTCGCAACATGAATGTGAGGTCTCGAATAGTTGTTGATCTTTCTTCGTGTATCGATTGCTTGTACGCTCACTCTCGACAAGAAACGATAGTGCTATGAGTGCCAATATTGCTTCTAATTGTATGGTGAATCATATAGCTATCCCCACCTCGACTCCTAGTCCTAATGGTGTTGCTGCTGAAAAGGCCAAAGCTAATTATTCTTGTTTAAATTTTGCCTCTAATTGCTCTGTCATCCAAGTTGCTAATGCCATCATTGTGGAGCCTAGGGAGTGTCGGGCTAACATCACTATGGGGATTATCGCTTATGTCGTGGCTGTTGAGAATGGAAATACTTCAGTTGTGGCTGTTGGGCCTCAGGAGGGGGACCTCTTGCCCCCGAGATTTGTAATACTCTTTTAATTATGCATTGGATGTTTTTGCAACAGTTCATAGGGGGGTGGGGGTTCTTGTGGTGACCTCTCTAATGATTTGTTTGAAGAAAATGATTTAAATGTGGTTCAGATGATGAATGAGGCTTCTTTATGAGTTCTAAAAAAAAAAGGTAAGAAAAATAAACGTAAGAGTTATAAATTCATGTATTCTAATAACAGAGATCCGCTAGATTCAATGTCAAATAATTTTGGTCTCGAGCTATTTTTTTTTAGTGAGGCTTGTCATATTTTATGTTTGTGTCATTGTTGTTTGGTTTTTTTCGGTTGTTTTGATTTTCTGGTGATTATGTAGCTATATGTTGATGTTGTCTTGTCCTCTGGGAGTTGTGGCTTCTGTTGGTGTTTAGGTTCTTGTGCTTTGGATTGTTCTGGTTGCTTTCCTGTTATTTCTTCTTCTCTACCTTGTGGGTGGTGTCATTGTCTTTATTTTGGTTTGGTTTTTTATTGCTTTGGATCCTCTTAATTTTATGCAAGTATCTATGGTGCTCTTCTTGCTTATCGTGTTTGGAAGCTGGTGTTGCCCGTCTTGGAAGTTTTTTCTTGGGTTTGCCTCCCTACCTTATTTTTTTGGTTTTATTTATTGTAATAGATAGGATCTCAGGCTCATTAGATTTTGCTTCAAATGATGTACTTTTAGAGAGCTTTTAATCATCTAAAGACATGTACCTTTTTTATTTAGTAGAGTGTAGGCTCTTATGTTGATTTTTACCAAATAATAATAATAATAATAATAATAATAATACATCAAACAAACAATCCCTAAATGAATATGCATTGAGAAAAACATCAGGCTTATACCTATAACTAAGGATTATAAATTATAGAATCTTTATTGTAATTAAAGAAAAAAACTTTTTCATGCATGAACCTAAGAACATGACCAACAAACACTACATTCTCTTTTCAGCATTCTAATTTTCTTTCGTTTGGTGGTAGACTTGTTCTCATAAAAAGTGTTTTAAATTCGATTCCCATATTTATATTTCACACTTTATACCCTTCTATGTCTGTTTGTCATAGGCTTGAGAGAATTATAAATAAGTTTTTTTAGGGAGCTAAGAATGATAATTCCTGCATCTACTAAGCCGCTTGGAATAAGATTTGTGGGGTTACTAGTGAAGGTGGACTTGGGTTCAAATCTTTTTCTGATACTGTTAAAGCCTTTTCTCACAAATTATGATTTTCCTTTGGATCAAATATGAGTTTGTGGGCTAAATTTATGAATGTGAAATACTGTAAAGGGTTTCATCCTACCTCGTGTTCTTACAAGATTCATGATTCCTTGGTTTGGAAAAGACTTTGTAGCATCAAGTGGGAGGTGGAAGTTGATATTCAATGGGGTTTGGGCATGGGTGACATATCATTTTGGCAAGATAATTGGTTAGGTAATTGTTCCATTGATAGTCATCTTAACACTCATACCTTACTTAATGTTAAAGTGAAAGAGTTCATTGATAATGGTGTTTGGAATGTTGCTAAAAATGGTAACTGCATTCCTATGGAGTTAACTAGCATCATAGTGAATTTATCTTTAAATTTACAAAGCAAGGATCGCATTTTATTTAATATGTCTCCTTCTGGTGATTTCCAACTCAAGTTTGTTTGGAATAACGTTAGATTTAAACATGAACAGTCGATTATTTATTCTACATTGTGGCATAATAACATTCCTCTTTCGTATTCTATTTTGGCTTGGAGATGCATAAAAGGTTTTCTGCCGGTTGACAATGTACTTAAACGGAAGAGTTTTATATTGGCGTCTAAATGCCAATGTTGTTTTAATACTGAAGATATCAATCATGTTTTTCTGAACAGGGATATCTCTAAGAAAGTTTGGAGATATTTTTGTGGCATTGCTGGGAAAGATTTTGATGACCAAAATAGTTGTTTAGTCACTATTCTTAAATCTTGGTTTTCTGTGGCTAAAGGCCATATTTTTAATCTAGTTCCTATTCTTATTTTATGGTTTTTGTGGAAAGCTATAAATGACTCTAAACATAATGCTATTAGTAAGGATGCCAATATGATTATTGCAAATGTTAAGAATAGAATTTCCCAGATTTATTCAATTAATATTTTATCTGGGAAACATTTCAAGATGGCGAGTTCCTTGGCTTCCAGTTTGGGCATTTCCATTATTGTGAACAATGGGTTTGTTTTGGATAAAATTGTGAGATGGGCTAAACCTTCAGCTCCTTTTGTTAAGCTCAATACGGACGGTTCGATGGGTATTCAGGTTGCTGGTATGGGGGGTATTATTCGTAACTATAAGGGAGATGTTTTGATTGCTTTGCTGCTCCCTTACATCACTGCACTATGATGTGCGCTAAGCTGATGAGCCTTTGTGTTGGTCATGCTATTTGTCAGCGGAAAGGCTTTACCAATGTGGCTATTTTGGTGGATGCATTACTTTTAATTCAAATTATTCAAAAGGAGAAGGTTGGTCATCCTAATCTTTTTTATATTATTAGAAAAATTAAGCAACTCCTTTCTAGTCTGAATTATACTTTAAATCATATTTACTGGGAAGGAAATGCTTGTGCTAATTTGTTGGCCAAAATGGGGTGTAATTTGCCTACTATTCAAGAGTTTGAGGAGGGAAATATTCCTCTGTTGTTGAGAGGGTTAACTAGACTTGATAAAATTGGTTTACCTTATATTAGAGTTGCTTAACATTAGCTGTCCCTGCTCGATTTTTTCTCTGCTTTTCTGGATGCTCCCTCTGGCTGTCCGAGCCTTGTTTTATTTTCTTTCTCTGGATTTTTCTGGTATGAGGAGTGGTCTATTTGGGATTATCTGCTAGTGCATTTTTTCTGCTATATGGAAGTTGTTTTGGTTTAGTGCCCTGGTACTTAATGTTCTTTCATATCTATGGGGTTTTACTCTGTTTGCTGTTGGAGCATGTTTTTATTTGCAGAATTACGGGATCATCTGTTTTACCTGCTGTTATATACTAGCTCAAACCCAATATTAGGTAATTCTTGTTTTATTTCTATACTTTTGGCTTGTTTCCTTTTGTTCTCTATTTTGCAGGTATGTCTATGCCTGGTCAATATTTTTTGGAAGAAAGTCTGTGCTAAAAGTGATATCCTAAGCTTTCTTTTTTGTTTTGGGCGCCTACTTGGTGCCGCCTTAGAATGTTTCTAGGCATTTTTGTATTGGTTAGATGGGGACTTTCTGCTCTTTAGGTTTTATTTTCCTTTTAAGCATTGTAGCTCTTCGAGCATTAGTGAGTGAATTGTCCCCTTACGGACTATGTAATTTTTTCTTTAATCAACACGTAGGCCCCTTTGGAGGGTTTCCCCTATATATATATATATATATATATATATATATATATATATATATATATATGCTTCAAACATATCATTATGACTTAATGTAAGAAGTTGTTATCTTTCCTCTTCCACCTCCTCAACAAATGCAAGAAAGTATTATTACTAATTATTCTAACTGTTTTGACATTGTAAAAAAAAAAATCCAAATCTACTCTTACTCCAACTTCTCGACCAAGTTCTATAAAGTATAATTAAGATAAATCATTTTTTATATTTTCTTTCACAATATCTTATGATGACAAACAATTGTTGAATTCTAATATCTTTAATTCAAATTATAAGAGCTTAAATGATAGGGGAAAAGGAAATTCGTATTAAATACTCATATTATAATATATATTATTCAAGATTCTATAGATTACATAATACATCTAAATGAGAAATACAATATGATTAAATTTTGCTTTTTCTTTCTATGTTTTGATTTGATTTATGCAATCTATTTTATCTTTATTTTTTTAATAATAATTATCTCTGCTTTTAAAAAAATAAGTCAGGCTAAAGTGAAAATTTTTTTATTTCTAAATTATTAATCTCATGCTCAAGACTCAAATGGCAATATATAAACATAAAAAAATCTAACTCCCAACGGCCAATATAACCATAAATTTATAGTTAATTTATTTTCATGTTATTCTAAATGACTGAGTAGCTTGATACTCCAAAACACTATCTTTTTTATCCACCACTCTGATTTAAGTTTTATTTGGGATGAATTTTTTTAGTGTTTTTTAAAACGGTTTTGTAGTAAAAAATCAAAATAATTGTATTAAAAAATTGCTATAAAAAACAGTAAGAAAATCCGCCATTAAGATCTTTGATCTCATCTAAGAGATAAGATAACTGAGGATTGATATCCACAAGAGAAAAAAAAAAAAAAAGTTCTCCTTCCTAATTTAAGATAAGTCCACAATTCATTCCTCCACTCGACAAACCACGAGGGTCTAGAGAATAACACAGCCTTTTTAAAATGGATGCCTCAGTGCGCCATAGCTATAATAACCCTATCCTCTCCTCCTCTCCCTAAACCCTAGCAGATCACTAGCCGTATCTCTCTTCTATCATTCTCATTATCTCCATCCACTCCATTACTTAATCAATTTAAGCTCATGACCTAATTTACTTTTTATTAAAAAAATAAAATAATTTAATTAGCAGCAGAGTGGCCAAAAAATGAGCAATTAGAGAAGAGTTTGATATAATTTTTAAAAAATTTAATTAATTTTAATCTAAATTTATATTTTATATTAATATTTTTTAATGAACTTGCTCTTCAGCTAACTAATAGTGCCAATTATTTTAAAATTACCTCATAAATTCACTAGCTGAGTGAAGAAAATAGGTTGGGGGATTTACATACGTATCATTTTATTTTATATTATTTACATATATAATATTTAAAATATTAATATTATATATCTACCACCTATATACAACTTTAATATCAATTATATTACTCGTATATTTTATTCCTATCATTAATGTCACTTTATAAATTTCAATATTTCATTTCATGTATTTATATTTATTTTATGGATGATAGATATACAATATTAATGATATTAGATATATAAATATGATGAAATAAAATGATATATATGTAAATCCCCCAAATAGGTTTCAGCTGAGTGAAGAAAAAAGGTTTCAACATCTTACTTCTGACTACTTTAACTGTAGTATGAGCTCTCAAGTCATGGGTTTGCATTACTTTAGTTGTAACAAAGTTTCAACAGTCAAAGCCTGCAAACGTTTTTGTCTCTCTAAAATAAATGATGGAATGGAGAGAGATAGGGAGGCAAATAGGCCTACGGAGAGAGACATGAGGGAAGGAGAGGATGGGAGCTTTGATAAGGTTTTTAATGGAGTTATTAAAAACCAGCCATGCACAGTGAAGGAGAACTGTGAGGAAAAGTGTTCGCAGTCAGAAAAGCTGGCCTTGGTATGTGGGGATGCCCGAATGTCTGTCTCTGCCCCTATCTTTCATTCTAAACCCTATTACCCCTACACGCTACACCCTCTTTCTCTCTCTCTCTTTCTTTCTCTCTTTCTCATCTCGTTTCTACTTTTTTTTCTCATCATATAAAATGATACAAAAGCAAAATGGCATACCAACAATACTATTTAGATTAGATTTCTGATCGTTTTTAAGGGAAACTCGCTATAATCTGGTCTGGAACTCGTAAACTCATAAACTTTAATAAAATTTTATTAAAACTCTTAACACTGAGTCCACTCCACGTTGAGAGAATTTATTATGTGCGGTCTCTGAATGATTCAGAGATGAATCAGAATGTGCCACGTCACTCAGTACCGAGCGTTACATAGCAAAAAATGACGTTACGTATTCTCATTCGCCTTTGGACGCCGTTCGGTGATCGCACAGAATAATTAAGCCAATAGAAGGGCACGAATCAGACTAATATTTGTAACTATTTATAACTACATGTATATCCAGATCATTGGGCAGTCAACCATGTATACTTAAAAAAAATGAAATTACAAAAAAAGGAGAATCAAAGATGTCAAAGAAAATAAAGAAGGAACTATTTTTTATTTTTATTTTTTTATTTTTTGTTTAAAACCCACGGAGGGGCCTACGTGTTAATATTCAAAAATCGGTTACAAGGCCCTTAGAAGGATCCTCCAGCTCGCTACGCTCAGGAGAGCTACAATCAGAAATCAAAATAAAACCTAAGAGCCGGTGGTTCCTTTTTCTAATAATACAGTAATACATAAAGGGAAACACGGGCTGCAAGGCAGCAGCACCCAAAAAAAGGAAGAGTAGATTAAAAACATTCAGCACAATCTTACTACAAAAACAAAGATCAAAATTCAAAGGGCGTGGAAAAAAATGAACAGAGAGAACCTTGCAATCATTGAAGCTCCAGAACTCAGAAGAAATATTGATCCTGCAAAGCACGCTCCAAAAAGGAATATTAGAAAAGTAGTGAATAAAAGAAGATTTAGAGCAATCGATATAGAACCTGAAAAAGAGCAATAACTGAGTGATATGTGAAATGATCGCAATGACCAGAGTGATCATAGAAGAAATTCTCCTTAGTAATCACCTTACTATAGACACAACCTCTCTTGGATAACCTGTTAAGATTCAAGACAAAAATCCCCTTAGTGGCGGCCATCCATATAGTAAAATAATTCTGCAAGCTATAAGAGAAAGAAAATACTGAGTAACACAGCTTAAACACCCAGTGGAGACGCATACCACCAAGGTCAGGCCAAAAAAAAACCAATCACACCATATATCCTCCATGAAAACACATAGCAATGAATAATGACAGCTATAAAGATAACCCAACCACAGAAGCAGCAACAAATAAAATGGACCAATAAATCAAAAACAGGGTAGTTAAGCATGACGAATATAAGGGAGCCTAGTTTTTTTCCAGAAAAATCATGCCTTTAAGAGGGGAAGGCAAATTCGTCACATACAGATCGTGAAAAGTGTCACTTTGGGAGCCAAATTTAGCCAGCCAATCTGCACAGGCGTTACTTTCACGATATATATGAGAGATATTACTAGTAAACGTAGTAATCATCATCTTAATTTTCCTAATAGTATAAAAATCTTGAGGGGTACCAACATTGTTCTCAGAAATCACATGAATGACTATTTTGAAGTCGACTTCAATGTTCACATGATGGAAACCCAACCTCAGACAAAGGTCTAAACCATAACATAAACTCAATAGCTCGGCAGTCAACACAAAACAAAAATTCAGAGGCCCAGAAAAACAATCATAGGATTATCAAGATGGTTGCGAATAATACCACCTATGCCAGCTGAATTAGTACCAACAGAACCATCCGTATTGAGTTTGACATAAGAAAAAATAGGTTTTAACCATCTAACAATACAGTCCAGCTTAACCGCAGCAGCAGGAGCAGTATTTAAGCCAAAATAATTAGCTAACAGAGTACAGTTAGTAAAGTTTTTACAGAAAATAAGGTTAACAGAGATCAATTGTAAAACCTTATTTCTAATATTGGTAATAATCTGATTAACATTAATCTTAATATCATCATGTTTAGACTCATTTCTAGCTTTCCAAAGGTACCAAATAATTAGAATGGGGAGTAAGTTCTGAATATGACCTTACCCTTCGTAAACCACATTTTAAGAGTATCATTCAAACCCCCAGTAGTATTTAAAACCCCCAGCCCAGCCAAATTACAGAAATGGGACCAAACACGACGGGTAATAAAACTGTTAACAAAAATATGTTGAATGCTCTCAATATTGGAAAAACATTGACATTTAGAAACAAGAAAAAAAATCTTTCTTCCATAATCTGTTATCAACAGGCAAAAAGCCTTTAAGGCATCTCCAGGTTAATAAAGAGTAAGATAAAGGAATAGTGTTATGCCAAAGAGCTTGAAAAATGTGAGAGGTTTCCTCTTTAACTCTAATATTCTCCCAAAGCTTTTTAAGACTGAAATCACCTGTAGAAGAAAGTTTAAAAAGAATTTTATCTTTACTGTGTAACTGTAACGGGATTTTAATGATAAAATCAATAATCTCTTGAGGGACCACCTCCTGGAGCTTTGCCAGGTTCCAATCGCCATTGTGAAAGAATTCATTAACTTTGGTATTAGAGATGGTATGGGTGTTAAGATATTCGTCAAAAGAGGAAAACCCCAACCAATTATCCAGCCAGAAAGAGACCTCCCCAATACCGATCCCCTATTGAATATTCAGCTAAGCTTCCCATTTGATTTTGCAAATTCTTTTCCAACAGGGGAATCAAAAGGTTTGTAATGACACATCAGAGGATTCATGCCCTTACAATATTTGGCTTTCATAAACTTAGCCCAAAGACTAATATTTGATCTAAAACCAAGCCATAATTTATTAGAAAAGGCATAAACAGTATCAGGAATGGATTTGCAACCAAGGGAACCTTCTTTATAGACCCCACACATATTTTTCCACTTCGCCCAATTAATACAAGATTTGTTGTTAGTAGTACCCAAAAAAAACTTGTTTATCATTTTTTTTATTCTCATGCAAACATTAGAAGGAGGTTGAAACATATGAAAAATAAATATAGGAATAGAACTCAAAACACTTTTAATCAAAATCAACCTCCCTCCAAAAGAAAGGAAATTAGAAGACCAATGCATAAATTTCCTTTGAAAGATAGTCAAAATATTGTCAAAAAGCATAGTTTTTTTCCCACCTTTAATGAGAGGTGTACCAAGATATTTAATAGGCAGAGAAGATGGGTTAAAGCCATAAATTCTTTTAATCTTGTTTAAACGGTTACTATTCACAGATTCGCCAGTGATAAAGTTACTCTTATCTCTATTAATAGAAAGACCACTAGTATTCTGGAAAACGTCTAAAAATTGAACCAAAGTTTTAACATTTTTTATAGAAGCATTAGAGAAGATAATAAAATCATCAGCAAAACTCAAGTGAGTGATGGGAAAACTACCCAACATGCAAAAAGTAAGGTTAGGATACCTTCTGTAAAGATGCTCCAAGCCCCTAGAGAGATATTCCATAGCTATAATAAAAAGAGAAGGGGATAAAGGATCCCCTTGTCTAAGACCATTCTTGGATTTAAAAAAATCATAATTCCTACCATTGATGATAACAGAAAAGAAACAGTTTTCAATGCTATGCTTAATAAGCTTAAGGAAAAACTGATTAAAGCCAAATAAAGACAGAATTTTATAGAGGTAATCCCAGTCAAATTGTCATATGCCTTAGTAATATCTAGTTTAAAAAGGATGTTACCACCAGTACCTTTAGCATTAATATCATGAACCTTCTCTTGGGCTAATAAAATGTTGTCAAAAATGCTTCTGCCTTTAACAAAACTAGTTTGATTGGAGGAAATAATTCTAGGCAAAATTAAAGCTAATTTAGATGCAATGATTTTCGCCACAAGTTTGTTAAAGAAAATGCAAAGACTGATAGGTCTAAAATCATTCCAATAGATAGTATTATCTTTCTTAGGGATAAGGACAATATTAGTGGAGGAGAAAGATTTAGGGTAAGGATTAACACTAAAGAAATCATGCACAGCTTCCACCACATCGGTTTTAATAATATCCCAATTTTTAACAAAAAAGTTCGTAGTAAAACCATTAGGCCTAGCCACAGAATCCCCATTCATGTCTTTTATAGTGTTCCAAATTTCATCTTCCAAAGGTTGTTGGGTAAGAAAAAAGTTATCTTCCTCACCCAAAAGAGTAGGGATGACATTGGGGTTAGTAATAAAGAAGTAGGATTGGCAGCATTAAAAATATTTTTAAAGTACTCCACACTAGAAGTAACAATAGTATCTTCAATATCATAAACACAATCTTGGTTATCAACTAACTTGTGAATATAACTTTTAATTATATTCTTGTTAGCTAAAGCATGAAAGAATAAGTATTTCTATCACCTTCCAAAAGTAAATAGGCAAAAGCCTTTTGTTTCCAAAAGATTTCTTTTTGATTTTGCAAATTTAAGAGAAGAAGCTTAGTGTTATCAAGATTTGATAGGTTATCACTAGAAGGATTCTCCAAAAATAACCTATCTGCCACCTTTTCTTCAGCTTCCTTAATATTATCAAAAATATTTTTTAAAGACATGCTTATTCCACCATCTTAGGATTTGTTTAAGTCTACTTAATTTAGCCCAGAGTCTAGCCATGTCATGAATATTGTTATCAGGAAAAACAAAGGCCTGCCAATTATTAGACACCGCATTAAGAAAATCAACATGATTAATCCACATATTTTGAAATCTAAAAGCCAAAGGATCCTTCAACTTATTATTAGAGATATTAAGAAGCAGGGGAGCATGGTCAGATAAAGTTGTACTCAGATGCTGAACTTGAGTCATATTAAATTTACTGATCCAGTCATTATTGAAAAGGATTCTATCGAGTCTTTGCCACATCTTATTTCTACTCCAAGTAAAAGAGCTGCCAGTAAAACCAATATCAGTTAAATTGCAAGAAGAAATCATATGATTAAAATCATCAATAGCATTCATATTAGGAGGGTTTCCCCCTCTCCTTTCACAAGCATTAGAAATAATATTAAAGTCACCACATACACACCAAGGGCCATTAATATTATGAGCAAAATCCTTTAAGCACTCCCAAAGAGGGAAACGACCCACTCTAGTAGAGGCCGCATAGACAAAAGAAGCACTGAAATTAAAATTATTATAGGAAATTCGAACATTAACAACTTGTTGAAAATAAAAAAAAACAGTAACATTGAAATGATTTTTCCATATTATCCAGATTTTATTGGAGCAATTAGCAAAACTACTATGAAAACCCAAATAAGAAGCAATTTTATCAGAAGAGATAAAAGGTTCAAGTAAAACCAAAAAGAAAATGTTGTGCAAACGACAGAGATTTCTGACACGGGTCTTAGAATCAGACCCACCAATCCCTCTCACAATCTAAATCAGGACTTTAATCATTAGAACCTTTGGTCACTATAGGAAAATAGCTCATTTCCGACAGAATTATTGAAGGAAATAAATTCGTCACAAATTCCGGCGGCTTTTCCGGCGGATTACCGACGGAAAAATTAGATTTCTGACGAATTTATGAATTTTTCGACGGATTTCTGGCAGTATTTTTGATTTGCTTCCTGGCGAATTTATTTTCGATGGAATTTCTGACGAAAATTAATTTTTTCCTGCAGAATGCCTATAATAAATATTTATAATTAATTATTTTTAAAATTAAGTTAAATAATGTAATAACTTATTATTAAATTAAATTATTTAAATTATATATTATTAAATTAAATTAATTAAATAATAATTAATAATTCATTATTAAAATAATTAAAATTAATTAAATAAATTAAATTAATAATTAATTGTTATATTAAATTAATAAATCATTGTAAAAATAAATTTATGAAATTAAATTAAATTGACTAAATTGATTAAATTGATAATGTGTTTTAGTTTAAATAAAATAAAACAAACCATTGAAAGTAGATCTACCATAGTGGCGCAGTGGTGAAGGGTCTTAAAGGTTGGATGACGCGGGTTCGAATCCCGCTAAAGGCGGAAAGTAGATCTACCATAGTGGCGCAGTGGTGAAGGGTCTTAAAGGTTGGATGACGCGGGTTCGAATCCCGCTAAAGGCGGCTGGATGGCACGGGTTTGAATCACGCCGAAGGCGAGTGATGCGCGGGTCAGAGATCCCTCTGGCGGGCTCGTGTAGGGATGGTATGGCTGGCTGTTCGAGCTGGGCGTCCTAGGTGCTGCCAACGGCTACGGGTTGGCTGATCAAAATAATAATTTTTTTAAGATTTTTTTTTTCGGAGTAAAATAATACGTCGAAAATATTTTCCGCAAAATTATTTTGCGTTGGAACTCTTTCTCTGACGCGCGTTTTACCTTCGAAAAAAATCCGTCGGTAATACTAATTTCTGACGGATTTTGGGCTCCGATAACACGTGATTTTCCTGTAGTGGGTATTAGCTTGAGCCCTAGTAGAACGAGGTGTTTCCAGTAGTGTGACTTTTGCATTTTTCTTTCTTTTTTTTTCTTTTGCCCTTTGGAATAGCCTTCCTCCTCAATATTTTTACCATATTCAATGTAAGCAGATGAAGAAGCAACCTCCCCACTACCTTTATTATCGACTTTCTCCACATAATTTATCAGATTTTTACCTGGAATATATTCCCCTTCTTCACATTCCTCCATATACTAGTTTTCCTTGTCAATATTTTTGGTATTAAGCATATAATTTGGGGACATGGTATGATTAAGCGTAGAGTCTACTGAAATAAAAATATTCAGGATTCTTCATTTTCTATATTAATATTCTCATTAACAATCAAATCTTTCGCCGGAGAAATAGTAAGGGATTTATGTAGAGCCACTATATTATCAGGAGCAATGATAGGATCATTTCCAGCCCTCTCAACATTGGACTGGACTTCATCCGTCGTAACCGGACTTATAATCTCAGCTTTATCGTTCGCGACCACTGTATTTCCCACCAATCCAGTGGAGTTGTTGGAAACTTTCTTAAGCTCCAGGTGAAGTTTAAAGCATTCAGACACCGAATGACCATGAACTTTACAGTGGTTACAGAAATCAGTGATTTTTTTCAAATTTGACTTTTTGTAAATAACCAAAAGCTTTAGATCCAACCCAGACTTCCTTGGCATGCTTCTTAGTAATGTCAACTTCAACTAAAACCTGACCCACCAACGTCCTGGTTCTAGAAGCAGTGGCTTGGTCTGTTTGTAAGGGCCGACCAAAAATCGAGCCAAGAGCATGTAAGACTTTAGGGTTAAAGAAATGAAGTCTGAGATTCGAAAAAGAGATCCAGATAGGAACTATCGGTGATTCTTCTTTAACATCAAAAAATGGAGTCCACTTTAGGATACGCATTTGATAGTTTAGAATAAAATAAGATCAACGCACAAAAACCTGACTATAATCCAAATCATTTGAAAGTTGTATAGGAACATGTTTCGAATCCAGTAAACCAATGGAGTAAAAACCCGAAAGCTTAAGATTTTCGAAAAAAGGTCTGATCTCATCAAGATTAGGGCGTCTGACTCCAAACTTACCCACCAGAGTAAAATGAAAAGGGGAAGCAAGTTTTAAAACTTCATCATCAGAAATTAAAACAGCAGGCATGACGTTAAAGTAGTTGGAGTAATAGAAGGTAAGATATCACCTGCCGATCCAGAGAGAACGTCTTTAAAAGATCTAGATTTAGGAGGAGAAATAACTTCTGCGTCTTTGTTGAAGAAACCTTTGTTCGGGTCTTGGCTTTTGGAGGAAGCATTACCCAAAGGAGTTGAAAATGAATCCCCCGCCATCGCTGCAAGGCCTGAAAGGGCCGATTAGCAGTTGAACACTAGGGGAAACAAAAACAGACGATCGCACAGCAAAAAATCCCCAAAGGAAAGCACGAAAAGGAGGGGAAGAAGGAAAACCCTAGGAACGCTCGAGCGACGCTAGGGCGAGAGCTGCGAATAAAGAAGGAACTATAAACCAATTATCTTAAGTTGGATCACCAATTACCAATGGATTACTAAAGACGACTAATCACAAACCAACGCACTTTATTTACCAATGATAATAAATATCAGATAGAGTAGCCCATTTTCCCATTGATTTTAATTTAAATGAATGAAAGGTTTTAAAAATAATTCATTTTAATTCTAGGAGATCTTATTTTTTTGAGGAAAAAGCTCATAATATTAATTGCATCATAGGGGTACTCGATAACACTCTACAATAAAGAATTTGCATATTTCTAGGAAAAGAAAGGTTAATGTTCAACATATATGAAAAATAATGGGGTAAGGAACCAAGGGCAAATGATTAGGTGCAAACACCTGACGTAAATTTGCATTCAGATTTTTGCGCTTTTAATACGTTTTTATTGTGCTTTTGATGTATTTTTTCAAAAAGGTTGCTAATACACAATTTTAATTGCATAATACCTGCCTTTTTGTTAAGTATTTGTAAAAATACAACCAAAGCACAACAAAAGCGCAACAAATATCTTACTCATTGAGTATTTGCTGCCCTTTTACTGTGCTTTTCAAATACTCAGTAAAAGGGCAGCAAAATGGTAGCTAATATGCAATTAAAATTATGTATTAGCTGCCCTTTTGCAAAAATAAATTAAAAGCGCTTTAAAAGCACAGGCATTCCGGACGCAAACTTGCGTCCGGTGTCGCACCTAATAATTTGGTGGAACCAAGGGCTTTTTAGGCCAATATAATTGGTTGTACTTAATAGAGGATAATTAGATCACCTAAGAAGAAATCAAATTATTTTTACAGCATAAAAATAGATAACAAATATTATATTATCAAGATTGCTAGGATCATAAGTCATTATTTGATGACAGCTATTGAATTCAAATTTGTCTTCGGAAGTCACCTTGACTTTCTATAAGACTAGCTAAAATGATTAGCACAAAAATAAGGATGGTGAATGAAAAGTAATGTCTATATTAAATATTTGAAACTCTAATAGCTTAGAGAATTCCCCAAAGCATCTCTCAACCCTTTTTATAAAATTAGGATGACAATATAAGAGGCTACACCCAAAATGTAATAAAATAGTACAACATTTAACTATTACAAATGAGTTGACTAATTAAATAAATACATGTCTTGCCATTTTGACTTGGCTTAGATCCTAGTGAGTGCCTAGGTGAGTAGCCTTGGCGAGTTCCTATGCTAGTGCCTTCGATGGGTGCCTTCATGATTATGGAGTCAATTAAATGGTCATAGTTACTTCAACAGAGTTTGGGTATGTTTGGCGAAGCATTCTAAATGGGCATATCTTGTTGATGGGGTGAGCAATCTTTTAGTGAAGGCGAGCTCCACTGAGCTAGTCACCTTGAATATAGTTCTTCTAGGATGATAATATTGTTTACTGAGTATCTCCTATGGTTAGAGTTTAATAAGGTGAGTCTTTCCCTCAAAATTATTCGAGGTGTGTGCAACTTTGGTTGAGTTCTCTTTATACAAGTTTCCTTAGGGTGAGTGATTTCCTTCCCTTCTAAGTGTAGCTAACATACTCTGATTGAGTTTTGTCTCTAGGTAGATCATTTAAAGCATGGTAATGTTGATATCTATAAATTGAGAGAACTCCTACACAAGTGCAAGATGTTAGAAGTTGAGGGGCAGAAGTCTAGTCAGCTAGTGCAGACAAAAGCAAATAATGTGGTTCTAACTAGGTTGGGTGTGGCAAAAGCAACTTAGTCCTCTAAGTATGAGGGGATTCACATTATTAATAGGTGTATTAATTATGTCTTACCTTCTAAGGAATTTGGTTATGCCTTTATGAACATTGACACAATTTGTATGGTGATTGATGCAAAGCTTAAGATAACTATCATGATGAAAGGGGTGGTTGACCGTGCAACTCCAAATTTATACAGTCAATTTCATTGGATAACTACCCCAACTGATCCTAGCTTCCTAGCTAAGCTAAAATTATTTCAAGAATAGTTTAAAATATTTAATTCATTAGCTTATCATTCATAGTTTTTCTTATATGTGTAATTAGTAATTGATCAGGATCCCATGTTGGAGGATATTGGGGCATAATTCATCAATGGAGGTAGGAAGAGATCTTTTTCTATTTTTCTATTGTTCATGTTTGGGGGATTGATGTCACTGCTCTCATGTATGCTTAGAATTAATTTGACATTATTTGAGTTTTTAGGTCAATTGTCGAGTGAGTTTGAAGCTTTAACCCTAAAAAAGTGGGTGCCTAATTTGTATATCGTTTACTTGATCTGCATGCCCATCCCATAAGGGTTCCCCTTAATATTTTGTATAAATAATTATTATTTCCTAACCATTCATTTAATATGAAAAACAAAACTCTAATGGGGTGAGTGACTGAGTGGTGTAACAACCTAAAAATATGAAGAAAAAAAATATTTTGAAGTGAAAATTTAAATTTCTATTTAAATTAGAGCCTTTCGGTGTTATGCTTATCCTAGGCTTAAGAGCATAGTAGTGATAGAAATTATCGCCATAATATTAGAGGCTATGTTATACAGTAATTCTGAATTCAACATGTGGCATTGTATTATTGCATTGTGGGGTTAAACCAGTAACTGTGTGTGTGTGTATGTGTGGATGTGTGTGTGTGTGTGTGTGTGTGTGTGTGTGTGTGTGTGTGTGTGTGTGTGTGTGTGTGTGTGTGTGTGTGTTATTCTAAATCCAAAGTACTTAAGTCACTCCACTGCCTCTACCTCCCTCATTTTGACTGGCTTGCCTTAGAAAAAGAGAGGGAAAAGGAGAGGAAGAGAAGAGAGGAAAGAGAGAGAAAGCTGAGTTTATGTCATTTTTATCTTTATTTCAGTAGGAAAAGTCTTCTAGTTAATGTAAGTAACTTGAATCTCATTTTTAGTTTTAATGATTTTGAGTTTAATGAATTTAATCTCTCCTAAATTGATAAAAATATATTTTCTCCTTATTTATAACACTTTCTATCATGCAACTTTTTCAATATGATATATATATAGATTTTAAAAACATTTTAATGACAATATTATAAAATTTTACCAGTTAAAATGAAAATTATAATTTTTTGAAGCTGTAGATTAATATATAAATTTTCTTGTGTATTATAGATTTAAGCATTTCATGTTGCTTTTATACATTAAAGAGGGGTTTATATAATTGATATAAGATAAACATAGCATATGCATGCAAATAAGGTAGGATGGTCATGAACATTATAATTAATATGGTTTGACTATTGAAATATAATATCCTGCATAAGAGAGTGGACTGACAAACTTTCCTTTAAAGATAGTTTGTGGTGTTATCATGGTTGTAGCCTGTAACTGATGACTAATTATATCGATGGGCAAAGGATGAGGACTCTTAATGATTTATTAAAAGCCACCTATAATAATAATTATTATTATAATAATGAATACATAAGAAAGAAAGAAAACACCACATTAAAGTTGGATGTCATACCTTACTAAATCATATGTTGATGTATATATACATAAATTGATAGCATTAATGTATAGATTAGTAATGTATGCGCATATATAGCATATGAACAGTTACATGTATTGATTTTATAATATATAATTAGTATGGTATACAGGATTGATGACATTGACACTTGTATATTCATGATTTACAACATTAATTTGTTGATTAATTATTTATTAATTATCGATGAATTTAGGTTGTAACACCTGTTATTGAGTTATGGATTTATGTGATGATTTTGATGATTTTGCCCTTTTTAATTGATCTTAATAAATCATACTAGTGATGCCTAATCATTGATGTTATTAAAAACTATTGATTCTATCAATTTTGATAAACATGCATGTATATTGATTCCTTAAATATTCTATTAAAATCTTTAAGAGTTTAATGAGGGTATTAAAACTTATTGAACTGCCCAAGACATATCAGAAGGGGGGTGAATTAGTGCTTTTAAAAACTTTTTATGTTCAAAAATACTTTTTAAAAACATAATTACCAAATTCAAATCTCAAAACTAAAATAGATATCCACCAATGCAAAATCTAGTCAGTGTATAAATTTTTTGTGTTTTGATTAAGTAGAACCACAAGACAAAATAAAACTTTTATTTTTCCAGAAAATGAGTCCAAATCAATCACAACATTAAGAAAGAAAATAAATCATAGATTTTATAGTAGTTCGGTTAAACGATGACCTATGTCCACTCCCTAAAGTCCTTCTCTCTGGATATTACATTAAACCCTTAGTGTCTCTCCATTAGCCCTCATAGTAAGGTACGTTGAGAAGCCCTTACAAAAATCACTTCCACCAACCCAATGCGATGGAGAATTAAAATCCTTTTCACCCTCCTGGAGAAAGTATATAGAGAACCTTGGAAGTTCTTCTCACCCTCTTAGTGAAGACAGTGAATTTGGAAGCTTTTTCACCCTCCTGGTAAAGGCAGAGTACCTCACTCCTTTTTCACCCTCTTGTTGATGGCAAAGAACCTCGATCTTCAACCAAAAAGTCTTTCTCCCTAGAGCAACCCAAGAAATCCACGAAGCTACTGGAGGAATCAAGGTACAAACCTACTTGGAGAAATTGTGTGGAGTCCCCTCACACTCCTTCTCCCTCTCATAAAACCTCACATTATCCTTCTCTAATACCCGAAGACCTCTCACAATGTTCCCTTAGAATCTCTTCAACAGCCAAAAGATTACTAAGAATCATATAAGAGAGATTTTTTACACGGATTAAAAAAATCATGAAATTTCAATTTTATCCCTTCTGTTCGTACAATACAATCGAGGATCATACAATACGATTAGTTTAAAAAGCAGAGTTCATCCAGTATGATGAAACATTCATAGAATGAATTGTTCAAGTTTTGTATACCGATCAAACAATATGATCTATAGATTGTATGGTATGATCAGTTCAATTATCTTACAATCGTACATGATGGTATTGTCATCTTACATTATGATTAGTTCGCAAATCAAGGTTTCACCTAGTACTATATTAGTGGTTAGGATTTTTATTTTAAACTATTTGTCCAGTATGAGTTGACTATACTGGACGATTAAGTTAAAAACATGAGTTACTGAATTAGCCATTATTAATGATTTTATGAAAAACTAATTATATAGTATGATATGGATTTATGGTATGATTAGTTCAAAAAATTAAAAAAAAATTCTCTCCATAATATGTCTGTGTATGGTCATCGAATTATCATACACCCTTACATGTCATTGAGTGAAGAAATATATAATTAAAGAAATAAAAAATAAAGATTGCAACAATCTTGAGCCTTACAAATTCTTGAGTGAAAATCACAAGCTCGGGATCCCAGATTGCAACAATCTCCCCCTTTTTATGATGAAAAATATTTTTGGTTGAATATCCAAATTTTTCATAATTTCTCCTAAGCTCCCCCTTACTAGGTGAAAATATTTTAAAAGTAGGGGAATAATTACACAATTTTTTTTTGAAATGCAAAGTATTAAAGTCACATATAAACACAAACGTAGGAAAAACAAAAACTTTAACTAACAAAGGAATATATACAACCTAACAACACATACTTCTCCTTTTAACATCACAAAAAATGAGAGACAACTTAATAGTTTTATTGGAGTTCATTTTGTTTTATTGGAGAGTTTTGTGCGTGTCTGGGTTCTTCCATACTTCTTTTTCTTGGTGTTTGTAATTCTATGCCTAGTGTGGTGTTTGGATGTTGAGGTTCTTCTCATTTGAGCCTTATTGAGGCTTTTTTGATTTTTCCTATTTTGTAGTTGTTTCTTTATTGTTATCTTTTGTGCTTTGTAACTCTTTTTTTGCATATTATCTTTTGATATCTGAGAGCTTAAACAGGTGTATTCAAGATTGGGCTTATTTTTTAGGTTTTGACTACTTGCCTACCATTTTATTTGTTTTTTCCTTGTAATTTATATAGGGATCCTTTACTCAAGTTTTTTTTTTTTTTCTTCTTTTTACTATAGCTCTATGAGTATTTACTTAGTGTTGGATCTCTTTAAGAGCTTATAACATTTTTTTGATAATTAACACATAAGCCCTATATGAGTTTTAACCCAAAAAAAATCACTCCTAAAGTGATATTTGAATTAAATATAAAACAACCATTAATGCTAGAATGGTTGAGCACAATTGCATGAAATTTCATTCCCATGCACCCTTGGATGTTCCCCTGATTATGAGAATTTTGTGGTTACACATTAATTTTAAAAAATTTGTAGTTATTCTAAAAAATTTCTCATATTCAAGATAAAAACCCTGAAGCTTCATCTGATGTAGAAGTAATTGATTTTTCTTCTTTCTCCAATCAAATACATATAGTTTCACTTAAAAAAATTCTACTTCAAACTAAAGGGAGGTCTCTCATATTTGTGCTAAAAATGTTAAGTTTAAATCCATTCATCATTTATAAAGAAGTTGATTTTAAGCTATTCATTTATCTGATGTGATGTTGGTGGTATGCTTAACCTTTGGAATATTGATATGAAAGGCCATTTTTTAAACCTTATACCTGTTTTAATCATGTGGTATCTTTGGAAAGCTAGGAATGATTCCAAGCATAATGGAAAGAAAATGGATGCTCAACATATCATTCTCAATGTTAGAAACAAAATCTTTCAATTGTATACTGTCAAACTTCTGACTGTTAAAAATTTTAAGAACCACAATAACATTGCTGCTCTCTTTGGCCTTCACTTTAATGATGTTGCTCATGGTAGGACTGAACGTGTTGTGAGTTGGATTAAACCCTCTTACCCCTTTGTTAAGCTTAATACTGATGCCTCGGTTGGTCCTAATGCTGCGGGCATGGGGGGTATCATCCGAAATCAAAATGGGGAACTCATTTTTGCTTTTGCTGGTCCTCTTCCTGTTTGCAATGACTTCTCTGTTGAATTGTTAGCTTTACTTAATGGTCTCATTATTTGTCAAAATTCTAGTATGAGGCAGTTCATATTGAAATTGATGCTTTATTGGTCATTTCTACTATTCAAAAGGAAGGGGAGGGTTACCCCCATAATATCTATACCACTAGAAAAATTAGACATATTCTATCTACCATGAATTACTCCCTCACTCACATCTATAGGGAGGGGAATGCTTGTGCCGACTGGTTGGCTAATTTTGGCAGCAAGCTTAATGTTTTGCAGGAATTTCAGGCTTCCTGTATTCCTTCTTTGCTTAGTGGTCTTATCAACTTGGACAAATCTGGTTTACCTTATATTCAGCATCACTGATCTTGCTGGCTCTGTTTTTTTGATGTTGTTGGTCCTATTTCTTTTTCTTTCAGTTTTATTATGGATAATTTTATTCCCATTTCTCTTTTGGTTTTTGTTTTTGCTGTTTCTGTCATTGTCGCCTGCTCTCTGATGCTTTCCAATGGTGGCTTGGGGACTGTTTTGAGTTTCTGCTTGGTGGTGGTGCCCGTTATGAGCTGTTCTGGGTGGAGTACGCTTGTGATGGTTTGTTGGCTGTTATTGTGTGGCTCGATCATTAACCAGTGTTTAGATAACTGCTACCACTTTTGGTTGATTATTAGATACATTGATATTATCTTAAAGGATTATAAATCTGAGCTTAATCAGCCTCGTAAGATTTTCTGTTCGGGGTATTCTGTGTTTGATAATGATCTGATGGAGGGTGTTATGTCTCTTCATACTTACAGGTTTTTTATTACATCCTTTGCAATATCTCTATGTTTAGCTGTTTACTGGGTGGTTGGAAGTCCATTAATATAACCTGTACTGTGATCATTGGAAGGGCTGATAGGAAATTTTCTTTGGTGGGTGTTATGATGGATGATCTGCTTCTATCCTTTATAGTTGTCTGGAGTATACCGAGGGGTTATTATTCGGCTAATGTCATATTCCTTTGCATTGGTAAGAAGTTTTCTTATAATGACTGCTTAACCTATTACTGCCATAACTTGTGCGCTTGGAGTGTTTTCTGCAGATTTCTTAAGTCGACTGAATTTTGGTGCTTCAATGATTTTAAGGTTAGTTTTCCTATTTCTTTTCTACTTGCATCTATTTCTATCCTCAATTTTTGCAGGAAGTTTGAGCTGAACGGTTTCCATCTGAGCTTCCTTTTTTTGGTGCTGCCTCCTTACAGCCCGTTTAATCTTTTATGTTATTTTTGTAATCATAGGATAAGGATCCACTGGCTCATAGGCTTTATTTTATTTTCTATTGTAGCTCTTTTGAGCAGTAACGAGCTGGAGGATCCTTTTAAGGACATTGTAACCGATTTTTTGAAATTAACACGTAGGCCCCTTTGTGGGTTTTAACTAAAAAAAAATTTATTTCATATACTTGCTTATATTATTTTGGATAATAGCACATGTCGTTTAAATTAGTTTTTTATGTTTAATTTTTTCTTAAGATTGTTCAAATTTATTTGTTATTCATTTTAATCAATATTCATGTTTGATAAGATTATATGTTGTGTTTGCTGAAAATTAGCAATTTATTTGTTGGGATCAAATGACAAAATTGCTATTTTTTGTGGTTGAAATTAAATGTTAAATTTGCTGAAATTTAAATTTAGGATTTGAAAAATTAAGTTTTATTGTTAAGAAATCAAAACTTACTGTCAATTGAAATCAAATCTTGTTTTGCTAAAACCAAATTGCATATTTGAGAAAATTAATACTAAATTTGTGATTAGTTGAAATTAATTTTAAAGTCTGTTGAAATTATTTTTAAGTTTTGCCAAAATCAACCTTAGGTTTATAAAATTTATTTCTCATATCTACTGAAATATATTTCATTTTTATGAAATTTAATTATATTTTTGATGAAAATATTTTACATATTTTCTACAATTTTGGCAATATGTCGAACCATATTTATTCATTTATCAAGTTTAAAAGTAATGAAATTTTTATTTTGTTTTATAAAGATCATTATTTCAATTGCTAAATTAAATATTTTAAAAATAATGTTACATTTTTTTAGGATTTAATATTTGAAATCATTTTTAAACAATATTGAAAGTATTATTTATAAATCACATATAATTTTTATATAAGATTAAAAATAATTGTATGATTATTTTAGTCAAATTATTGCAAGTGTTATTGCATTATAAGATGATCAATAAAGTCATTTATAAGTTCACCATTTTGATTAATGTTTAGCAAAAAGTTATGATTTTGAAATTATCAAGATTAGTATTTTTCTTTTTCTATTTTTTTTTCTTTTAAAGATGTAGGCTCAATGTAGTTGTTATTATTGTATTTTGATGCGGGGTTATAGTTATCGGGGTAAAATAGTACAAAAGCTATGTTATTTTGAATTTTCTTAGGGATAGCATAATCCTAGCCAATGACATGGATTTTTAAGTATTTCTACATTTTCTTTAACCCTATATTTGAACCCTTAAAGGGTTGGCTGAGTTTTTCCTCTCCTACATGATTTAAATCTTGTTTTAATAGTCAATCTATTACTTTAAATTAGGGCTTCCTTGGATTAAATTTAAATCCATTATTTTTTTATTTTACTTTCCCTCCAAAATAAAATTTGAATTCAATCAAAGTCAACAATTAATTCTAGTTTATGGTGTTTACTGTTTTGCAGGTTTTTGGTTTGTACTTGGTTTTTAAAGATTATCCAAGCTCTGGCTTTATTTTTGGGTGCTGGCTGCTTGCAAACTTTGATCTTCTTTTTAATCTGCTATAGTTTGGATCTTTGACTAGTAGGTCTTTTTTTTTTCTTTTTTGTAACTCTTTGAGTGATTAGTGAGCCTTACATCGCTTTAAGAACTTGTAATATTTTTTCTTATTAACGCATAGGTTCTATACGAGGTTTTAAACAAAAGAAAAAGTCTATAATTAATTTTTGCATGGAGAGGCACTATTGCATGAAATTTTGTTCAAAAAATTCTCCCCTATATATTCCCACTGTTATGGGGATTTGGTGGGTGCATATAAGTTGAAAAAAAAAAAACATATAAAGTTATCCTTAAAATCCTTCTTATATTCAAGGTGAAAACCCTATAGCTTCATCTCTTGCAAAAATTAATGATTTTTCCCCTTTCTCCAAGCTAACACCCCAACACATTCTCTTGCAAATATTTTTTTGGTTGAAATCAAATACCAAAATGGCAGAAATTAATTTCAGGTTTGCTAAAATTAATTTTCAGATTTTTACTGAAATTAGATTTTAGATTTCTATAAATTGCTTTTAGGGTTTGCTAAAATCAACCTGTAAATTTACAAAATTTTCTTTCATATTTGATGAAATATATTTCATTTTTGTGAAAATTCAGACTTCTTTTGGGATGATTTTTTTATTGTTTTCCAAAGCAGCTTCTTCTACTAGAAAATTGTTTTAGAAAACAATAAAAAAGCTATTCCTAACAAAGACTCAATTATATTTTTACTAAATTAGTTTACATATTTTCTTAATTTTTATTCACATACTTGCTAAAATTAATAATAGAATTTATTTGCAAGTTGTTAAATTATATTTCTTCATTTATCAAATTTGAAAGTGCTAAAATTATTATTTGTGAATATCATCATTTCATTTATTGAAATAAAATGTTTTGAAGAAAATTTTACATTTCTATGATTTTATATTTCAAAATTATTTTTTAAAATTATTTAAACTATTTTATTAAGAAAATTATGAGCAACTCATATAAAATTTTCACATAGATTAAAAAGAGTATTATATTTCTTGAAGTGAACACAAAATCAAGAGAAAGCAACTCAAACAATAATCACAAAAGATCTTTATGACTATTAATGAGTACACACAATGTCTTCTCATTGATTCTTTCTATAGCATAAAAATAACATGTCTTTATCATTACTGTGATATATATTCATATATATTAACAGCTAAACACAATTTTTTTATTTAGCTTAACACATAAAATAATACATAGTTCTAGCATTTACTTTATAAATAATTTCTAACGTATGTTGAACAGTATAAAAACAAGAGAAATATGTATGTATATATTGATTAAAATTCACGGTGGAGCCTACGTGTTAATATAAAAAAGGATTACAAGATCCTTAAAAGGAACATCCAGCTCACTAATGCTCATAGGAGCTACAAAATAAAGCAAATAAAATCTAAGAGCTGGTGATTTCTTATACTAATAGTTACAAAAATATCTAAGAGCGTACTAGGGCTGCAAGGAGGCAATACCCAAAAAAGGAAGAGCATAGGATCAACATTCTGCACGAACTTCCTGCAAAAAATGTGGACCGAGCCATAGCTAGCAAAATTGGCTTGTGCGTCCGACAACCCAGCAAAAATAAAATTCCTATATATATATATATATATATATATAGAGAGAGAGAGAGAGAGAGAGAGAGAGAGAGAGAGAGAGATGCAATAAGAACGCCTAACAATTCTTCTATTCTTCCTCTTATTCTCTAACCCCTCCTATTTCGGAAAAATTATTTTGTACGCGCGGAGTTTAGATGGGGAGAATCGTCCGAACATGTGAGTGTACATATACATATTGTGTACACGTACACAATATGTATCAAATTTTTATACATATCATCTTTACATAATGTATAAACTCGCAGTACGAATGATTCTTCCCGTCTGAACTTTGCACATAATAATTTCTCCCTATTTCAAGTAGTCTAACTTCGGCCTATTAAATATTTTTTGAACATTCCCAAAATATTTATTCATAGAAAGGAGAGACAAAGGCTTGCATGAACGTTGAAAGAAGCCCTCATTTACTTAGGTTAACACACACATGACATGCATGCTTATAATATTTTTGGGGACATTTAGGCCAATTAAGGCAAACTCACACACACAACGCATACACAAAGACTCGAACTCAAGACCTCTTAATTGGAAGCCTAAGCTCTCAACCAACAGGCCAAAGTGAGCTGAGTTGCATGCTTATAATGGAATAGAGAAAAGTGAAACCAAAAGAAGCGGGAGAGAGAGAGCTTTTTACTGCTCATCATCTGCTGGTCAAGACTAAAAGCTTATAAAATTATATTTATATAATATAAAAGATCGAGCCTGGCGTATTACTTACTCATGAACGGACGAAAGACCTTTGATTGATGGATGCATACATGGCTAAGGGCTTTTACTTAAAACTAGGGCAAATTAAAAGTAAAGAGTAAAAGATCTGTAGAACTTGATGAAGACCTACTCTAGTAGGCTAAAATCAGCTGGGTACAGAAGCTAGCTAGCCATGGCCAGGGGTCCTTTGATGAGACAGCTGAAGGGTTGAAGCAATATTTCACAAGATTTTCTATAGGTTGAAGCAATTCACAGGACACCGGATGAACCGTTAAGCTCTCCTGCAACGAATAAATTTTTTGCAAGTCCAGAAATTAAGAGAAATATGGAGATTAAATAATAAGATGCTAATGAGAATAATTTAGATTGTGATTGTGTTAGTCTTAGAGGTGTAAAAGAGTCTAGTCTAGTTCAAGTCATGCTTAACTCGAGCTTAGCTCGTCAGTCAAATCACGTGTTTGAACTCGACTCGAACTAAAATGATGTGCTCGAGCTCATCTCGTGGCAATAAAGGCGGGCTTGCGAGCCCACCCATGAGGCGTAAGAAGAATGGGACGAAATGATTCCGCCTTCTGCTTCTGGTTCTTGTTCCGCCTTCTGATTCCATAGTTCTACCTTCCACTTCTGCTTCTGCTTCCGTGGTTCCGCCTTCCACCTATTTGACCTGCTCAGGCCCCTCGACATGTCAACAAGTCGAGAGCAACTTAATCAAACTTGAGCTCTTAAATCTGCTCGAGCTCGAGCTCTAAAGTAGATAAGTTTGCTCGTGAGCACGTTATCGAGTCGTGCTCGAGCAGGCTCGCATGCCGACATGACTTGTTAGCACCCCCAGATTGTGTGCACCACACTTGTCAGATATATATTTATTTTATTATTATTTCGTTTTACTTTTTAATGGTTTTTTATTCATTATATTTAAGTGTAAATAAGTCAAATTTATGAAAGTCAACTGTTTGTTGGTGTTCAGCTAATTTGAAATTTGGTGCATTCATGTTCAATTTATTTGAAATTTGATGTGTTTTTATTTGATTCATGTTCCAAAATTATTTGCAAAAAAATATATTTATGTTTACTCATTAGAAATTGATTGCAATATATGAACAAATTTCAAATAATGATGTTGGCTGGGCAATCGGCATGATATGATTATGATATTGGCTCGGCAAAAAGATCAAATGGATTAGTTAAAATGATTTTTACTTCAATGATTTCAAGCTAGCATGAAATGGATTCAGGTTGGTCTTTATTTTTTTTTTAATATTTTTTGTCGAATTGACTTAACTTCAATGGTAGTAAAACTTCAGTCTGTTTTCAACGTATATTAAAAATTTCATGGGGAAATGTAGATTTCTTCATGTTCATGTAATGTGGATCCTTCTGTTCACCTCTTGGCGTTATGTAGATTGGCAGGAGGTTCAAGGAATCAACCATGAAGGACCAGTGAGAAGCCAGATTCCCCTGCAATGATTTAGATGTTTTGGACTTGCTTGCTAATTTGCTACGATTTCTATTCAATTTTTTTCTTTAGTTTTTTCCTTGAAGCTGTTGGGTTTCACTCAACTGTACACCTTTTAGAATAATCTGAATCAAATTTAGCTAAGCGTTGGCCATGAACTGCCTCGTTACTGATCACCCTTTAAGTTACAGTCTGATCTCCAACTCCATGAGTCTCCAGACCTAAATCTCATCAAGTTCCATTGAAGAAGGAGCCTACTTGGTCTCTACTATTAAGCAACTGAACTTGCTTTTTGAGTTTTGTTGGGGTTTTTTTGCAGACGATGATGAGTGTGGCCAGTTGCTTGTCATTTCTTACTGGATGGCCCTTGTGGCAACTTTTGATCAATGTTAAATGGCTCTAGGTCGAAGTTTGATTGGTGCCTTCAGTTATGTCTCTCGTGCCATTTGACTAGCTCCTGGTTGGCCCTGAGCAATCTGGGCACTATTTTTCTTGGCTATTTCATTGTGTTGCGCCTGAATCTCGTCCTAACTACAGATTTTGTTGATGATTGGGTAATTGGCTTCATACCGAATCTCTCTTTTGACTGACATTTTCCTGTTCGCCATTTTTTCATGGGGAACAATTTTGTATTATTGGTTTTTCCGTCTTCTCTCAATTTTCTATAGGTTTTGCTTTTGCTCATTTGTTCATTTTACTCTGATCTTATTTTCAAGACCTAGTCTTTGTAATTGTTCTTGATTTATACGAGCTAAGCCCCAAAATTTCCAAAAAAAAAAAAACCAGGATACTCTTTTTTTTGGGGAATTTTGGGGCATCAGCCCGTATATTAAATCACTAAAAAACGATTACAAAAAGAACCAGGTCCCAAACAGAGTGGGAACCAACCAGACAAACCCAAAAAATACCTAAACAAGAAGCAAGAGGAGAAGACAAAAATAAACCGGACTCAGGTATAACAGAACTAACAGACAAAGCAAAATGCTTTAACAAAAATTCGCATCCGTCTTGATCCCACTCTTCCCTGGTTGCCCGCAGGGATCAGAAGAAGAAAGCAGCCGCAAAACCTGAAGCCATCCAGATAGGGGGAGAAACCCCCTTGGTTGCTAATCAAAATAACCTCTTGAACCCCACGCAAACCATCCAAGGGAAGAGACCAGTGAAGCCATACACCATTAGTTCTACTCATCATCGTCCGGTTGTGAGGATAGAGCTTCCCCACCAAAAATCAACCCAGCAGGCAGCGAATAAAGATAGGCAATTGGCACCAAGATTCAGTACCCCAAAAAGCAATTAGGAAAAGAATCCTTAAGCTTATCCACCAGCTTCCAGTTTTCTGTTTTTGCATTAATAGCATGAATAATCTTTCTCAAACAATCATTCCCAGAAGAATCATGATCCCCAAATCTGCGCCCATTACGTTCCCTCCATAGATAATACAGTGAGCAGCAAATCACAAAATAGCAGAAATTCTTCTCAAAAACTTTCAATTTCTCAACCCCATCAACAAACTGAAAAACCTGATGCAAATTGGGGTGCAGCAAGAAGTTGTTAAGAGAGGGAAGAAGAGTGGATATCACAGAAAAAGAAAAATCACACTGAAAGAAGTAGTGTGCAATGGATTCATCCTCATTCCTGCATAAAGGGCAAACAAAAGGTAAGATAATGTTTCTCCTTGCCAACACATCAGCCGTTTTTAGACCGCCCAGCATAGCCAGCCATGTGAAGGATGCATATTTTAAAGCATAGTGGGAATGCCAGACAAACTTAAACCACGGGACCATATTTAAGTCAGAGTAAAATTCCATATGAAAGACCTTAAAAGATGGCTTGTTCGTCCCAACCCAAGAAATCTGAGGGTGTGGGTGCATCAAAATAGGGGTGGTAGTAATATGGGTGTAAACAGATTGATCCGGTTGGGAAGGAAGGGACCAACTGCCATCAACAATGAAGTCACTGACCACCCCATTCAACCGAAAAAATTGTGCAACATCTAGAACAGTATTTCCATGACACCACGGATCCCACATCATTGAAAGTGTACAGTTTTCATTAACCACATGAAACTTCAGCTTATCCTTAATTTTAATAGCAATATCAGCAATGCCCTTCCAGAATTTAGCAGTTTTTGGCTTAATATGTTTCCAAGGTGAAGAGAATTTATGCCTAAACCAAGCAGCCACCAAAGATGGTGAATTATAGTATCTCCACAGGAAAGAGCATCCAAAAGAAAAAGCCAAAGAATCTAAGGAAGGCAAACCGAGGCCACCATAACACTTAGGGAGGCACGTCTTATTCCAAGCAATCAGATGAAGTTTTTTCCCGGTATGAGTCCCATAAAATAAGAACTTACAACAAAGTTTCTCAATTTTCCTACTAATCCCTTTAGGTATAACAGCTCCCCTGATCCAGTACACGATGGTATTAACAATTGTGAATTTGAGGAACTAAATTCTACCTGCAAAAGACAAGAATTTAACTTTCCAACCAGCAAGTAGAGTAGAAAGCCTACTCAGTAGTGGTTGGAAGTGAGAAGTTTTAAGTTTTTGGTGGAAATCGGAATGCCAAGATAGGTAAGGGTGTTCTCAGTTTGGGTAAAGCCAAGTCGAGCATTGATTTCATTGGCCAAAGGGGTGTTGTGGGAGAACATGATCTGGCATTTGGCATTGTTCACAACCAACCCAGAGTGCATAGCAAAGGAAGAGAGAGCAGACTGAAAAGAGTTAGCATTATGAATAGAGGCCTCTCCAAAAACTAAAATGTCATCTGCATAAAGCAGATGATTGATCATGAAATTATTGCAAGATATGCCTTTAAAATTGCTAGCAGTAAGCCCACAAGAAAAAGCATCCATCACCACAGAGAAGAGAAGGGGGAATAAGGGACAGCCCTGTCTAAGGCTAGAGGAGGAAGAGAAAAATCCCTCTAACCCCCCATTGATGGAAACAGAAAAATAGACGTCTTCAATGCACCCCTTGATCCAGCCCACAAACTGAGGAGGAAACCCTTTTTCCGAAAGCCTATTCAAAAGAAATGTCCAGGAAACTGTGTCAAACACTTTCCGGATATCCAATTTAGCACAAAGCAACTTCTCCCCCCCCCCATTACAATTAAAGTCTCTGAGAATTTCAGAGGCAAGCACCACGTTATTAGTAGACATTCTTTGCTTAATGAAGCCGTCCTGGCTAAGGTTAATAATATAGGGCATTACCTCCCTCATTCTATTAGAAATTATCTTAGCAATAATTTTGTAAAAAACATTGCAAAGAGAAATTGGCCGGTAGTCCAAAATGTTTGAGGCATGAGAACCCTTAGGAATCAGGACAATTGCAGTAGCCTTGGCACATCTCGGGAGAGACCTAGTAGAAAAAAATTGCTTCACAGCTTTACAGACATGAGTCCTGATAATTTCCCAAGATTCTTTATAAAATTTGAATGTAAAACCATCTGGTCCAGGAGCTTTAGAAGAGGATCCAGCAAACACAACATCATGAATCTCCAAATCAGTAACCGGGATGATGAGGGAGCCAACCAGGTTGGGGGGGATAGTAGACCCAATGGGGATAGGGTCAAGCCTGAAGGGAGAGGGCAGGGTAGGAAAAGTGGAATTATAAAGTTTTTGAAAAAAACCAACAGCAGCGTTGGCAATGCTCTCAGGAGTAGAAAAATGACCTTCCTTAGTGACAAGCTCCTTAATACAGCAATAGGATTTTCTAGCTTTAATACAGGCATAAAGAAAGCCTAAATCTTCCTCCCCCTTGGAAAGACAACTGGCTTTAGCACGTTGAATAACCCAAGAGCCCCAGGCCTTATGCAGAGAGGCTAAATCTTTGTTGATAGAATGCAGGGTGGCATTAAGATTTAGGTCAAGGGGAGCATGTTGAATATGTTCAAGACAGTGCTGTTGAGAAGCAGAAAGATCCGAAATTCTTCTAGCAATAAAAGTAGCATTAAACCACTTTTTCTTTTTAATAAAATCCTTGAATTGATGAAGCTTAGCATAAAGAGTATAAATCGGGCTCCCAGAATTTGGAACAGCAAAAACAGAAATGAGCCCTTCCCAAAAACCATCCAGTTTAAGCAAGTAATTCTTAAATTGAAATCTGGTATACACTTTAGAGTAGTTGCCAGGAAGTAGAACTAGGGGGGAGTGGTTAGAGCACGAAGGAGGATCCACTTTGTAATAAGAGTTACGAAAATAATCCAACCATTGGGAGTTAGCTAAAACTCTATCTAATTTGATATGTATAAGATCATCATTCCTTTGATTGTGCCAGGTGAAGAACAGGCCCGAGGAGGGGAGGTCAAGAACAGCCGAACAAAAAATCCAAGAGTTCATTTCTTGCAATTGACTGTGATGAAGTGGCATCCCCCCCTATTTCTCCTCAACAAATCTACAAGAGTTAAAGTCCCCAAGGATGGGCCAAGGGGAAGAAATAGTGGGGGCAATACTAGCCAATTGATGCCAAAGAGAAGCTCTTTCAGAAGGCGAATTAGCAGCATAGATCACAGAAAGCATGAAAGGGGGCGTAATGGTAGAATGGACAGTTCCATGAATCATTTGAGAGGTGGTAATAGAAGGACAAAAAGAGATACCCTGAGTACTCCATTTGATCCAAATACGCCCCGGGGTTGAGCAGTTGAAGTTGTTAACACTAGATTCATCTACAAAGATCTTGTGGGAATTAATAAACTAAGGGTCATGAGCAGAAGCAGGGGGTATCTTAGCCTCCAAGATACACAACATTTCCAGGTGATACGAAGAAACTAGTTTCCGACAAGCCAGAACTCTATCAGGGGAGTTAAACCCCCTGACGTTCTAGCACCCAATAGGGCAATGGGTCATTTTCGATTTGAGTTGGAAGAGCGGGTCTTCTTAGCGCTCTTTCCCTTAGGATCCTTAGGCAATTGGAGTTGTTTGGACGCAGGTGGTTGTTTAGGAGATAAGCTGGTTGAACTATAGAATCGGGGGGCTCATCCTCAAGGGGTTCCTCTGGTTGCAATAGAGCAAACCTGTTAGGGGAGGATATGGACGGATTGTTTGGCAGGGCAACAGAGCCAATTTTAGGAGAATAGGGGGGTTGTCCCCAGGGGGGGTGGCAATTTCAGTGACCATAGGAAAATTGTCAGAAGATGAAACTTCTTCAGTCGGGGAATTCAAATTAGGAATAGGAACCAGGGTAGGTGGAATAAGAGAGGCTGGCAATGCCGTGGTAGGGGTGGGTAAGATGGGAGGGGGGATGATGGCTTGCTGAACAGGGATGATGGAGTTAGGGATAGTGGGTAATAGGTCGGTAGTGTTAGGGGGGGCCATAGTGGTAGTGGAGGGGGGGAGGAGGTAGAGGAGGTCTGTGAGGAGGTGGTGGTCTGGATGAGCGAGCCCGGGAAGAGCTCCTTCCACGAGCAGGGGGAGGTTTGGGCTGGTGGTTAATGTGACAAAGGGAGGAAGGATGAACAATAGACCCACAACCAGAACAGGGTGTCGGCTTCCAATCATACATCACTTTGAGATTGACATCATCCCCATCCAGGGAAATTGGAATCTAATCAGGGAGGGCAGAGGTGTTCTCGAGACCATAACACAAACTCTGGCATACGTGAGGCGAGTTTTCCTTGCAGTTAAAGTGTCAACCGCAAGGGGATGTCCAACAAAACTAGCGATTTTAGAAATGCCTAAAGGATTCCAAACCGCAAGGGGCAAATCCACAATTTTAATCCACAAGGGGATAGAAGAAAACTCATCTCGAGTTGGCTTGAACTTCGGGGTCCACTTCTGCATGATGAACGGCCGACCAAAGAAGAACCAGGGGCCGCCTGACCAAGCCACCTGGTAATCTTCAGGCGAGGAGAACTTAAATAGGAAGAAGCCGTCGGAGGGAAAGGAGGTCGACGTTTCCCTTGGGGTCCCAAGCACGTTTCACAGCGTTGAGAAGACTCAGATAAGTCGGACGTGGGCCAATAGAGTATCCGACCAGAGAAGAGCTCCAGTCAGGAAGCCCTAAGGCAAGATCAGCTGCTGAGAAAGGGATTTTCCCCACAGGAGGAACAAACGAGAGGGAGAAGTTCTCAGCCACCGGGTCACCTTTGTTGAGGTTAAGGGCGAAGGTTAACCCAGTCGGGTTATGGAAGGCTTGTGCATGAGGTGAAGAAACAGCCCCTGGAAGAGGGGGAAAATCCGCAAGGAATGTGGAAGGGTCCATCAGAGGAGGAAAGGGGAGGGGGAAAAACCCCTCCCCACACAGTGGCGGGAAGAACGGATGGTGGCGGGAGAAGGAAGCTAGAGCAAAACCCTAGCAGAGCTCTCCTTTTTGCAATGACAGTACCTCACTCGCTTGCGCGCTTCTTCGACCTCGAGTGATTCACGGATTCACTCATAATTCACAAAATCAGGATACTCACTCGCTGATTATGGCTTCTCTCCATAGAAGCTAGACCTCGTCATATGTACTCACCATCTATCCAAAACTCCCTGAAAGTTCTAATATAATTGGACGAACTATGAGTCACACTTGTATGTTATCCAATCAAGCATATTGGGTCCACTAAGGTAGTGTTTTATATGATTTTATAATGTAACGAATTCTCCATCATTGATCTTAGTCTACAAAAAGAAATAGAGGGTCTATGGTCGAGTGCAGGCTATTCATTATTCTATGCTTTTGGCTAAGATAATGCCGTATGTATATTCTCTTTCAAATTCTTATATTTATCCTCTAAGTTTAGCTTGAGTTGTCCTTTCTTTCTGAGAGGTCCATTATGGACACTTCTCTCTCATTCTTTTTAAAGGGTGTATTTATCATGTGGGTTGAAAGCCAATTACATTTTATGAGATTGATATGAGGCTAATTTATTGAGGTGAGGATGATGGGAGAATAATTTCTATAGTGAAGTTATCAATAAAGGAAAATGATCAAACTAAACATCTTTTCAAAGTCAGAATAATAAATCATGATAACTATGTTTTGTTTTCTCATTTTGACCATCTTGTGGGGGATTTTGGTAGATGAAATTTAGATCAACATGGTCATTGAACTCTTTATTTATGTGAATTGGTTAAAGATTAACAACTAAAAGATATGAGGGTAAAGAGGCATTAATATTGGAATGAACCTTAGGGTTGACATCAACTACAATGAGGAATTGAGATTTCAAGAATATTGTCATTTGGTTGATGATGACGAGAGCTCCCTTAAAAAAAAAAAAAATTTGTGCGCCTAAATACCATGCCCAAGCAACTAACAATGGGAGCAAATTGCAGTTCAATCTCCTTTGAAATTTTTTTTTTTTTCAAAAATCTTTCTCTTGAGGTCCAATTCAAATTTTGTCTATGAAGCTTTGAGAAACATTAATCTCCAATAGTACCCTATAGCATTCAAAGGCCTTAATAAAGAATTAGTATGTGAATTAATCTGTAAAGATTGTCAAATGAAGATATCTAAAAGTATATAATGATTTTGTCAATTACGTGGTCTCTTAAATGAGGAAAATTAATACAAATAAAAGAACCGAGAGATTCACTTGAAAACTCATAGTTAGGAGATCGTTTGGAAAGTCTCATTAAAGAGTCATCAATCATGGTTAATTTCTTCGCCAAAAGAGCCATATAGTTTTCAATTTAAGAGAATTTTAGGAGGACGTGTTTTAGATTGAGCAAGGAAATAGAAAATTTTTAATATATTAAATAGATTTTAAAGTGATATTGATATATTGAATAGTAAGTTTAGAAATGATAAACTTTCCTAAAATAGTTAACTTTAATGAATCTAGCACGCTTGAAAATATATAACATAGCAGGGATAAAAAAGAGTGGGTTCAACATGATAAAAATATGGTGGGTGGAGTTATTGATTGGGGAGGGACTGGAATAAGTTGAAGTTACGTTGCTCATAACCATCCCATAAGAGGTAAAGAGTCATTGTGGATAGTATTAAAAAGGAGATAGCCATTAGAAAACTAATGATGATGGGATAAGGAGGCAACAATTTCCTATTCATTGGATAGTGAGAAAAAGATGCAACATGAATCTTTTGTACACAATTAATGAATGGTACAAGCCCAAAATCAGCCATGGGAAGAGATGTTATGGCATTGATGTCCACAGATGCCAACATCAAAGGAAACCAAAAATGAGAAGGGGAGCCTCAAATGATTAGGGAGGTAGAGTTAGCATCAAGAGTATATCTCGGACGCATGGAGCTCAAATTAAGCAATAAAGTGCCAAAGGACATTAAAAAAATCATGTAACTATGGGTTGTCTAAGTCAGGCATATTTTTCTAGAGAGATGAGGTTTCATTGATTCGATAGTAAGGGTGTTGAGTCATGAGGGAATGGAGTGGTAATGTCAAGAGCCCCTCATGTGACTAAAGTACTTTGAGAAGTACTTCTCTACCTTTCTTCTTAAGGATTAAAATCTATTCAATATATTCAATGCTAGGCACAATGCTAATTACAAGATTTTAAATAGAGTTACTGAAAGGAGACAATTTCTTAACACAATTGATTAATGGAAATGCATATTTGATATTTTTCACAAACCTAATTTACAAAATAGAAATATGTGTGCGTGTCTGTGTGTACACTTAAAAACAATTATGATTTTATTTATGTATTTCTCTATTCTTTAATTTTATTAGTATAATATTTTAATCTTCTAACTCTATATCAAATAATTTTTTTTAAATAATCTTTAATGCTATTTAAGTTTATTTTATTTAAATTATCATATATTTTTATGAGATGATTCCAGGTCTAGTAATAGAGATAGGGTGGGCATAAAGAGACTTAGAATCCAAGATGGGAACATGACCTAATATATATATATATATATATATATATATATATATATATATATATATATATATATATATATATATATATATATATATATATATATATATATATATATATATATATATATATATATATATATATATACTTGAAGAAATTCAATTTTTTTGTCAGTGCTAGAAAAAAAAAACTTGAAGAAAATCATCATAGGTGGATCTGTTGAGAATGGTGCTTCAGATATTTAGAATTGAAATTGAGGATTGCATCACTTGAATTATTTCAATTTTCTTATCATATCAACCATTTAAGAAAAAAAAAAAAAAATGTAACTTCCATTACATAAAATAAATTTTTCTAAAATGATTGAACCTTCCATGGTCCTAGAAAAAAAAGCTATTTGCTGCCTACATAGCCTACTAGAATCAAATCACTTGTAATTTAAAAAATGACATGGGATTAATTAAATAAGTCTAATATTTAAAAGACTAAAACAACAAAGCATTTGCATTGTCATTTTCTAAGATATGATTATATCAACAACTATATATTAATATATAGTTCAAGAAAATATAACATTCAACCCTCTCTTCGTTTTGCCCTAGCGCTCTGGCGATTTAGGGTTCCTCCGCCGTCACTTTTGCGATCCGTTTTCTCTCTCGTTTTTTGGCGGTTTGATCGTTCGATCTGCTAGCCTTGGCCTCGTTTCCTTCGCTTCGGCCCCTTCTGGGCTGTTTGGATGGCTGGAAATGTTTCGTCCTCCTCTTGGGGGAAAGTTTCTGAGCTGGTGATGCATAAGAGTAAAGGTTTCTTTAATCTTGAAGATGATTCTCCTAAATCTCCGTCTAAATCTAGGTCTTTTAAAGAAGTTCTAGCTGGTAAAGCTTCGGCAGGTGATGATCTTCCATCTCTCACTCAGTCTACTTTTAATGGTGTGCCTGCGATTTTATTATCCGATGAAGAGGTTCTTAAGCTTGCTTCTCCTTTCAAGTTTACTTTGGTGGGTAAGTTTGGTCTGCGTCGACCGAACCTTGACGCTATTCGTCAGTTTTTCTCTTCCCTTAAACTATCGGGTTTTTATTATGTGGGTTTACTTGACTCTAGGCATGTTTCTATTCAACTTTCAAATGATCTGGATTACAGTCGTATTTTTGCTAGAAGATCTTACTTCATTTTCAACTGTCAAATGCGTATTTTGAAATGGACTCCTTTTTTCGATATTAAAGAGGAATCTCCTATTGTGCCTGTCTGGATTTCTTTCCCTAATTTGCGTTTGCACTTTTTTAATCAGAAGGTTTTGCATGCTTTAGGTTTAATTTTTGGTAGACCGTTACAAACGGATCAAGCCACTGCTTCTCGTACTAGACCTTCTGTTGCTCGAATACTTGTGGAAATCGACATTTCGAAAACTCAGCCGAAAGAGATTTGGGTCGGATCTAAAGCTTTTGGATATATGCAAAAGGTTGAGTTTGATAATGTCCCTGATTTCTGCCCTCATTGTAAAATGCATGGTCATGCGCAGAAAGAATGTTTTATCTTGCATCCGGAACTCAAACAAGACAAAATTATGTCTAAAGGAAAGCATGGCTCTACTGATTCTCAGAAAATGTATGTCCCTGTTAATACCAAAGGTATCATCGAGAAACCTGTGAATATGGTGGAACCGCAATCCAATGGGCATAATTTTGATATTAATGATGGCAAAAATAAGGAAACTCAGTTAGACATTGTCGTGCCTCCTATTAATCCTATTAATTTAGAGAATAGTGATGATTTAGCTGTTTCTCCTAATGTTGATGATATTGCTATGAACTCCCTGGTTAAAAATAATGAAGGTATAACTGATCCTAACCTTTTCATATCTATTGCTTCAATGTTCAATGAAACGGAGAATGATGTGCATTTAAAAAATTGTCCTGCTAAGGAGGTGTTAGATAAGCAATGTCCTTTATCCAATAGTGACAACAATGACGATTATGAAGATGGTGAATTCATTCCTCCTCCTTCTGGCAATATTGTTCATAATGATAATTCTGATAACAATGCTTCTAATGATACCTCTTTTGATGCTTCTAATAATAGTAATTCTAATGTTAACTGTCAGCTTGAGGATAATTTCAAACAGGTTTTAAGAAAAAAGGGCAAGCAAACCAAGCCTAATTTACCACCCACTCTGTCACGACCCGATTCGACGGGGACGGATCCCGCCCAAACCGGATCGCGACCAGCCTAAACAAACTAACCAGGATCTGGTTTGGGAATTGGTTTCGGAACTGAATCTTCCAAATAATTCTCAAAACGGCCACACAAACGCAGAACAACAGAGCTACTATAAATCACCAAATACAGCGGAACAAAACATCTATCTTGTCTTTTCCTCAAATACAATCATCTACAAATACAGTGCATGGCTTTTGAACAGAAAGAAAGACAGAACAGAAAAGCCATGACTGTACAAAAATCAAAAGGTACAACAAATACCTATACGAATCAGACTCAGAAATCTACTCCTGGACTTCCTTCCCTTTCCCAGAACCTGAAAACCACCAGAAAACAAGAGTGAGCTCAACAGCTCAGCAAAGCAACAAACCTCCAATCAAAACTTTCAGAATTCAAAACCAAACTCATCTGATAGAAATCAGATCAGAAATCGGAATAGAATCGTACAGATTGTCAAACCGGACATATCAGAACGAAACAGAATAGAACCAGAACAGATACGGATAAATATCAAATCAGAATCAGAGTCGTACGGATTCAGAGTACAAACAGAACATAATAAATCAACAGAGTCAGAATTATACAGAAATCAGAAAGTCAGAGTTAGAATTCACAGAGTTGTACGGAACAGAAATCGTATCAGAAACAGGACAGAATCAGACATATCACATTAACAAAATCAGAAATCAGAATTGCTTACCGAACAGATACTGAATTCGAAATCATATCAAATTAGATATCAGACAGATCAAATCATATCGTACGGAACTTATTATCGCTTACAGAACGGATACAGAAAGCAGAGTCAGATCAAATTAGATATCAGATATCAGATATATATTTAATAGCTAAATTCCCTGACACTGACTGAATCTCTTTGGATTCAGGCCCCTTATAACTCCCTTTGTGCTCACGGCACCAGAACAGATGTGCTTACAGCACCAGAACAGATTTCATCGGATCCGGAACAGAACAGATATCAGATTTTCAGATTTGAGCTCATTTCAGATTTCCCTGACACTTACTGAATCTCATAGGATCCAGGCCCCTTATAGCTCCCTTTTTATAGCACATACAGATAGCATTTCAATTCAGAAGAAATCCGGGCAAATCAGAAATCAGACAAAAATCGGGCAGCACAACGGCAGTAGACGGAATTTACACAAAATTTCCTGCAAAGAAAATTTACCAAATTCGCACAGAACATAGATAATCATATTCCAGAACATTTATTCTACTGCACAGAGAATTTACGGATTCACAAAAAAATGTAATCAACTGAAAATGCTGCCGAATCAAAAATACCCGGACAAAAATCTTTGGAAAATAACCAAAAACTGCACACTCGGCACTTCAATAATATACAGAAAGTTACGCGGTAAAAACTGAATCAATCAAAAGTTACGGACGAAAATCGGTAACGAAAACGAAATCCGGACAGAAAACACCGCCAAACTCCACGGTTCTGAAAATTGAGAAAGGCGGAATGTGCCTTACCTTGCGTACAGCAAAATCCTCAACAGTCTCGACGAACGAAAACGGACCCGCGGCTTCCCAAAATCAACTTTTCCTTTTTCTCTTTTTCTTCCTCTCTCCTCGGATCAAAATCTGATATTTTATTTTTCTTTTTCTCTCTCTTCAAAATATCTCATTCCCCTTAAGAAATGCTCAGATCGTCCTGGACGATCGCACTTCGTCCCGGACGATGTGTGCTCTGGAAAATCCTCGTCCAGACGAAATTTTCATCATCGTCCTCGGCGACAGGTCCTCGGGAGAATTTTCGTCCAGACGATCCAAATTTCGTCCCGACGAATCATACAACCAAAACTGATTTTCTGCACAACCTGTACCGATCGTCCCGGACGATCCAACTTCGTCCCGGACGAACCTGGAGCAGAACTGATATTACAATCTCCCCAACTTAAAAAAAAATGTCGTCCTCGACATTATCCAATCCAACCTCAGTCAAAACAAGTACGGGTACGACTGTCTCATGTCAGACTCCTTCTCCCAAGTGGCTTCCCGTGCAGTACGGTGCTTCCACTGGACTTTAACCATCGGAATCTGTTTACTTCGTAGTTTTCGGACGTCGTACGCCAAAATCAACTCTGGCTCTTCCTTGTACGCCAGATTCTCCTGAATCTCAACCTCATCAGCAGATACCTTCTTACCAGAATCTGATACCCACTTCCTCAAAGTGGATACATGAAACACATTATGCACGTCGGGCATCGAATCAGAAAGCAAAAGTCTGTAAGCCGCTTTCCCAATCCTTTCTAAAATTTCAAAAGGTCCAACATACCTTGGACTAAGCTTGCTTACCTGACCAAATCTGCTCACACCTTTCATCGGGCTGACTTTGACATACACAAAGTCACCGACTTGAAACTCAACGAACCTGTGCTTCTGATTGTAATACTTCTGTTGACGGTCCTGAGCTGCTTTCAATCTTTCTTTAATCAAATTAATTTTCTGAACAGTTTCATCAGCAAAAGTGGCACCCAAAGTCTGTCTATCTCCGACCTCCGTCAGAGTCAAAGGAGTCCGGCACTTCCTGCCATACAAAGCCTCGTACGGTGCCATACCAATACTGGATTGGAAGCTATTGTTGTAAGCAAACTCAATCAAAGGGATATGATCTTCCCAGCTTCCTCCAAAATCTAAAACACAAAATCTCAATAGATCTTCCAATACCTGAATGGTCCTCTCAGACTGTCCATCAGTCTGAGGATGAAAAGCTGTACTGAAATGCAGTTTAGTACCCAAGCCTTGCTGAATGCCCTTCCAAAGTCTGGAAGTAAAACGTCCGTCTCGATCAGATACAATCACGCGAGGCACACCGTGCAATCTGATAATCTCCTTAACATAAACCTGTGCCAAGCGCTCTACTGAATCAGTCTGTCTGATCGGAAGAAAATGGGCTGACTTCGTCAATCGATCTACGACTACCCAGATGGCATCGTGTCCTTGCCGTGATCGAGGAAAACCCATCGCAAAATCCATTGTCACCTCCTCCCACTTCCACTCAGGGATAGGTAACGACTGCAACAGTCCACCTGGTCGCTGATGCTCTGCCTTCACCAACTGACAGGCCTCGCATCTCGACACAAACTCCGCCACATCCTTCTTCATCCCAGGCCACCAAAATAATAGCTTCATATCAGCATACATCTTACCACTGCCTGGATGAATAGTATAGCCAGAATGATGAGATTCATACAGAATCTCCTGCCTCAAATCTCCAAATACAGGTACCCATAACCTGTTCTTGCAGAAAATAGCACCAGAATCAGAAATTCGAAGTTCAGGAGTCTTACCAGATCCAATCTGAGCAATCAACTTCGAATAATCAGAATCTGACTTCTGGGCTTCTTGAATCCTTGTCCCCAAAGTAGACTGAATACTCATCTGAGCCAAATCCAACCCATTGGAGAGAATCACCTCCAACTGCAAGCGTTCCATATCTCTAATCAGAAAGTCATCGGAAGTAAGCTGAATACCTGATAATCCAGAAGACTTCCTGCTCAAAGCGTCCGCTACCACATTAGCCTTCCCAGGCTGGTACTGGATAGTCAGATCATAGTCCTTGATTAACTCGAGCCACCTTCTCTGTCTCAGGTTCAGATCCTTCTGAGTAAAAATATACTTCAGGCTCTTATGATCAGTAAAGATCTCACAACTGACGCCATACAGATAATGACGCCAAATCTTCAAAGCAAATACTACAGCAGCTAACTCCAGATCGTGCGTCGGGTAATTCTTCTCATGTGGCTTTAATTGTCTAGAAGCATAAGCAATTACCTGACCACGCTGCATCAGAACACATCCCAGTCCTTTCAGTGAAGCATCACTGAAGACCTGAAAACCTTCCGTACCTGACGGAAGTGCTAACACTGGAGCTGAAGTCAAACAGTCCTTCAATTTCTGAAAACTAGCTTCACACTCCGGTGTCCAAACAAAAGCTACTGACTTCTGCGTCAGTCTCGTCAGAGGCGTCGAAATCTGTGAAAATCCCTTCACAAATTTCCTATAATACCCGGCCATGCCCAAGAAACTACGTACCTCAAATACCGTAGTCGGCCTTGGCCAATCAGCAACCGCCTGAATCTTCTGGGGATCAACAGAAATGCCTTCTCCGCTAATCACATGCCCCAGAAAAGAAATACTCTTCAGCCAGAATTCACACTTGGAGAACTTGGCATACAGCTGATGCCGCCTCAAGGTTTCCAACACAATACTCAAATGTCTGGCATGCTCATCCTCAGAAGCAGAATACACCAAAATATCATCAATAAAGACGATCACGAACTGATCCAGAAACCCCCTGAATACTCGGTTCATCAGATCCATGAAAATAGCAGGCGCATTGGTTACCCCAAAAGGCATAACTAAAAACTCGTAGTGCCCGTACCGAGTACTGAAAGCAGTCTTCACCACATCAGATTCCTTCACCTTCACCTGATAGTATCCGGATCGCAAATCAATCTTCGAAAATACTGAAGATCCGGAAAGCTGATCAAACAAGTCGTCGATCCGAGGCAAAGGATACTTATTCTTGATAGTGACCTTGTTCAAATCTCTGTAATCAACACACATACGGAGTGTCCCGTCCTTCTTCTTTACGAACAAAACAGGTGCTCCCCAAGGCGAAACACTAGGACGGACAAAACCTCTGTCAACTAGCTCCTGAAGCTGAACTTTCAACTCAGAAAGTTCTTTCGGTGCCATTCTGTACGGAGCTTTTGATATAGGAGCTGTACCCGGAAAAACATCGATAGAGAACTCCACCTCTCTATCCGGAGGTAAACCAACCAACTCCTCAGGAAAAACATCGGCAAACTCCCGTACCACTGGGATCTCAGAAACAGAACCAACCTCCAGGTTCAGATCCCGCACCGAAGCCAAAAACACTGGGTAACCCTTCTTCCACATTTTGCTCACCTCCAACGCAGAAATCAGACTGGAGAGAACACCTCGTAATCCCTGAAATACAACTCTCTCTCCAGCCACAAGCAAACTCACTTGCTTCTTCAGACAATCAATCTGAGCCTCATACAGACTCAGCCAATCCATGCCCAAAATTACGTCATATGAAGAAATCGGTAACAAAATCAGGCTTGACTTCCACTTCTTGCCAGCAATGTCAATCTCACAAAAACAAAACTTGCGGGCAATCAAATTACTTCCAGCCGGTAAAATCACAGAAAGAGAAATCGGCAACAAAACAGAATCCAAACGCAAAAGCTCAAAACAGCGCTCGGACAGAAAAGAGTGACTAGCTCCAGAGTCAAACAAAACACGACAGGGCTGATCAGAAATATAAATCGTACCTGTCACAACATCCGGAGCATCACGAGCCTCCTGCTGACTCAGGCTGTAAACTCGTGGCTGAACTGGAGCAGGAGCTGAAGCAACAGAACTACTCTGCTCCCTCTGAACCGTAGGTGGTCTCCGTGGTCCAGAACTAGTACTACCACCTCTTCCAGAAAATCCCTCAGGGCGAGGAGGAACAGTCCTCGGTCTTCCTGCTGCAGAACCGGTAGGTCTAACAGAGCCCTCAGGTCGGAACTCAGAACGTCGATCAAATCCAGCCTGTGGACACTCTGCAATCCTATGTCCAGGCTGACCACATCTGAAACACAGACCAGCCATCCTATAGCACTGGCCATGATGTCGCCGTCCACAACTCTGGCACACAGGTGCCCCACTGACAGATCCTGAACTCGTCGTACTGGTAGCAGTACCAGACGATTCTCCACTCCTCCTGGAGTCAGATCTGTTGACTCCGGATCCAGAACCAGTTACAAATCTCCTCTTCCCAGAGGAACCACTGCCAGAAGCCTCACCGCCAAATCTCTTCCTACTCGCAGTCCACCGCTGCTGAGTAGCCATCAGATCATTCTCAATCAGACGAGCTCGCTCCACAAGCTCAGCGAAATCAGAAATGTGAAAAGGCACCAGGGGCTGCCTCAGACTATCTCGCAATCCCCTCAGAAATCTGTAGCACCTCTCAGCAGAAGTGCTCACTAGCTGCGGAGCATACCTGGCTAGTGCAGTAAACTCAGCCTCGTACTGCATCACCGTCTTGCTCCCCTGAACCAGTCTCAGAAAACTCTCCTGCATCTGCTGTCGTGCAGAAGGGGGAACAAACCAGTCTCGAAATACCTCAGTGAACTCGTCCCAAGTGATCAAAGAGTTCAGCCTACCCTGAAATCTGGCCGCCTGCTGGCCTTCCCACCAGTGCTCAGCCTCTCCATCCAACAGAAAAACTGCCAACGGAACTTTCCTATCCGCTGGACACTGCATCCCATCAAAAGTCTTTTCCAATCTCCTCAGCCACTCCTCGGCTGCTTTGGGCTCAACAGCGCCCTCAAATCTCGGAGGTTTCAACCTCAAAAATAACTGTAAATGTCTATCAATATCCTCTGATCTGACAGTAACAGCTCTGCTCTGAGTCTCGCTCATCATCTGAGCAACAAGTGTAGCAAACTGAGCAAGTGTATCAGCACCGGCCACTGGGGCTGTACTCCCCACTGGTGCTGCCTGACTGGCACTCTGCCCGTCTGTCATGTCTGGGTCTGGCTGATCCATACAGAAAAATCCAGAAAATCCGGAAAACTATCACAAAAACAACACGAAAACAACACAATAAAAAGCCAAACGACCCAAAACTACCCCCAGACAGACTCACTGATCACTTCCTATAGCTCTGTCTTACAATCCAACCAGTTTCCAAACCAGTGCTCTGATACCACTCAAAAGGCCTTGTCACGACCCGATTCGACGGGGACGGATCCCGCCCAAACCGGATCGCGACCAGCCTAAACAAACTAACCAGGATCTGGTTTGGGAATTGGTTTCGGAACTGAATCTTCCAAATAATTCTCAAAACGGCCACACAAACGCAGAACAACAGAGCTACTATAAATCACCAAATACAGCGGAACAAAACATCTATCTTGTCTTTTCCTCAAATACAATCATCTACAAATACAGTGCATGGCTTTTGAACAGAAAGAAAGACAGAACAGAAAAGCCATGACTGTACAAAAATCAAAAGGTACAACAAATACCTATACGAATCAGACTCAGAAATCTACTCCTGGACTTCCTTCCCTTTCCCAGAACCTGAAAACCACCAGAAAACAAGAGTGAGCTCAACAGCTCAGCAAAGCAACAAACCTCCAATCAAAACTTTCAGAATTCAAAACCAAACTCATCTGACAGAAATCAGATCAGAAATCGGAATAGAATCGTACAGATTGTCAAACCGGACATATCAGAACGAAACAGAATAGAATCAGAACAGATACGGACAAATATCATATCAGAATCAGAGTCGTACGGATTCAGAGTACAAACAGAACATAATAAATCAACAGAGTCAGAATTATACAGAAATCAGAAAGTCAGAGTTAGAATTCACAGAGTTGTACGGAACAGAAATCGTATCAGAAACAGGACAGAATCAGACATATCACATTAACAAAATCAGAAATCAGAATTGCTTACCGAACAGATACTGAATTCGAAATCATATCAAATTAGATATCAGACAGATCAAATCATATCGTACGGAACTTATTATCGCTTACAGAACGGATACAGAAAGCAGAGTCAGATCAAATTAGATATCAGATATCAGATATATATTTAATAGCTAAATTCCCTGACACTGACTGAATCTCTTTGGATTCAGGCCCCTTATAACTCCCTTTGTGCTCACGGCACCAGAACAGATGTGCTTACAGCACCAGAACAGATTTCATCGGATCCGGAACAGAACAGATATCAGATTTTCAGATTTGAGCTCATTTCAGATTTCCCTGACACTTACTGAATCTCATAGGATCCAGGCCCCTTATAGCTCCCTTTTTATAGCACATACAGATAGCATTTCAATTCAGAAGAAATCCGGGCAAATCAGAAATCAGACAAAAATCGGGCAGCACAACGGCAGTAGACGGAATTTACACAAAATTTCCTGCAAAGAAAATTTACCAAATTCGCACAGAACATAGATAATCATATTCCAGAACATTTATTCTACTGCACAGAGAATTTACGGATTCACAAAAAAATGTAATCAACTGAAAACGCTGCCGAATCAAAAATACCCGGACAAAAATCTTCGAAAAATAACCAAAAACTGCACACTCGGCACTTCAACAATATACAGAAAGTTACGCGGTAAAAACTGAATCAATCAAAAGTTACGGACGAAAATCGGTAACGGAAACGAAATCCGGACAGAAAACACCGCCAAACTCGACGGTTCTGAAAATTGAGAAAGGCGGAATGTGCCTTACCTTGCGTACAGCAAAATCCTCAACAGTCTCGACGAACGAAAACGGACCCGCGGCTTCCCAAAATCAACTTTTCCTTTTTCTCTTTTTCTTCCTCTCTCCTCGGATCAAAATCTGATATTTTATTTTTCTTTTTCTCTCTCTTCAAAATATCTCATTCCCCTTAAGAAATGCTCAGATCGTCCTGGACGATCGCACTTCGTCCCGGACGATGTGTGCTCTGGAAAATCCTCGTCCAGACGAAATTTTCATCATCGTCCTCGGCGACAGGTCCTCGGGAGAATTTTCGTCCAGACGATCCAAATTTCGTCCCGACGAATCATACAACCAAAACTGATTTTCTGCACAACCTGTACCGATCGTCCCGGACGATCCAACTTCGTCCCGGACGAACCTGGAGCAGAACTGATATTACACACTCCCAGATCAACTAGAGCTCAAACTTCATCCAAGGTTTGCAATGATTAAAGCTCTTTTATGGAATATTAGAGGTATTGGTGGTAAAAGTTCTAAATTTCGTGTTCGTAACTTATGTAGAATTCATAATATTCAGCTTCTTGTTTTGATTGAGCCTTTGATTAACAATAACAAAATGCTTGCTGCTACTAAGTCCCTCGGTTTTTCCAATTGCTATGCTAATTGCTCAAATAAAATTTAGATTCTCTGGAATAATGCAATTTCTTTAGATATTATTGAGGATTTTCCTCAAGTATGCCATTTTGTTATCTCTATTTTCAATTTCAAATGCTACGCTTCTTTTATTTATGCTGCTTGTACTAAATCAAATCGTTTACCTCTTTGGAATCAATTAAGACTATTTGCTTCGATTATAAATGTCCCTTGGTGTATTGGGGGTGACTTTAATATCATTTCTAACTCTGCTGAAAGACTAGGAGGTAATGCTGCCAATGTCAGTGCCATGGATGATTTTAATTCTATGATTAGTGATTGTAATCTTAATGATATTGGTTATTTTGGTAGTCCTTTTACATGGTACAGAGCTAATATGTGGCAAAGATTAGATAGATTTCTTTTTAATGATAAATGGATTGCGGATTTTCCTTCATCTAATGTTGAACATCTTAGCAGAACTCTCTCTGATCATTCTCCTTTGCTTCTTAATGTTCAAAATCAGTTGCATTCGAATGCCTTATCCTTCAGATTTCAAAATATGTGGATGTTGCATGATGATTTCTCTAGCATTCTTTCTACTAATTGGAATGCCCCTATTTATCCTGATAATAACGTTTCTGGTATGGTTAGACTTTGGTCTAAGCTTTCTAGATTAAAGCAGTGCTTAAGGTGGTGGAATAAATGTGTTTTTAAAAATTTATTCTCTAATATTAAAGTTGCTGAAGCTAATGTTACTGATTTGGAGAATATCTTCCAAAATAATCCTATCTCTAATAATTTGTCCAATCTTAACCTTGCTAAAGAGTCTCTCCTTTTACTTCAACGTCAAGAAGAGTGTTATTGGCATCAAAGATCTAATGCTAAATTTATTGTGGAAGGTGATAGAAACACTAAATTTTTTCATGCTTTGGCCAACAAGAAAAAAACTAGAAGCTTTATTCACAAGATTATTTCCACTGATGGTACTGTTCTTAATTCTGATGAGGAGATTTGTAAGTCTGGAGTTGAGTATTTTGAGAACATTTTTACTAATTCTACTACTTGTGTTCCACTTACTAACTCTAATTTTATTCCTAATGTGATTTGCGAGGAGGATAATGTCTTACTTTGTCAAACTCCTTCTGAGGAGGAAATTTTAAATGTCCTCAAGAATCTTAACAGTAATGCTGTTGCGGGCCCGGATGGTTTCACTACAAAATTCTTTCAAGATTATTGGGAGATCATTAAAGTGGATGTGATTAATGCTGTGAAAGACTTCTTCGCTGGTAACCCTTACCCGAAATTTTTTTCTTCTACTTATATTGTTCTTATTCCTAAAATTGACGGCCCCAATCATTGGCATGACTTTAAACCCATTAGCTTGTGTACTTTTCTTAATAAATTGAATTCTAAAATCATTGCTAATAGACTCATCAACATATTACCCAGAATTATCTCTTTGAATCAAACTGGTTATGTTAAAGGTCGTAGTATTTTTGATAATATTCTGTTAGCCAGGAAATTACTCATGATATTAATGTGAAAAGTAAGGGTGGTAATGTCATTTTTAAGCTTGACATATCTAAGGCCTATGATAATCTCAATTGGAATTTCCTTTACAAAGTTCTCTCTTTGTTTGGATTTGCCAATTCCTTCATATCTATTATTAAGAACAGTATTGAAAATTATTTTTTCTCGGTGATTATTAATGGCAAGCATAATGGTTTTTTCAACTCTGTTAAAGGTATTCGTCAAGGTGATACTATGTCTCCTGCCCTCTTTATAATTGCTATGGAATATCTTTCTAGAGGGTTAAATGATTTATTTTTAAGAAATCCTGGATTAAATTTTCGTACTATCAGAGGTTTCCCTATATCTCATTTAAGTTTTGCTGATGACTTCATTTTATTCACTAATGGTTCTATTAATAATATTTCCATATTATTAGATTTCCTTTGTACCTTTCATAATTTTAGTGGGTTATCTATTAATAAAGATAAGAGCACTTTTATTGTTAGCAAATCTATCAACAACAACAAAATTGCTAGCATTCAACGTTTATGTGGTTTTGTCCCTAAAGCCTTGCCCATTACTTATCTTGGTACTCCTATTTATAAAGGTAAGAAGAGAAGTTTTCTCTTTGATAACATATTTGCTAAGATTGAGAAGAAGCTTAACAATTGGTCTTCTAACTTCTTATCTTATGGCGGCAGACTTATTCTGATCAAATCTGTTTTAAATTCTATGCCTGTTTACCTTTTTCACTCTTTATTACCTTCTATGTCTGTTTGCTCTAAACTTGAAAAAAATTTTAACAAATTCTTTTGGGGGTCTACTTTTAACAATAAAGGCATTCACTGGTCCTCTTGGGATAAAATTTGTGGCCCTCTCTCCGAAGGTGGGCTGGGTTGCAAGTCCTTGACAGATTCTGCTAAAGCCTTTTCTTTCAAACTTTGGTTTTCTTTTAGATCTAATGTTAGTCTTTGGGCTCGTTTCATGAACATCAAATATTGCTACAACAATCATCCTACTGTTTGTTTTCATAGAAATACTGACTCTTTTGTGTGGAAAAGACTTTGCAATATTAAGTGGGAAGCTGAAAAGTGCATTCAATGGGGACTTGGCAAAGGTGATGTTTATTTTTGGCAAGATAATTGGCTTGGGCCATCTTCCATTGATGTTTTACTTAGCACTTCTTCTATTAGCAATATTAAAGTTTCTAATTACATTCACAATGGCAGTTGGGATATTGCTAAGTTGAATGATGTTGTCCCTTCTTTCATCATTGATATTATTCTTCAAATTCCTCTTCAGTTGAATGAAAAGGATGTTATTTTATTCTCTTTATCTTCAACTGGTAATTTTAATTTAAAAGAAGCTTGGCATTCTTTTAGAGCTCAACAGGATAAGTCAATTATTTTCACTGCTATTTGGCACATTAATTTTCCTTTATCTTATTCTATTTTATTTTGGAGATGTCTTAAAGGTTTTATGTCGGTGGATGTTAGGCTTCAATCGAAAGGTATTCAACTTTCCTCCAAATGTCATTGTTGCTCGGATATTGAAACCATTAATCACATCTTTATTTCTAGTCCCATTGCTCAAACGGTTTGGAATTACTTTGGTAATATTGCTAATAAACCTATTTGTACTAATAATGATGATTTCATTTCGGTTAGCAAGGACTGGTTTCATGCTTATAAAGGCCATATTCTTAATTTGATTCCGATTCTTATTGTTTGGTTCATTTGGAAATCTAGAAATGAAGCCAAGCATAATGCTATTAAAATGGATGCTATGGCTATTATCTCTAATGTTAAAGTCAAGATTAATCAAATGCATTCCTATAAGATTATTTCTAAAAAAAATTTCAGCAAGTGCAGCCAGGTTGCTAGATCTTTAGGTATTTCTTTTTCTAATATTTCTAATATTGATAATGATAGAATGGTTAAGTGGATCAAGCCTAAGCCTCCTTATGTTAAACTTAACACTGATGGATCTCTTGGGCCTAACGGAGCTGGGGCTGGTGGCATTATTAGAAATAACAATGGCATTGTGTTGGCGGCTTTTGCTGCTCCTATTTACTGTAGGTCTGCTATTCAGGCTGAGATTAATGCTTTAATTCTTGGTCTTCAAGTTTGCAGTAATTTAGGGTTTAATTTTTTTTGGATTGAAGTTGATGCTGCTCTGCTTATTCAAATCAATTCGAATGTTATACCTGGTAATCCTGAGAATTATTATCTTATTAGGAAGCTTAAATTGTCTTTGACCAAATTCCATTATCACATATCTCATATATTTCGTGAAGCTAACTCTTGTGCCGATTGGTTAGCCAAGTATGGTTGTGACAGTACTAGCTATGAAGATTTAAATATTAATAACTTGCATCCGCTGCTCCTGGGTATGATTTTACTTGATAATTCTGGTTTACCTTATATCAGATATGGTTAATTTTAATTGTTTATGGTTTTGGTTCTGTTTTATGTTCTGTCTCTGGCTCTGGTTCTGTTTCGGGTGGCATATCTGGGCTGTGTTCCTGTTTTGGGATTCTTTGCTGCCTGCTACTATTTTTTGTCTCTGGGTGTATCCGAAACTTGTTATCAGCTGGTTTGTTCTTACTTTAGGCTGTTCTTGTTACAGAGGTGGCCATTTTGGTTTTGGGTTTGCTGTTGCTGCCAGTGCCCAGCTACTGCATCTTGTTTTCTCTAAGATGGTTATTTCTATCTGCAGTGTTAGTTATTCTGAGACCTTTTGGTTTGTTGATATCTGGTTGTGCCTGTCTTGCTTCCAGGTTATTAGCTTCATTGTTTGTTTAGCTGGGTGGGTATTTTGCAACCAGATAGCTATGGCATTTTCAATGTTTGTCCATGCTTCTCTTTCTCCAGATCGAGTTATTTCTGTCTGGACTGCTGGGATAGCTGGGGTTTTTCTTTTCCGTGGCTTATCTTAACTTGGATTATGTTGCTTTTTAATTTTTTGTGCTATTTACTGGTTGGTTGGAAAGTTTGCAGCTGTGGCTGCATTGATTATATTTCTATGAAATTTCAATTTCCTTATAATTTTGATATCAGCTATGAGGTGACTCAGATTTTACCCTTTTTCTGTTTTAACTTTTTGTTTAAATGTTGTCCTCATTTAGTTTTTTGGAGAGTTTCTTGCAGGTTATTCTGGATTACTCAAATGCTTCCTATCAATCACTGTAAGCCTCTCTTTGCTGTTTTTTTCTTATGTTTTTGCTTTTTTGGTTATCATTTTTGCAGGAAGTCTGTGCTGAACGAGTATATCATTAGCTTCCGTTTTTTGGGTGCTGCGGCCGTGCAGCCCACTTTTATCTATTGCATTTTTTGTAATATTAGAAAAAAGGACCGCCGGCTCTTAGGTTTTGATTTTCTTTTTGATTGTAGCTCGTATGAGCGTAGTGAGCTGGAGGACCTTTCTAAGGACCTTGTAACCTTCTTTTTTATATCAACGCATAGGCCCCTCTTGTGGGTTTAAAACTATATATATATATATATATATATATATATATATATATATATATATATATATATATATATATATATATATATATATATATAGATCCAATAATCTATGAAAGTGGAGGAGGACAAATGGTTGCCTGGCACTATTTTATAATAAAACATCTATTGGCTCTAAGCGTAGCACACTAAATCCTTTGTGAAATGGGCTCCTTAAGATAGTTTCTTTTAGATTACATGATTAATGAACAAAGTTCATCAAGCATTTAAGGGGAAAGCCAGGAAAGTAATCTTTGATAAATATATGGTCAATAATAGTAAAATGTTGGGCAAGAGGAAGGAGAGGACATACACGTAGAAAGAAAGGCCATAAGTGTAAATTATCACTAGAAGAATGCTTCTTTAGAATGTCACATCTCCTTATGTTTCGAAACTTTGGATAATCCTATCATTAAAATAAGAACCTGACTCACCTGCGAACTCCGCACGCCGGTGAACCAGGCTCGCCTGTTCGACCCCCCTGACTATGTCCCTGCGGGGTTCAAACCCCTCCCTCTTCAAACCGCTGTCTATCCAATGAGCTGTGATTCATACAATGTCATTTTTAGCTATGTTTTTTTTATTTAAATTATATTTTCTTAATAATTATTTTTAAAGCATGATTTGTTCGGATTATTTAATTTATTTAACAATAGCTATAATATTACCTTATTATTTCATTTTAATTAGTTAAATTAATTTCATAATAATTATTAAAACTTTTAATTATTTTAGTTTAACAATATTTAAATTTACAAAATGAATAATTTTAAATATTTATAATAATTATTTTTCAGAAAATTTAAAATTATATCAGAAATCAAAATTCCATTGGAAAATCTGCCGGAAATATTCAGTCAGAAATCCGCTGGAATTTATGACGAATTTATTTCTGCCTGAAAATTAGTAGAAAATTAGCATTTTTCATGTAGTGACCACATTAGAATCTTTTTGAATTGGAGGAGTAATGCTATAAATTGGCAATACCCATAACTTTTGATAGAAACTAGAGTTTGAGGGCTTACCCTCTTCTTATCATAGTTGCAAGTTTTATTTTGCCATGATATCTCCACTTGATACAAGCGTCTTTCAAATTGAGCAATAATGGGAATAATAATTCTTCCAAGATTGCAAAAAAAAAAAAAAATCTAAATAAATTGCAAAAATTTATTTTTTTATTGAATGTAAATAATGCATAATAACACATCAACTAATAAATTTGAAGAGTGTATTATTTGAATTTTTTTTTTATGGCTCTCTTAACATTTGGGAGCACATCCCTTTTAGAAATTTATTTTACATGGCTTATATAAATTGTTATTTGGTGTATTTGTTCTAAAAGGAGAATTAAAAAAGAATTTAATTATGACTATAGCTCAAAGATTAGTTATATATGTATGTATATATGTAATTGAGTATAACATATGTAGCCTTCATCAAGAACACTCTATACTTGCATGTGTTATTGACAAATTAATAGTGAAAGAGATGGGTTAGCTAAAATTATTGAACACATGACAATATGAGGGAGATGATTAGTAGATTCAAGGTTGTCAATAACTCTTAACTGTAATGGTTGTGGGGAGGAGGTAGGCACTACAAGAAAATTATGTATTTCCAGCGAAATTTTTTGAATTTTTGGCGGATTTCAAATTTTTCTGGTGGATGTCCGGGAAAAACGATTTGGACTGTAGATCGAGCGTCTAAAAAATTTTCTGATTAAAAAAAATTACCGGAAATTTGTTTTGGCGGAATTATTTCTCCGGAAAAGTTTTATGGCGGATGTCCGGTGGAAAAACTCACCGAAATAACTGAAAAACCATTTTAAAAAATTAATTCCATCTCCAGTCCGCCAACTGCGCTGACCTGCAAGAGGGCCGCCTGCGTCTTGCAACCTTGCCCGCGGTGGGCCAGCGCCCACCCACGTACCCAACATGCATATATGCCCACAGAACTCGCGTCCAACCCGCGGTGCACCCACACTCGCTACTCCAGCCAGCCCGTGCCCACGCATAACGCCTGCCTGTCCACACCGAGAATCAAACCCTGAACCTCTTTGCTTTAAGAGTGTAAACCACTCTGCTGTGATGTAAAATATGTTAAATTTCTAACAATTTTCTATTTAAATAAGCTAAACCAGGAAAACAATTTTAATAAAAAATAAAAATATTAAATAATTAAAATAAGTTATTAATATTAATAGTAAAAATTTTAATTAAATTGTAAGTTAAAATTATTAATAAATAAGTTAAGGTTATTAATAACAATATTAATATTAAAGTTATTAATAGAATAATAAGTTAAAATTATTAATAAATAATTAAACTAAATATTACTTTAACAACTAAATTTTAATGATGAATTAAAATAGACTATTAATTAATATTAATATTAAATTTAAAGTCATATTAATACTAAAGTTTAATAAATATTAATATTAAATTTATTAATATTAATTTAAAGTTATTAAACAAGGAAAAAAAATTTAACAAAAATGAAAATATTAAATAATTAAATTAATTTATTAAAATTTTTAATTAAATAGTAAGTTAAAATTATTAATGAACAAGTTAAGGTTATTAAAATTAATATTAATATTAAAGTTATTAATAGAATAATAAGTTAAATTATTAATAAAAAATTAAACTAATTATTAATTTAACAACTAAATTTTAATGATGAATTGAAATAGACTATCAATTAATATTAATATTAATATTAAATTTAAAGTTATATTTATACTAAATTTTAATTAATATTTATATTAAAGCTATATTAAAATTATTAAATTAATAATGAATTAAAATAGACTATAAAATTATTAATTAATGAATTTACGAAGATATAATCTTTTTTTAGAAATTATTAAAAATCCATCAAAAAATTCGTTGGATAGTCCGTCAAAAACAAATTCGTCGAAAAGCTGTTGGAAATATTTCATCTTTATCCGTCAGAAGGCTGCTAGAAAATAGTTTGCTGGAAATCCACCAAAAATTTCGCTAGTAATGGGCAATTTTCCTGTAGTGAAAGCTACGGTTGCAAATGAACTGGCCGAGCCGAGTCCAGTTTGTGAGTTTTCGTGTTTAAGTTCATTTATTATTAGTTTGTTCAAGTTTGGTTCGTGTTTGATTCGAGCTTTATTGTTTGTGTTCATATTTAGTTTGTATAATTTAAGAGTGTTCATGTTTGGTTCGTGTTCGGTTCATGCTCAGTTCGTTTAGTGCTTATCGAGCTTTAAACAAGCACACCTTAACGAGCTATGTTTATGAACATATTTAACAAACAATCTATTGAACAAACAAAACTTAAATTTATTCATAAACATCTTAAACCAACAATCTAGCAAACATAAACAAATGTGAAATGTCTCTTGTCATGAACAAATTCATTCTATTGAAGGTATAAAATAAAACTAAATTAAATTTATAATAAAAGCAATTGTCCATTTAAAATGAAAATATGATTAATCTATATGAATATATTTTCAATGGGAGGGAAGGTTTCGAGTTTGCCGCCTTTCATAATTAATATGTTTTAAATTCTCTAAAATAATTTAAAAAATAATAATTATAATTAAATAATATATAATATCGATTTAATAATGTTTATTTTAGTTAGCATATATTATAATGTTTCATTACTTTAAATTTTATTAATTAAAAATAATTATAATATTATGTTATAATAAATTTAAAATATTTATATTTTATATATTTATCAATTTTATAATTAAATATTAATCTTGTTTTTTTCGAGCTTTTACACGAGTTCTGAATCAAACATGAATCGAGTTTATATCGAGCTTAATGTCGTGCTTGTTCACGAGCTTCAAATGATGTTGTTCGTGAACAGAAATGAACGGAACATATTAGTATTCAAATTCATTTATTTAAGGTCGAGTATTTAAAATATTGTTCAAGCTTATTTGTTTAGTTAGTTAAACGATCACAAACGAGCTTTAATCGAACCAAGCAAGGAGTAGCTCATCAAACGCTTAGTTCGCTTGCAGCCCTAGTAAGTGCAGGGGAAAAAAAAAAAAGAAAACAAACCATGCACTAAAAATAAAGAATAAAAATAAAGATAAAGAAGGACGTTTTGGATGTTTTATTACCTTACATTTAATGTTTGACAATTAGCTATAATGTTTTCCCATCAGTGGTAACATTGAGCTTCATACTCAGTATGACATGTATCCCATTCACTTAACCACCTCAACAACTAAAGAAATTGATATAGTACAATTATCATTCCCTGTAACAAGTTGAAGAAAAGTATTCCTACATTCATTTTATTAACCGAACTGACACATATCGCCTCCTTTGTCTCAACCGGTAAGCCATGTAGATGTATGACAATTCCATACTGGCTGTGAGGTGGAGGAAAACTCATGAACTTTGTTGATGTCAACATTTATATTTCACACTAATATATGTATTAGTGCAAAGTTCTTATCAATCCCATAACCCTTAGGAGAACAAATTTATCCTCAAGGTTGTGGTTTGGGTAAGACATGCATAGATTGTCATCCCAATCTAAGTTCCATTTATATCTCCCAATAATTTTTTTTTTTTTGGTTAAAACCCACTCATGGGGCCTACGTGTTAAAATTCAAAAAGCGGTTACAAGGTCCTTAAAAAGAACCTCCAGCTCCCTACTGCTCGAAAGAGCTACAAGTAAAAAAGTAAAATAAAAACCTATGAGCCGGTGGTTCCTTTTTCTACCGTTACAAAAATAATGCCACAAAAACCTAGGTCTGTGAATAAACAAAACCCAAAAAAGGAAGCAACTGATGATCTCATTCTGCTCATACTTCCTGCCAAAAAACCAGTAATAATTTTCAAAAAATACTAATAAGCAAAATACACTAACCGTGTCAACCGTACAGCTTTTACGAAGAGAAGTAAATAACTTCCTGCAATTATATAACACATAATAAGCATAGTCAGTAATAAGAAGACCATCATTAGATCCCAAGAAACTACCTGCAGGACTATAGGATTTCCAGGTTTTACTATCAATACAGCAGACCAAAAAAGTGTCCAGAAACCAAGGAAAAATTAAGAAATTAATATCAAAGCCTTCTGTGTAGTGCTTGTGACCCAAAGTGAGAAAAAAACTGAGCACAGTAAAGATCCAGCAGAAAATCCACATCCAAATGCAAATGCAAACACCTCCGGAAAAAATACTCCAGACCAGGAACACAAAGCATAACCACAAAATCACGCCCGGACAACCCAGCAAAAGGAAGAACAAGAAAATTGCCCAGAAACTAAACACCCAAAGAACCAAAAAACACCAATCAAGAAAGCCCCAGATTATCACGCCTAACCAGATTAAGCAATTGCTCAGGCAGCTTATCAATATCAAAAATAATATCACTAGTAGCAGAACAACCAAACTTAGCCAACCAATCCGCACAAAAATTGCATTCTCTGAAAATATGACTTAAGGAGCAGTTAAGCTTAGACATGGCCATCTGAATCTTTCTAATGAGATAGAAATACTACGGATTAACAGGAATTTCCTTATTAATCAATTGAGTAACCAGCACAGCATCAACCTCAACTTGAACATAATAAAAGCCCTTAGACAGACATAGCTCCAAACCCTTATGGAGACCCATTAGCTCAGCAAAAATAGCTTTACACGGATATAAAGGGCCCGTAAAAGCTAAAATTACCTCACCATAGCAGTCACGCAGAATTCCTCCCATCCCAGCAGATAACCGGTTCACCGACCCATCAGTATTAAGCTTAAAGAACAACTGGGAAGGTTTTAACCAACTAACCAAATGCTCCCTATTACCCACCTGATCAACATTTAAATCAATGCCAATAGCCTCAGCATAATTACCACAATTTTTGAAATGTTTCTCATTAATAAGTTTAGCATAGAAACACTGAGAGACTTTATAATTAACATTCGAAATAATGACATTAGCATCAATCTTAATACCCTTATGCTTAAACTCATTTCTAGCCTTCCATATGTACCATAAAATAAAAATAGGCAAAATGTTTACAATATGACCCTTAGCAGGAATCATCCATTTAGAAAGCATAGCATAAATATTCTCATTACCCGTGACAGTGCAAGTATTGTTAACAGAATTAGAAAAAAATCTCCAAACAGTTTTGGCCATATGGCTATTAATAAAGATATGCTCAATACTCTCAATATTAAAACAACACTGACATTTAGAGGGAAGGAGAAAACCTTTATTCCAGAGACGATTATCCACAGGTTAAAACCCTTTAATGCATCTCCAAGCAAGAATAGAATAAGAAACCGGGATGCAATTACTCCACAAATTTTTAAAAACCATAGACTCAGCTTGCTTCTCTCTGAAAGTATCCCACACTAAATTAAGCTTAAAACGCCCATTAAAAGAAATATTGAAAAGAATATTATCAGTAGCATCCAGCTAAAGCGGAATACTCAGGATTTGAATAAGCACCTCATGAGGAATCATATTACCAAGCTCCATGACATTCCAAATACCATTAACCCAAAAACTGGAAACTTTAGTGTTAATAAGAGTATGAGTATTAAGCATACTATCAATAGACCCATTTCCCAACCAATTATCCTGCCAGAAAGAGATATCACCATTCCCCAACCCCCATTGAACAAATTTTTCGGCTTCCCAACTTATCTTACATAATCTTTTCCAAACCATAGAATCAACCACCTTAAAACTACAATATAAAGGGTGAATATCCTTACAATACTTAATATGCATAAATTTAGACCAGAGACTATTGTTAGTCCTAAAAGTAAACCATAACTTATGAGAGAAAGCATGCACCATATCCAAAATACTCTTGCTTCCCAAACCACCTTCATTAACCGGCCCACAAACTTTATTCCACGAAGCCCAATAAATACAAGAATGCTCATTATTGGCTCCCCAGAAAAATTTATTGATAAGACGTTCCAGTCTCAGACAAGTGGCAGGAGAGGGATGAAGCGTGTGAAAAATAAAAATAGGAATCGAATTTAATACATGCTTGATTAACAATAATCTACCTCCAAAAGATAAAAATTTAGTGGTCCAATTTGAAATTTTACTTTGAAAAACATTGAAAATATCTTCAAAAATAGAAGCTTTTTTCCTTCCCTTAAAAATAGGCGTACCCAAATATTTGATAGGAAAATAAACACAATTAAAATTGCACACTCTAATAATCGCATTAATTTTGGCATTGTTAACCGACTTAGAAACAATGAAATTACTCTTGTTTCTATTAATGTTGAGACCACTGATCTTATGAAAACCTTCCAGAAACTTGACCAAAATTTTAATATTGTTAATGCACGCATTAGAGAAAATAATAAAATCATCAGCAAAACAAAGGTGAGAGATAGGAATACCCCCCCAAAGTACGATACTGCAAAGAAGGGTGTCTCATGAATAATTCCTCAAGACTTCTGGACAGGTAATCAACAGCAATAATGAACAAGGCAGGTGAAAGAGGGTCACCTTGTCTCAAACCCTGAGAGGACTTGAAAAAACCATGACTAGCTCCGTTAATAATAACAGAAAAATAACAATTATCAATACTGTTTTTCACCAAAAGAATAAAAGACTCACTAAAACCGAATAAGGCAAGGACTTTATATAAAAACTCCCAATTTAAATTATCATAAGCTTTAGTGATATCTAACTTAAAGAAAATGTTACCACCTTTGGTTTTGATATTAATATCATGAGCAATTTCTTGAGTAAGAAGAATATTATCAAAAATACTTCTACCTCTAACAAAACCCGTTTGATTTCGAGAAATAATTCTAGGGAGAATGTTCACCAATCTGGAAGAAATAATTTTAGAAACCAATTTGTTAAAGAAAGAACATAAACTTATCGGTCTAAAGTCATTCCAATCAATAGTAAGCTCTTTCTTAGGAATTAAAATAATATTAGTAGAAGAAAAGAATTTGCCATAGGATTTCCCAGAGAAAAATTCCTGGACAGCTTCAATAATATCAATCTTGGTGATCTGCCAAGTTTTAACAAAAAATTTTGTAGTAAAACCACAAGGACCCGCCACAGAGTCTATGTTCATATTTTGAATGACATTCCAAATCTCCTCCTCCAAAGGAAGTTTAGTCAGCATAAAATTATCAGTTTCAGAAATACAGCTAGGGACAATGTAAGGATTTTTAATGGCCTGAGAAATAAAATTACTATTAAAAAAACTTTTAAAATGATCCATACCCGAATTGATAATGGAGATCTCATCCTCCAAAATCCTCCCATCTTTATCCAAAATTTTAAAAATATAATTCTTAATTCTTTTTTTATTATACATAGCATGAAAAAATTTTGTATTTCTATCACCTTCAACCAAAAACCTAGTGGTAGCCTTTTGTTGCCAATACATCTCCTCTTGCTCATGAAGAGCAAAAAGCTTAAGCTTAGCATTATTAAGATTTGCAATGTTACCACTAAGAGGATTCAAAGCCACAATTTTCTCCCAGTCAACCACCAAATTTTCGGCCTCTTTGATATTATCAAAGAGGTTTTTGAAGACATGCTTATTCCACCATCTGAGCACTTGTTTTAATCTACTAAGTTTATTCCACAATTTAGCCATACCATGACAATTATTATTAGGAAAAATAGGAGCTTGCCAATTCATGCTAACAACATTTAAAAAGTCCTGATGAGAGATCCACATGTTTTGAAATTTAAAGGCAGAAGAGATAAAATCCTTGTTGGCAGTAATAGATAAAAGTAAAGGCGCATGATCTGAAGCAGTTCTACTTAAATGTTCAACATGTGTCATATGAAATTTAGCAATCCAATCGTTATTAAAAAGAATTCTATCAAGACGTTGCCAAAGATTACCTCTGTTCCACGTGTAAGCACCACCGAAGAAACCAATGTCATGCAAATCACAATGAGTAATCATGGAATTAAAATCTTCCATAGCTTTAATGATAGGCAAAGCTCCTCCCAATCTCTCACTAGCAATAGCAATGGTATTAAAATCTCCCCCAACACACCACGGCCCCATGTTAGAAGAAGAAAAACTACATAACTGATCCCAAAGGGACAACCTGCCTATTCTGGAACAAGCGGCATAAACAAAAGAGGCATTACAATTGAAATTAAACATATCAATACTAACATGAACAACTTGAATAAAATCCCCTAGAATATTAATTTTAATAGCATCCTTCCACATAATCCAAATTTTATTAGAGCAATTAGCAAAAGAATGGGAGAAACCCAATTTAGAAGTAGTAGAAGCAATTTTATCCGAACTAATCATAGGTTCAAGTAAAACTAATAAGTTAACATTGTGAATTCTACAAAGATTTCTAACTCTAATCCTAGAGTCCTTTCCCCAACCCCACGAATATTCCAAATAAGAGCCTTAACCATTAGAACTACCTTTAATTTTAGCTTGAGTTCTAGTGGATCTTGGTGTAGCCGGGATAACCTGTTTACCTTTTTTCTTCCCTTTTTTACTACTCACCTTAATAAACTCCTCCTCTCCTAAAGAATTAGAAGTGGAGCCTTCATCCTCACATTTTTCGGACTCTTCTTCCCCATTGAAAGACTGGTTGTTGATGATTCTATCCCCAATATCAGAAGGAACAATTTCTCCTTCTTCACTATCACCAATATCAGAATTAACATTTATAGGAACAATAGCAACAGTATTCGACAGCTTAGTATTCAAAGCAATATTTTCATGATTAATAACATTAACTTGAAGCATAGATTCAATAGAAACATATAAATTAGGATTTAAAACATCCTCTTTTCTGCCAACATTACCTTCCACCGCAGCTTTACCAATAGTAGAATCAAAAGAAAAATTACCTTCCACCGCATTTTTCCCAACATTTTTCTCATTAGTTATCTCAATAGGAGTAACAGGTTTCGAATTTACCTGGTTAGATTCCAGAGCAAGCGCAATCTCCCCTACAGGATTGCCTTCCGACACCACGGTTCCCTGTTCCTTAACAGTCAGCTCAGCATTAACCACATTAGAACCCAAATTTTTATTTCTTTTTAAATCAGGATGAAGTTTAAAGCAATCAACAACCCCATGACCATGCATCTTACAATGGGTACAGAAATCCGCCACTTTTTCAAACTCCACCTTTTGCATGTAACCAAAATCCCTGGATCCAACCCAAATTTCTTTTGCAAATTTCTTTGAAATATCAACTTCCACAAGAACCCGAGCAACAGACGGCCTCGTCCTGGAAGCCGTCGCTTGATCAATTTGCAATGGTCTACCAAAAACAGAACCTAATGCATGTAAAACTTGAGGATTGAAAAAATGTAAGCGTAAATTTGGGAAGGAAATCCAGACAGGCACAATGGGAGATTCCTCATGAATATCAAAGAAAGGTGTCCACTTTAAAACTTTCATTTGGCAATTACAAATAAAATAGGAACGTCTAGAAAAAATGCGACTATAATCCATGTCATTGGACAACTGAATGGCAACATGACGAGAATCCAGAAGACCGATAGAGTAAAACCCAGAAAGTTTGAGATTAGCGAAAAAAGAACGGATGTTATCAAGATTTGGTCTACGAAGATTAAACTTCCCCACTAAAGTAAATTTAAAAGGAGACGCCAGTTTAAGAATGTCCTCATCAGAGATGAGAACAGCAGGAGCACCATTAATCACAGACTGAGTAAATTTGGGCGCGTTCTCACCTTGCAGATCCCCCGATAAAGCATCTTTAAAAGACCTAGTAGGAGATTTAGAAGGAGCATCACCTTCCAAGTTGAAGAAACCTTTGCTTTTACCATGAATCGGACTGGCTATCTTCCCCCACGGGTTTGAGGAAGCCATAACCACCAGATTTTGCCCCCCAAAAGGGGAAAAAACAGCAGCGCCACTAGAATACCTTCAAGAAGGAGCAACCAACAGGAAAGACGGAAAACAGCAAAGCGAAATGGCCGGGAGAGGAGAAATCTCGCAGAACCCAAAAATCGCCTGGAGGCGGCTAGGGCGAAAGACGAGAATGAATGGAATTATATATATGATATCTCCCAATATGTTACATGAGGTGTTGTTGTTGAGTGCCACTAGGGGTGTAAATTCGGGTCAACAGGTCGGGTTCGAGTCGAACCCAGAATTGACCCAGCACTGTTTAGGTCAACCCAAACCCGACCCATTTTTAAAAATGGGTCAGGTTTTCGGACCCGAACCCGACCCGCTTCGGGTCAACCCAACCTGACATGGATTTTCCAATTCGACATCAAGGAACACGTCAAGCTCCCGTCGCTACGTACAGTTCCGGTGAGGCGGTGCCGCGGCTAGCTGGCCGGCTGTCCCGACTTCAGGCGTCAGGGGCGGAGCAGCGGCGTCAGGGGCGGAGCAGCGGTGTCAGCGGCATTGCGGCAGAGGAGCGGCAGGCTGGCAGCACGCGACGCCAAGCCAGATAGCCAGTGAATTGACTTGACGGCGTCGACGCGAGTCACGCGGTGCTTCGGCGGTTCGGCCCTCAGGCTCGAGTTCGGCCGTTCGGGACTTGCACCGCACAGGCGCGCCCCGCGCACGCGCGAGACTAACCGCTTTGGGACTCCCGCGGACTTGACACTTGATGGTTGACAGCTGACGCTTCGGACAGGGGCGCAGGGCACTTGATGCTTCAGGCAGGGCGGGCAGCAGACCCAGGCAAAGAATTTTTTGGTCAATTTCGGGTTGCCGAGTCAACCCGAACCCGACCCATTGTTTGAAATGGGTCAGTTTATTGAACCTGAATCTGACCCATTTCACAAACGGGTCGACCCAAACCCGGATTTTTCTGGGTCGGGTTTCGGGTCATGTCAAAAATTGACACCCCTAAGTGCCACGTTAGAGTATTTTCTATAAGCAGGGAATGATGGTCGATTAGATGATGAGGTTAATAGTCGCAACATGATCCTTGAGAAGAGATGATGTAGTAGCATACCTAAACACTAAATTGCTCATCATAAGACTTCTATGACCAATCTTAGCAATCAATTGCAACTATTATGATTAAAAAATTGGCACAAGTGGTTAATACCAAAAAAATTAAAAATGTTGTTTGAAAAAAAAATTGGACTGACTTTATGAGAGTTGTTGGTTTTGAACCAATAGTTCAAGCATAATCCATGGTCTTAGTTTTGGACCCTTAATAAGAGTATGAAAGTTTCTTAATAGATGTTAAAATCCTGAGAATTAAAACATAATTCACCCTAAAGTTTTCAATTGAAGTAATTCATCTCTAAGAATGTTTGAAGAACCACACATGAGTAAATTTTTTAAATATCACAAGGAACCCTCATCATTATACAATTTTATCACTATATGAAGGGTCTTATCTTCAAATTATGTCAAATGTTCATTGTGATCAATTAGTCCCATATTATTATCCAATTAGGAGCTCTTAAAGTTTATTAGGAATAAGGTTGATAGGCATAAAAGTTACTTAGGATATAACTTTCTTTAATAAAGCAAGTTAGGATAGATCATAATGATGCTCACTTTTGGATAACTTCATGTATGATCCACCAAAATATGTAAATCAAGCTCATCACAATGATTTCCTTTTATTGAAACTTTTGAAAAGGGCATGCCAAAATAGCCACAACACTCACTTTAATATATAAGGCTTCATGTGATGACACGGGCTAAATAGTTGGATTATAAGGGAATGATGAAAATGGAACAATAATAAAGGGCTCAAGAAAGATGAGGCCTAAGAAAATAAAGGTTATGAATGTTCACTTCAAAATCCACTTTAAAATTAAAATGATTAATCATTCACTTTGTTGCTCAAATAAAGAAAATTCTTCCATCAATTCATATTTAATCCATAAGGAAAAGAAGAATGAAAGCTTATTAGTAGCATATTCATATTTTAATTATCTCATGTGTGTAATATATTACATTTACCTCATGAGTTCAAAGTTTATGTGAACTTACTTTGGTGATAGCAAACAAATTATTAGAGATATTTATATTATTTTTAAAGCGATTTCAATATAAAAAGATTGCATAGATTAATATTTTAATTGATGAATAATACCCTTCAAGAAGCGGAATGCTGTCCATATTGCTCAAAACTTCCCATTGCATGGAATAGATCAGAAGTATTCAAGATTGATGATGCTTGCAACTCGATATTATATTGAAAGATGGTAGTTTAGTGACTTTGAACATGGATTTTATTCATGCCAACTTAGGTAGGCTTGAAAGAGATGGTTGGCAAGTTTGTTGGGAGGAGGTTGGCTTATTTTGTGCTTAGCAATGAATTATAGTGCAAATGTTCAGTTTTTGGAGATTTTTAGTTGTTCACCATCTCTCCAGATTGTTTAATTTTCCTCTTTGATAGTGCCAACGCATGGGATGTCATTCTTATGGGTGGGCCATGGGTTGTTGGTGGACATATTATTGGTATGGATTGTTGGTCGCCATCATTCTCTCCCCAATCGATGATTGGCATCTCTTCTCCATTATGGATCCTCTTGCCCAATATTTGCACTAATGCATTGGGACAACACAAATCTTGCTCATATAGCATCTTTTTTAGTCAACCACTTTGGGAGGATGGACATACCCTCTTAAAATGCAAAGGACTGAATATTAGGCCTTGGTACCGAGCTCCCTCCTAGAGTTTATTTGGATCTCAGGTCTGCATGACAATTTCTTTCGAAGGGTCGAATATGAGGGGATCTTCCAACTTTGCTTCCAATGTGGCCATGTTGGGCACAAAATAAGTCAATGTCCCAATGTTCCTTTATCTTCCAAGCAACCCTACCTATAAGACCAAAGAAGTTACGCTAAAATGCAAGCAAATTAGCCTAAATTCATCCTTAATTCAGCCTTCTGTTTTTCTCAAAAGCAACAACATCCCCTCTTCTATGTCTTTCATGTCACTAATTGTAGCTCTCCAAAGGTAACTACAAACCTAGATTCTTCTTCCAAGAACCAATCAGCCTTCTAACCACCCCAAATAGAGCCTATGCTGACACCGGACCGGAGGGGGCTCGACGAATCCACGTCAATGATCCGGTGGTCGGGGCTGGATAACTCGAAGAACTCCTTGGAGGAAGGATCCACCACCTAAGAATCACTCTTAGGATACAAGAAAACAAGCAAACTAAACTCAACTCAAATATTATTCCAATCCATCCTATTACAAGACACTCGCCTATATTTGTAGACTTCATGTAGCCACATAATATGCTACACAAGAGATAGAGCTACACCAATCACTAATAAGAAAATACAATTTATTTATATTGACATAACTACATCATTTTACCAGGGTAGGAGGGAACTTCGAGCTTGTAGAAAGATGTCCGGTTTGCCACAGTAAGGAGACGATTTTTGTTGGCTGAACTAGTGTGGATAGGTCCACCTGGTGTCATTAAGCCTTCGATAACAATCCAAGTGAACATCAACTTTGTGGCTATAAAAAACATCACATAATAATATTTTTTTTCTTCTCTTCTTGAACTTCACAAAAATATTGCTTGACAAGTACCATCTCCCATATTTTCCCCCTGAATCCATCAAGTTTTGGAGAAAGCTGGTTAATCATCATATTAACCAACTCTTCACAAGGATAATTGATTGACGCAGCCCATCAAGAAAATAATTTTGCAAGTGCAACAACTCTCCTTCATTTTCATTTGTAGGTGAAATATCCAATAAAGAAATATTTTTAACATTTGCTAATTGGCCCAAAGTATTGAGATTATTGCTACTTAATTTTTCGATTGTTAAGATTCATGCAACATATATATTTTTAATTGTTCTAATATTATTGTGTTAATTACAATTTCTCCTAACATATTTTAGATGAATTATTTTTGTTGTTTGTGTGCACTAATATTTCAGGAAAATCATACTCTGGATTGTTGAAGACTTCAAATCAGATTAGATTATGGTTCATTGTAAATGAAGTATGTATTTTTATTTTTATTGAGTCTGAGAGAGTATGATTGTAATTGAGTAACTGTGCATATACACACTAGAGGAGTGTTTAAAATTATAAATTTTTAAACTGATCGTATTGTACAAACTCTTTTTGTACGGGACGATTTATTCAGTTATTTTCCCCTACAAGCAATCAAATGAACTGCATGTAAAAAAATTTTCTAAGTACTGATCATACTGTATGAAGCTCCTTCGTACGTACATCTTCCAGGATATGAATTTGACGAGTCACTTTTCGTCCAGAAGAATTCATTATTTTTTCTGAACTGATTGTATTGTACGATGTCGTCATCGTACGTACGTCATCTAGAGTATGAATTGGACAAATACCTTTTCGTCCCGATGAATTTAAAAATGTTATGAACTGATCGTACTATACGATGTCGAATCGTACGTACGTCATCCAGAGTATAAATTGGACGGGTCCCTTTTTATCCTGATGAACTTAAAAATTTTCTGAACTGATCATATTGTACAATGTCGTATTCGTACGTACGTCATCCAGAGTATGAAAATGCGGGGTCCCTCTTTGTCCCGACAAAGATGAAAATTTTTTTAACTATTTGTAAAGTACGAACTTGGTTCGTACTAGACGATCATCGTACATGAAGTCATTTCATACATATTCATAAAAGGTTTATACGAAACATTTTTTGAACTATTCGTACGTACGAACATACAATCGTACATGCTTAAAATAGAAAATTTCAATTTTCTAGATGGTTTTTCGTGTATTTTATATAAAAGGTCCTTAAAAACTGACGTGAAAGAGTTATTCATGATTTTTCAAGAGCAAGTGAAAGAGTATACTTGGGAGAGTGTTTGAGAAAGATTTCTTGCAAGAGAAGTGTTAAGGGTTCACAAGATTACTCAAGGGTAAAGATCTCTTTGTGTTTTTTTATTACAACTCTTCTTTTTCTTCTTTCTAGTTGCACAAGAGAATATCTTTGAAGTAGACGATGGTTCTCTACCGACACTTGGAGAGTATGAACAGATGACAGTTCTCTACCGACACTTGGAGGGTGTGAAAGGATGACGGTTCTTTGCCGACACTTGGAAAGTGTAAAAGGATGACGGTTCTCTACTAACACTTGGTGGGTGTGAAATGACAATGGTTCTCTACCGCACTAGGGATTGGTGGAAGAGATGAATTGTAAAGACTTCTCCATCTTGCTATGGGTGCTAAATGAGAGTCACTTTTTGTAATAGTGCAATACCTGAAGAGGGAGTCTTCAGGGAGTGGAAGTAAGTCATGTTTGACCGAATCACTATAAATCTTTGTATTATTTTATTTTTTGCATTTTTATTTTCTACAATTTTTATTATGGTTAAAAAGGCTCAATTCAAAAGATAATCAAAGTTGAAAAGTTATTAAAATGGTTTTCTAATAAAAATCTAAGAAAATTTTTTTAAATTACTAATTCACCCCCCCCCCTCCCCTCTTGGTTAGCTTTGGGACAATAGCCTAGGTTTAACAACCTATACGGAATTAACACAAAGAGATAACAATAGATGGAAAAACATCAATATTCTTATTTTCAGTGGTTTTTAATCCATCATATGTGGGTTGATCAAAATCAAGAACTTCAAAGAATATGTCATTGTCATCATACTCGTCATATATGAGATCATCATAGGGAGACAAATTCGACGATTTTGGCAACCAATCTTCAAATATTTCAAAGATGTACTTGATCAAGGGTGGGGTGAAAGATTGACGAGGTGGTACTTCAAACACGTCGTTGTTAAAAGAGATAACTTATAATCTAAGAAATCCTCTCCGTCATTGGTTCATAAGCATTCGGTCTGAATGGAGGATTTATAAGCTGCCAACGGAATAGATTTTCCTTGTGGTCGGATGCCAGCAATGTCCCGGGCAAGAGGGCTCAAATCTTTCTTTCATTCCATCTTTGAAAATTGTAGTTTGAGTCTGGCAATTTCTTATAGTAGATCTTCAATTTCCTCTTCTTGATGTGGTTGCTGCATTGTTCATCGAGGAGGCATCTTGCTTCTATTCTTTAAGAATCTATTCAAGATAGTCAAGAACAACTGTGGAACTTGGAGACATTCATATGAGTGGAGAAGTTGGTGCCTGACGATGCTCCGCCTAGGACGGTCAAACTAGAGGCATGGAGGAGATGACGATGACTTCAACTTTCTTGGACGGTTGTGAAAACAGGATGGCAATTGGACCACTTTGGGAGGCAGAATTGTTGTTCTTTATGGCTTTTTCTAGTTTTCTTTGAGATGTCATTCTTCCTAGGACGAAATCATCTATCTTATCAAAGTAATCAGAGACAAAGAGAAAAGGAGTACATTTGGAGTGTAGTTGGAGGAAGGGTTTGGTTGAATGCTGGAAAAAATCAATTTCAGCCTTGGAAGGCAGTAGGTTAGAAGCAGTTTGCATACACCTTAGGGAGGGGAGGAAAATTTGTTGTTCAACAGAGGTGGAAGTCCAGGTGAAAGACTGTTGGTTTTGGCGTCAAAGAAAAGATGGCTAGGATTACTGCGGTGGAAAGGGGAAAGCAAGAGGGCAGCCACCACCTAGACCAAGTCCAGGATACATAAAATAAAACAAGAAAAGCCTTCAGGTTCTTCCATCGAGGCCAATTCACCACCGAAGACAGGTCGCCATCGAAGATCAATGAGGCCGGCAGTTTGCCACCAAGGATCAAGATAGAGTTCTAATGGCTTCTTTTAGCACAAAAAATCAATGGCTTCTTCCAGCGACGGTCAATGATGCCGGCGGAGGCGACACGACGATGAATAAGAATGCCAACAACTTGACTGCTCTGATATCAAATAACACCGGACCGGAGAGGGGTCGACAAATCCATGTCGATGATCCGGTGGCCGTGGCGAGATAACTCAAAGAAATCCTTGGAGGAAGGATCCACCATGTAAGAATCACTCTTAGGATACATGAAAACAAATAAAATAAACTCAACTCAAATTTTATTCCAATCCATCCTATTACAAGACACTCGCTTATATTTATAGACTTAAGGTAGCCACATAATAAACTACACAAGAGATAGAGCTACACTAATCACTAATAAGAAAATACAATTTATTTATATGGACGCTCCTGCGTCATATGCACTCTCAACTTTAACAATTTACAAACAAACAATATGAGAAAGAGCCTGTTATATTTGCTCACCTTGGTGGTGGGGAGGATATTACATATAGGTATGGGACTTCATGTGTAGTAACTAGATGATGAACTAGAAAGCAAAAGAAGAACCTACCCAATGAATGTATAAAATATATAAATGATTTCTCCTCTTTTTTGCAAGCATCTAGAGACTGGCACTAATTGGGAAGTTAGTGTACCATCCAAGCTAGTAGCTCCTTGCATGGACATTGATGAGCTTTTTCTAATTTCACTTTCAATAGGTCTTTAGCTTGGTGCCTATTGATCATAAAGAGGATTCATGCATTGACAATGCCTGGTTTCTTTTAGGCATTTTTTTGGGGTTTTGACTTTTTGTCGACCTTTTCATTTCATGCATTACTTTTGAAAATAGATGGGATCCATTGCTCATGAGGTTTCATTTTCTCTTTTTGATGTGCTCTTTGAGCATTTAGTGATTCTTGTATATCTTATATATATATATATATATATATATATATATATATATATATAATGAATGATCTAGTGACTAAGAATGGCCATTGCAAGCTAAAAAGGATATTAATGAAAAAGAATGATATTTTGAGAGACCATTACAATCATTAAGAAAGTTAGCTTTGTATTTGTGAAAAGATAGGTTCCTTTGGCTATTTGTGAAACTTGTTAAAAAAAATATTTTAAAATATTTAAACTTATTTTAATATTCTAAATATATTATTTTTAGCTAAATAGACTTTAGATAAAATTTACAACACAATTTAAGAAACACTTTTTTTCATACTAAGTGAATTGAAATGCATATGCATAATATATATAAACTTTAATATTAGTCAATTTATTTTTTATAAAATTTATTTCATGCCATACACACAAAATCATAAATAATATGTCATATGTCACAAACATAATTTTGAGAATGAAATATGGTTGGGATCAAAAAGGCTTATTTCCCAAAAAATAAAATGGATTTTGAATTTATGCTACAATGCAATTTGCGCTATATGACATTTAATTTTCTTCATTTTGATTGTTTCATACTATATCCTATTTCAAGAAAAAATGATAAGGTTAGCCACATTATGATAAATTATACTAATCTTGCTCAAACCCTAAGTGAAACAAATATTAATGTGAGACATGACTTTTTAATCTTACGGCTCATAATAGCATTAAAGGTTCAACTGCAATTGATGTTAAGTTGTTAACATTCGACATGCATTAGACACACATGTTGTATATCTGATTTAAAAAAAATTGCATCTCGAAAAATAAATTTAAATTTTGTAAGCCAGTCAGAATATTGCATATTAACCTTTTCTTTAGTCCTAAATGGCTAAATCATATTTTATTTCATTCAATCTTGCGAGTTATGTCGGGTACATCGACTATGGAAGCCTTATATTTATTAAGATGATTGATGGAGAAATATAGAGAAAATAAGGAGGATCTGCATATGATATTTATTGATTTAGAAAAAGCATATGATAAAGTTCCAAGAGAAGTGCTATGGAGATTTCTTAAAAAAAAAAGGAGTTAGTAATGTTTATATTCAAATCATTAAAGATATGTATGCAGGAGCTATTACTTATGTTCAAACACAAGCTGGTTCGACCAAGTATTTCCCTATCTCGATTGGGTTACATCAAAGATCAGCCTTAAGCCCATATCTTTTTTGCTTTAGTCATGGATGTTCTCACCAAACATTTGCAAGAGGATGTACCTTGATTCATGCTTTTTGCTGATGAAATTCTTCTTGTTGATAATACTAGAGAGGGAGTTGAAGGTAAACTTGAATTATGGAGGTCAACCTTGGAGTCTAAAGGTTTTCGCTTGAGTAGATCAAAAATGAAATACATGGAGTGTAATTTTAGTAGTAATAGACCTAGTGAGGAGATTGTGACTTTGGACGATCCAGTCATTAATAAGAGTACACTTTTTATATATCTTGGATCTATTGTTCAGAGTGATGGTAAAATAGATGGGGATATTATCAGCAGAATTAAAGTTGAATGGTTGAAGTAGAGGAATGCATCGGGCTTGTTGTGTGATAGAAAAGTACCTCTCAAACTTAAGGGAAATTCTATAAGATGGTGGTGAGGTCTGCAATGTTTTATGGTGTCGAATGTTGGCCATTAAAAGAGAAGTATAATACTAAGTTAAGTGTGGTAGAGATGAGGATGCTCAGGTGGATGAGTGACTTTACTCTTAGAGATAGGATACAAAATGAGCATATACGTGAAAAGGTTGGAGTAGCTCCAGTAGAAGATAAGATTAGAGAGAGTCGCCTTAGATGGTTTGGTCACATAAAATGGCGGTCTTCCGATGAACTAGTTAGGAAAGTAGAGGTACTAGATTTGACTTATGTTAAGAAAGATAGAGACAAACCTAAAAAGACTTGGTTAGAAAATATTAGAAATGATCTTTCTTTATTAGATTTAAACAAGAATTTGACTTTTAATAGGACATAATGGAGGAAAAGGATTCATGTAGCTGACCCCACATAGTGGGATAAAGGCTTGGTGTTGTTGTAGTCTTGCGAGTTATTCCAACCTCTTTTCCCATTTCAAGCTATTAGATTTTAGGATTTACTTTATAAATGATTGCAACATTTATAAATATTGTAACCATGCGAATGCTTGATAATTTTATTTTAAATAAGTTATATATGATTTAAAGTGGTCTATGCAGGATCTTTATTTTATAAATACTTATGAAAATTATTTAAAATTTAAATATTTGTAATTATATACTACGAGTTAACTTTTTGAATGGAGTATTGATTGGTATATTTGAGTTGAGAGTGAATTTGTAAAAATCAAAGCATTATTAATATGATTATTTTATTTTAAAAAACAATGATTAGACTAGAATTAATTTTGTTACAAATATCAGATGAAATCAAACTAATAAAGGTCTCTGGGCTGGCCGAAATGGCCCGTTATCAAGTTAAATAAGGCCAGCTTATGGCGCGATTGCAATGGAGTGATTTTGCCAATTTACTAACTCTAGGCCCATAAAAAAGCCCATTCCAAGACTGCTTTCAGTTGCCCAATTTCATCGAATTATGTTGTCAATCAATAATTATGTCAATACTCGAATGAAAGATCTCATGAAAGCCTATTGTTTTTTCACGTTTTGCTTTTACATTTTCTTGAATCTTTTTTTTTAAGTATAAAAATTAAAATTTTTATACTAGAAAGTTATTTGAAGAAGCAGTAAAAAAATCATCTCAAATTAAGGCTTCGTTTGGGACGGCTTTTTTATTGCTTTCTAAAACGGAGTTTTAATACAAAAATAAAAAAATTTGTACTAAAACTCCTTAGTACAAATTTTTTTATTTTTTTATTAAAACTCTATTTTAGAAAGCAATAAAAAAGCCGTCTCAAACGAAGCCTAAGTCTAAGACTTCATTTGGGACGACTTTCTTACTGCTTCTTAAAACAGCTTTTTACTATAAAAATTAAAATTTGTGCACTAGAAAGCTTGTTTAAGAACCAATTCCAAAGCCATTCCAAACGAAACCTAAGGAGGAGAGTTTTTTATTGTTTTATTTTTTAGACAACCATAATTTTTTTGGTGACTACTTTTTCTCTTTTTTGTTTTTTAAATATCAGTGGGAAAAAGTTATTTTTTGCAACCAAAATAGCTAAGTTGTTCTTCTCATAACAACTTTATAAAACATGACAGCCGTCCCAAACAAACCCTAAAAATCCTATCAACATAAAATCTATCAAGTTATCTATGATGTCATTCTTGATTCCAATATGCGATACTCTCATTGCCCTGGTGATATAATCATTTATAAATATATTATTAATAATTAAATGCCTATTTTAATATGCTATTTATGACACTCAATTTGACGATCTGTCTTCGCAAAAAAATTAGATTTATATTGAATAATAATTTAACTATGCTTTGTATAATATATCTTAAGCTTATTATATTTTCTATTACCTTCTTATTGATTTTATCAATGTTATAATCTTGAAGCTATTATGATTTAAATTCTTTTATATTTTAAAAATTTCACAATTTTGTCTTCATTTATGACTTCATTTGGGATGACATTCTTACTCCTTTCTAAAGCAAATTTTTATTACAAAAATTTTTTGAACTAAAAATTTTTATACTAGAAAGTAGTAAGAAAGTTTTCCCAAATGAAGTCTAATTATTGATTAAATTTTGTATCATCTATATATTACTTAAATATTTAAAAAATTTCTTTTCTAATCTAATTTATCACTTATATCATAAAATTAATTACTTCTTAAATAGTTAAAATCTCAACTAATCATTTTTATGCATAATTGAATTTACTTTCTTTATCTATATATTTATTCTATTTAAAATAAGTGTACTTCATATTTTATTAATAATTATTATTTTTTTATAAAATATCTTAATTTAAGATTGCTCTCATTAAACATAAAGATTGTTCTATTTTAAAAAAATAATACTTCATTCATATTTTAAATTTCTCATTTTCCTAACTCAAAATAAATTATAAATTTTCTCATTTAAATGCATAACTCTCTATTCCTCCTGTGATTTGTTATATGCTGTTTCTTGACTTCAAAATCCCTCCTAAAAGTGTCATTTGATTTGAAGGAACCATCATTAATTAGTAATTACTATGAATTAGAAATAAGGAATTGTAAATTTACTACTAAATAAGCACTAACTAATGCTAAAAACTTTTTAAAAAGAAGTTTATGCAAATATAAAATAAAGGTTTATAGACTATTTCTATTGCTTCATCTTTTTCGTCCTCACTCATTTCCTCTCCATAATCCTTATTACCATCTTCTATATGTATTGTTGTTAACACGTAAGTTTCCAAGATAAAATATCTTCTTTTAGTTGATGTAGATACTCATCCTCAGTAGAGGAAAATCATTTATTATTGTTGGATTTTTCAGTGGTTTTCCGGTGGATTTTCCGGCTGATGTCCGACTAATTTTCAGGAAGATTTTTTGGCGGATTTGTTTTCGACAAATTTTTCGGCGGATTTTAATAATTTTTGAAAAAAATATATATATTCGAAAACCTTTCAAATCCGTCAGAAAATTAACAATTTTCTACCGAAAAATATGCTAGTAATACGTAATTTTCCTATAGTAGTGCCTCCACTTCTATACGGGTTTGTATTTTGACATCCATTTGGTTTTAATATTATTATTAGTAAAGACATTTTATTGGCTCCTCAACATTTATGATATATGCTCATCCATATATGATTTACATATAATTGATATATTTAACATACAAACATAGAAACTAAGACAACAAATTTACCCTATATTTTTACCCTAAAAGTAAGTGCTTATAACTCACAATATGATGATTAGGAAGAATTTACTTCTACAAAGCTTTGACTTTATGTTGTATCTTTTTATCATTTATATTTCATTGATAAACTGTATGATTATGCTTAAAATTTTTAAATATTTTCATTCAATATAATTGATAAAAAAAAATTTAAATTATTAAAACTTGTGCACTAAGTAGAGTTAAGTGATTAAAATAATCTCAAAACATAATATAATTTGACTTAATGCTCAAAATCCTTATTTTTATAAATAATCCAAAATGATTACTACATATTGACAATAAAGATATTTGTAAAGTATTTTATAAATAATAAAATTGCTAAATTTTTTTTTTATTTGGAGGCTCTTAGCAATTGTCTCTAATATATTCATAGTAAATTGTGGGCTAACAACAAAAAAAATATAGTATCTTCATGCATATTTATTTGGCCATTCAATAAATATGTGTGAGAAGATTAGCGTCACTACCAATTGGCATAAAATAATAAATCTATAGGTAATTACTTATTCCTAATCAAGTTTATATCATATGCTCGTTGACAATTAGCTGCCAAAGTACTAATATATTTGAGATGAAAATCTCATGAGAACTAATTTTTAGTCCTAACATTGCTGCCCCCAATAATTATAATTTTTCCTAAAATTTGAGGTGAAAATTTTATAAGTAAAAAATAAAATTTCCATCACAATTCCATTATAATTCCTTGCATATTTAAATTTGCTTAAATTTTTGGTAGAAATTAGACATTCTCTTGTATTGTTTTGTAAGTTTTAGGTCAACTAATATGGCATCACACTTAATAGAAAGAAGTAAGGAATTGCTTGTAAACTTCAAGTGCAACTCCAATTTCAAGTTGTCCGTACACGCGATCAATGTGCATCACCGATGTCCTCTCTTTTTATTATTTTTTCATGTATTCAACAATATCGTTTATAAAGAAGACTAGTCAATAAAAGTAACAATGACTTGAGCTTTGATAAATGTCCTTAATAAGCTCTATATTTCATGATCATCGGATTGAATTCTGATACTATATGTCTGCATAACAACTCAAGCTTTTGAAGAACTTATCAGACTGAAGCATCCGTCGATATTTCGACACCATGATTTTAACAACAAGATCGATGATCAAATATTATTGATGTCATAGCCAAAGCCAATTTATCCATCATTTGACTAATCTAGCTTTGCATCATTCAAAATTTTATTGAAATAATGGACATCCATATTGTAGGAAAAAAATATTTGCCCATTCATAATCAAAAGAAAATAGGCTTATTTCTTCCATCATTTCATCAATCCCATCCATCCATCTCCTCCATGAACAGCATAGATAGGCTTTCATAAAATTAAATCCAACGGTAACCTTTTCAAGCCACTTGTTGATTTCAACAGGCGGCCCCCTAAAGCTTCTTATTTCATAGCCATCTGTGATTTGCTTTGCCTTTTTTTGGCTAAGTTAATTTAATCACTAATGATAACTTTGTCTCATATTAATCATTCACATCATCGACGTGGCCATTAACTTTTAAATAATATTTACAAATATACCCTTTCATTTTAAATATTAAAATTCCATGTCTCTATAGTCCAGATTGGGCTACGATGTCATTTTTTTGGCGTTGATTCTCAATGAATTTGTGATTGGTCGTAGTGTAGGGGTCATATATTTGGAATTGAAAGAAATTCTAAGCAAAAAACTTCAAATATGTAAGAAGTCATGTGCAACTAATTTAATTTTAAAAAAATCAAATTTAGATTAAAAAAAACTAAATTGAATTAATTCAAATCAAATCAATTAATCATGTTGATTGTAGAAATTAACACAAATTATATTATAATTTAATATTTTGATTGATAATATATGTGTTAATGTTATTATGTTCTAAAATATTTGTGGTGATGCAGAGAGAAAATTTATCTTATTATATTTGAATGAAAATCCTACACGATTATTGGTAAGTTAGTAGTACTCATGCGGACATGTGCTTTTTATATGAAAATTTTGGGAAGATGCAATGCAAGACATGTGAATTGTGGAAGATAGCTTTGATAGTGAAAGTAGAAGGAGAATTGAGGTATTAAAGTTATCATCATGATCTTCTTGGCCACTCTAATTGTAAGAGGGGAGATATATAGGGTGATTGGAAATATAGGTGATAGATGTTAGTAATTGATGGATTTTTGGTGTCAATCATCTAAGAAGGACAGACATCATGTGGTGTTTGGTTATTCGCCAAGTATTCCTTCTTATAGGAGGAGAGACTAGTGGTCAAAAGGTGGATGATAGTGGAAAATAGATGTTAGATAGTTGTAAGTATTAGGTAACAGTTGACTAGGAATGTAGGACATTAAGTAACTATTAGTCATCTTCTCAGTCATTTTCTTTATAAGATGAAAGATTAGTGACAAAAATATTGGCAACATTGGATGTTGGTAGTTGATATATGTCAAACATTAACATATACGAAATGGAGGTCAATTAAGAATATAGACCTTCTAAAAGACAATTAGGGTCAACAATAAGTGGGTGAATGCATATTTTACTATGAGGCAATGGCTCATATTAGCATTGGTTGATGACGTGAGGTGGTGTTAGGTCAATGATGCACACAAGGGTTGAGAAGATGACAAGTGTCAGTATTAGGTGATCGTGAGAAGTTTGTGTTTAGGCGGGAACCAGTATCAAAGATAGTAAATTATAGATGTTGACAATATTGGTGGATAGAAGATATCAAATTTGGGCGATAGAGGGTGTAGATAGTGGAAACAATGGAGTTATAATATGCAGTAGAATACTTCATCTCCAAGATTTTTTTTCCACTAAAGCCCTCTTTAGGATTTTTCCAAAATTTGAGAATTCATTGACTTATTTATAAATTTATGGAGGGAGATATGCTAGTCATGTCAAAAAATCATGACACCATATCAAATGGTTGAAGGTGATCCCATTGATTATTAAGTTTTTTATAAACATTTTAAAATGATATTAGAATTGAGTGATATTAGCATTGTAGAATTTGTCATAATGTGAAGCTCCGTTGATTATAAGCATACACAAATTTAATGATGTTTGACCATCCAAATACACATAAGATGATTTTAATTACTTATATGGGTGCTTGATTTAGGATTATTTAAACTTGGATTAAGGTGGTATTGGTCATGATGCTAAGTTTTTCACATTAAGATGCTCATTTTGATTATAGGTTTGTCAAAATAGAGTATGGATAGTCTTAGATTCAATTTCAAAAGGTTTTAATTTAAATATTAAAATGCTTTGAGACCAAGAAATTTCACTTAGCTTAGTCTTTTTTTTTTTTTTTTTTTTTTTTTTGAAAGAACAAGTTCCCTTTTTTCAATGTGAAAGTCTATGATTCAAAAAAAAATTTGATCTTAAAAGATTTAAAACCTAAAATTTTGAAAAAAAAAAAAAAAAAAAAAAAAAAGGAGTGATCACCCGCCCATATGGTTTCTAAACAAACTAATTTCCCCTTTATTATAATTTTACCCTTCAATAAAGTTTGAAAGTAGTGCAAGGCAATTATTACTAAAAAATGAGTCCAAAACTCCTCAAAATAGCTCAAAACTATATTTATAGGTTCCATCGTGGGTTTGGAAGTGACGTATATAAATTTGGAGTGCCAAAAATTGATCATGCATATAATATATAAAGGAAAGTACATGCTTGGATGCATGTGTGCTAGCTTGGCGAGTAGCTGATTGTCGTGACCACCACTTGAGTGCTCACCCATGCACACAATGTGTCAATGCTATTTGAGTATTTCTATTTTTAAATTTAATTTTTTTAAATTAATTTTAAACTTTCTTTTTATAATAAATTTTATATTTCTTAGATTTAGAAGAATCGAAAAATTAAATTTCTATATTTTTCCTCTTGCAAATCCTAAAAAATCCATGAAAAGAAAAAGTGGGAGCAAATTTTTTTCTCCCCTGAGTTCTGATTTTTCTCTTAAAATAGATAAAAACATGATCTAAAAGAAGCATAAGTATGCATGAAAGCCAAGAGTCATAATCTCCATGGCAAGGCTATAGTATTTATTTAAAAATTGGTATTGACTATCCTCATTTGGATGGATTAAATCTAAGGAGAAGTGTTTGAAGTTAAAAAATTTTATAATGAGGCTTTAGTCTTTCTAAAAATATGGTTGACAACCCTCGTTTGGATGACTAGATTCAAAGAGGAGTTTTCGAGATTTAAATCCATATGATAAAGCTCCATATTTCCTTTTAAAATTTGCTTAACTATCCTCACTTAAATAGATTATGTCTAAAGAGAAGTGTTTGAGATTTATGATGTCTATGACGAGGCTTCAATATTTTTTCTAAAAATTGGGTTGATCATCATCATTTGAAAATCTAGTCACAATGAGATATATTCAATATTCATAATCACTATTGTGAGGCTACTGTTCTCATCTAAAAAAAAGGTTAACAATATTCTTTGGATGGATTGGATCTTATAAAAGATGTATAAGGTTCATAATATCTGGAGAGGCTCTAATCTTCTTCTAAAAATGGGATTAATTAGCTTCATTTGAACAAATTAGATTTAAGGAGAAATGTATGAGCTTCATAATTTCTATGATTAGACTTTGATCATCCTCTTAAAATGGGTCATTTGTTCTAAATTAGATATATTATATCCAAAGAGAGATGTTTGAGGTTCATAATTATAATGAAGATGCTTTAGTATTCCTCACAAAATGAGATTGAATGTTCTCATTTAGATGGATTAGATCTAAGAAGTGTGGACCTCCGAAAAGGACACTACTACGGCTGCAGGATTGCAAAGGGGTATACGACCGCATCCACCCCGAGGGATAGAGACGATCGTGGGCCTCTGTGCTCCTCGCAAACGGGCCAAGTGGAAGGGACAGATTGGACCATACATACGATTAATCATGGAGGATAGCGTCTCTCGCCAGTGCACCTCGATGGGTAATAATATGCACGGCTTGATCAAAGTCACGGGTTTCCCCCACCCGATACATCAACTCGGATGGGGTTTAGTAGATGTGGAATTCAGTTTTCCACGGGCGCAAGCCCTTGTGGTTAATTACATCTCAGGCCGGAGCCTGAGAAAACTCTCAATTAAGGATCATATATTATCCTCTCCAAAATGGGATCAGCACAAGGGTATAGACTAAGAAGTCTACTCAAAGGGAAGAAATGTCTCGAATGGCTCAATTAGCATACGTGGGTTCATACCAGCATTCAGAGGGACCAAGGTGGTGAGAAGAAATTGGAGAAAAGAAATCAAGCACTCAACACATGCGTGAGAGAAAGATGAAGGTGGCGTCATCCTGTGACACAGATAAGCGGGATTTATAGTCCTAGAAGAGAAGGGGCCTACCCACTATTTAGGCATACTATGAGACCGAATTTAGTAGCCTTGAATCTTAAATTTATGTTGGGTTTAGTGTTCTACGAACAACAACACCCGTGTCCTAAGTAATGTAATGCAAAACCTGAACTTACCCCGGCCTGGATTTGGGAGCCAGTTAACCACCTAATCGATTTAAAACCATGCTATCAAGTCATTTTATGAAAGATGGATGGGTGGTACGGTTATTGGAAGTTAAGGCTAACATCTAGAGGATTTCTTAATTGGCCTTATATTTATGTTGGGTAGATGCTCCTAGCTAATACAATTAAATTTTAATTAGATTTGTTTTTAATGCAATGCATGCTAGTTTAGAAGATCTCAAATTATGAATGCATAAAACTTAAAAAACAAGCTTATAAAAAATAATTTTTAGAAAAGACTGGGTCTCCCCAGATCTGGCACTTCATCCTCATAGGCCAGATTATCCTGACTCTACCTACAGATGGGGAGGTGTCTTATGAGAAGGAGAGAGAGAAATGCATTTAATATGCATGCGACCCCAGACGATTCCGAAAGTCCCTAGATTCGTTAAGTTTCTATGTTATTTAAATCTTAAAATTTTAAGTATTAATTGCAAGCAGAAAAAGTTTTATAGTCCTTAAAGAACCTAACAAAAACCAGGCTAAAATAAAAACGACATGCAATTCGCTAATAAACTAGGAAAAACAGATAACCCTAGAGACAATCAAACTAAACACATCAATATAATCAAACTATTTAAATAAATGTCCATAGACCAACTGCCCTTTAATTACAACCTAGGGTCTGCAGAAAATAAAGTGGTTGGGCACCACTGCCAATAACCCGAATTTCTAAGCCTAAGACTGACGCAAATGACTTTAAGTGGGATATTATATCTTCAATGCTCTTTAGTCTTCTTGGACTTCTTCTCCTTGGACTCCTTGGATCTCTCCTCCTTATACTCTTTAGATTCGTCGTGGCTTTAATATCCAAACGAAGAGACAGTTCCTCCCTGAAGGGGGTATTACCTTTTCTCTTTGGATATCTAAAGCCATCCAAACTCTATCTTCCAAATGAAAGAAGATTCTCCCCTTTAAGGATGCCTTATTCTTTTGAAATTTGAGTTGGATAAAGATATCCCAACTCAAAGACACTTTCACAACTCAAACAAATATTATAAATTTTACATTAATGAAAAGTAAACAAAAAATTCTAAACTCCATGCAAGATTATCCTAATAAAAATCTCAAGCAGTTTATATATAGAAATGAAAATTGCACATCATAGCCACACTTGGTCATGCTCTTATTTATGAGGGCTAAGCAGTCTCTGGAGCACCTGTAGTAATTATTATTTAATAATTTTAGCCCTCATTTATTTAGGGGGGCTGAGCAAATTCAAAAGCACCTGCACAAGACATTATTAGTATAAATCATGAGAATTCCCCCCCCCCCCCTCTTATTTAAAGCTACATGAGCATGGCCACCTGCAATAAAAATAGTACATGTATATCATCCCTAACCTAGGGGTAAACCAAACAAACATCACATCAATTCCACAGAGTGCAGTAAAAGTAAGCAAACACACCAATTAATTTTTCACAACATGCAATAAAATCATCGAAAAACCCGACACACAGCCGAAAAGGAAACACCAGTCTAGCCTAGATCTAGAAGTGGTGCCCTAGAAAATAATTCTATGTATGTGTAAAGGCTTGTGTGGCTGGGATAGATCCTAAGCTGGGTAGTTAGTTAAAGTTAACTAAAGTTTAGATTTGTTGGAGGCCAGAAAAAGAAAATTTTGATTAAAGTTTATATTTTAGTAATTTAGGGTCCATTTAAGTTAATTTTAGTTAGTTGATCACTTTTTAACGCTTAGGGTAATAATATTTGAAGTTTAAATTATATTAGCAAATTTTGGAAAGTCTCGGGTCCTCCTAGGTGCTAGGTTGAGAGAGTCCAAAAGGTCATTATAAGAAATAGGATAGGTTTGGGGCTCCTAATATTTTAGGTAAATATTATGGCTTAAGATGAGTAGTTAGGCTTTGAGTTTGTTGGATTTGGAGTTTCCTATGCAAAGTTATGAATTTTAGAAGTTTTGGACAATTAAGGGAATTATTAAAACTGCTTAATTATGAGTGATTTTATGGTTTAGCTCCAAACTGATTGGAATTATCCTCAAAGGTCAGGAATGACCTAATAAAGTGTTCTTAAGTGTTTGGGGGAAAATTTGAAATTTTTAATAATTTTTAATTTTCTAAAAAAGGGTAAAATGGTCATTTTTAGTTAAGGTCTAATTAAGGGTCAAATTAAGGTCAAACGAAAATACCCTATTTATCTAAGGTTAAGAGTTAAATTTTGAACAATTCAAGCTATTATGGGTAATTTTCTGAGTTGAAATGGATTTATTGTAATTTTTAAAAGGTATCGGGTCCTATTTAACAAGTAAATTAGGGTTGGTTAATTAAGGGGTCTAAAGCTCCTAAAAATTCCTAAAAAATTTTAGGATATTTAAGATGTCACTAAGTTTAAATGTTAAAGTTTTCATGTGAATCAGGGATTTATTCTAGCTCCTAGAATTTTTTTAAGCTCACTAGACTGGTCCTCAATTGTTATCCTTAGGTGTCACTATGTTGAGTAGATTTAAATTGAGTTTTGAGCTAAACCTTAGGGTAATAATGCAATGAGTACACAAAAATAGTAAACACACAATGTCCTTAGATTTAAGAGAGTCTAAACTAAGTGCTCGTGCATCCTACACATGTAAAGTATGATAACATAAAAGTAAACGCACTTAAGAAAATGATTAGTGAATGATTGGGACTCAATCATTCACTAATCCACCCCCCTATGATTGCTCTTCACATGCATAACCTAAGTTTAAAATTCCATAAATAGTTGATTTCCCCAAAATTAGGGTTTAAAATATAAGTAATTTTAAAATAATTTAAAATCTTTATAAATATAAAGATTATAGAAAATTAGGTAATTAAAAATAAATCAATTTGTAATAAATACACATATAGGGGCGATCCACTGGCCACCCTAACGAGATTCCAAAAGGGTTTGAAAATAATTTAAAATTTAAAAATAATTATCATACAAACTATTTGAATAATGTTAAAATACTCAAAATAGCCAAGTAAAACAAAAATCTATCAAAACAGTGAAAATTAGTTTCTGAAAATAATTATAAAAAAAATTCATAATTTTTTAAAAAAATCAAGATATTACGCGTCAGAAACGGATTTAAAATAAAGAATCTATGAATTATTGAAGTTTAATGTATTAAAATAATTTACAATAATAAATCTTTGAAAATAATCATTAGATTAATATGAAAAACAAATCTTAAGGTTTCTGAAATTCTTAAAATAATATAACAATAAATTTTGATTAAAATATTATGGTTTCAAATTATTTTTATTAATTAAATAATATTGAATGACTAATTAGTTAATGAGAATTTAAGGAAAATAAATAATTATTAAATAATAAATAAAATATAGAAAATAATATTTGATTTTCAAAAATAATTTGATAAAATAAAGATTATAAGAAATTAAGAAAAATATTTGCATTAGTTATTAATTAATAGTTAATTAGAAACTTAAATAATTTAATTAATAAAAGTAATTTAAATAAATCATTTACAAATTCAAATTAAGTATTAAAAAAAAGTTTTCTGAAATTATAAATCTGAAAGTATAATAATTTTTTTATAAGGAAAATATTAAAAGTTTAAATTAACTTATTAATTAAATAATATTGAGAATAATTAAAACAACTATAAATAACAAATAATAATAAATAATTAAAGTAATACTTAAATAGTAAAATAATAATAATAATAATAATAATAAATATAATCATAATAATAACAAATAATAATAAATAATTAAATTAATGATAAAACAGTAAACTAATGATAATAATAATAATAACATAATAATAATTATTATTATAATAAAAATATAATTTAAAAAAGAGTTTTACTGTTTTTATGATATTTTAAAATATACATAGAATTTTTAAATAAAAATAATTTTAAATTAAAGAGAATATTTTTCTAAAAATTTTGATATATAATACATAATTTTTGGGTTAGTAAATAATTTATAATAATTATTATAAGCAAATTACATTAAAAATAGATTTAAAAATAACATTAAAACTAATTTTCAAAATAAGCGGCGGCGGGGCCACGTGGCAGGGCCGGATTGGCCCATTTAAATAGTGGCGACGACGGGCGACATGTGGCGCTCTCTGATTGCGCAGGCAATGATTGCCGCAGTGGCAATCATTGTCGCAATGACCACGACAATGATTGCCGCAGACGAGACCGCAGCTTAACCACGTTAGCAAGGCCTGCCCGCTGCTCGATTGCGCGTGGTTCAAGATGAACGGTCTTGATTCGGTTGGACAAAGCTCGTAACCGCGGATCGATCCATGCGGTTGGAGAAGTTCGCGGAAAAATAAAATTTGCACCGTTGATCGAACGATCAACAGCTCAGATCATCCGTAGAGAACGGGCGGCGCAAACCGAAACCATAATTCAATTTTTTGCTCGTTCTCGCGATCTACTAAACCAAATCACTTGAAATTTGAAACATAATCTCTATGGATGAAGAGCATTCATGAGGTATGAATTATTTTACATAAAACTCTATTTTTGAAACGATAATTGGAACTAAGTGTTTGAACTAATCTAAGGGTTTTTTGAGGGATCGAACAGTTGGATCTTCAAATCTTTGGCACGGTTGAGCTTGTAGACTGTCCTTGTATGTTTTCCTAGTTGAACTCGAGCCTCGAAACGCCTTGGATCGGTTGGAAATCGCCAAGGAAAGGTTTTATCCTAGGTCTCGCCAGAATCTCGTCGCCGGCGGGTTGAGATCGTCGGGATTCACTTGGGAAAGGGAGGTGGAAGTCTCTAGAGCTCTCACACGAAGTTTCTCAGGCTAAGACGCTCTAGGGAGAGAGTAATTGCAAAAAGTCCCCTCAAAGAAACCTAAAACGGGTATTTAAAGCCCTAGACCTAAAGCCAACGGCTAGGATTCAATCCAGGGCTTGATTAAGAGGGAAATCAAATATTCTAGTCGTGGTTTTGAAATTTGGAATCCAAGGAATCAATTAGAGCCTTAAATAGGCTTTAATTGGGCTTTAATAGGTCATTTTGACCCATTAAGAGCTAGGGTTGACCAAGTAAATGTTTGATTTGGTCAAACCAGTCAACTAGACCAAAGAATGAAGGGTTTGAGCCAAGAATGGGTTTGAATGCATTAAAACTTGATTTGGGCTCAAAGGGGCCTAATGGGTCAACCTGGGTTGACTCAGTCAACCCAGGTTGACCCAGGGCTCAAGTCTGGGCCCAATGGGTTGGGTCTGACCCACTGAGTCCAATGGAGTGGAGGGATTGAGCCATGGAGCTCTGAAATTGATTTTAGACCAAAAGAAAGCATTTGAGTCAATTTGGGTCACCCATGACTGACCCAGGGCCTAAGTCTAGGCTCAGCAAACTCAATTTGACCCAAGAATTTGATTGGGAGAGGTCTTAGGACCTGGCTTGGTCAATTTGACCAAGTCAACTCTCCAGACCCAGTGATTTGATAAAATCAAGGTCAACAAGAAGATGTGGATATAATGACTTATGAAGAAGTTCATTAGATACAGTTCCTCCATGCAAGCTTATTGTTTAAGAAATTAATCCAATTCATTTGATGGTTTTAATTTGTTTTCTATAATCATTGCCTGTTTTTCCTTTTTTTGCCCTCTTAATTTTGGTGAAATCTTTTTATTGTATGATCATTGCGATATGTATGCTTCTTTATAATATTTCTCCTCAAATTTATATTATTTTGAATTTTGGAAGAATGTTATCTTTATGTTTAAATAATAATTTTTTTAAATTTCATGATTTTATATGTTCAAACATATTGTAAAAATATTATGAAAATTTTACGGCATGTAATTGATGTCTTATTATATCTTTATGAATTTGTTTATGCAAAATTTTTTTGTTTAATAGGGTAAAATATGAAAATCCTTGAATTTATAAAGCATGTCCCTTTGTGAAGTACAAATATTGAAAAACATCTACAACTTGCATGCTATTGAAATTAGCTAAAATATTTTGTATATTCTCGTCTTAAGATGAAGACCATTTTCAAAATTTTCTAAAATTGTTAAGAAAGTTTCTAATACAAAAATGTAAAGTAGTTGTAAGTCAACAATTTTATGCAATGTGTTTTTTTTATAAAATAATTCTTTGAGGGGTCGAACAGGTAAAGTTTTAAGGGTTTTAATGTCATGTTCATGTGTGTAATATATTACATTTACCTCATGAGTTCAAAGTTTATGTGAAACTTACTTTGGTTGATAGCAAACAAATTATTAGAGATATTTATATTATTTTTAAAGCGATTTCAATATAAAAGATTGCATAGATTAATATTTTAATTGATGAATAATACCCTTTCAAGAAGCGGAAATGCTGTCCATATTGCTCAAACTTCCCATTGCATGGAATAGATCAGAAGTATTCTAGATGATGATGCTTGCAACTCGATTTATATTGAAATGATGGTAGTTTAGTGTCTTTGAACTGGATTTTATTCTGCCAAGTTGGTAGGCTTGAAAGAGATGGTTGGCAAGTTTGTTGGGAGGAGGTTGGTTATTTTGTGCTTAGCAATGAATTATAGTGCAAATGTTCAGTTTTTGGAGATTTTTAGTTGTTCACCATCTCTCCAGATTGTTTTAATTTTCCTCTTTGATAGTGCCAACGCATGGGATGTCTTCTTATGGGTGGGCCAGGGTTGTTGGTGGACATATTATTGGTATGGATTGTTGGTGCCCATCATTCTCTCCCCAATCGTGATTGGCATCTCTTCTCCATTATGGATCCTCTTGCCCAATATTTGCACTAATGCATTGGGACAAACACAAATCTTGCTCATATAGCATCTTTTTTTAGTCAACCACTTTGGGAGGATGGACATACCCTCTTAAAATGCAAAGGACTGAATATTAGGCTTGGTACCGAGCTCCCTCCTAGAGTTTATTTGGATCTCAGGTCTGCATGACAATTTCTTTCGAAGGGTCGAATATGAGGGGATCTTCCAACTTTGCTTCCAATGTGGCCATGTTGGGCACAAAATAAGTCAATGTCCCCAATGTTCCTTTATCTTCCAAGCAACCCTACCTATAAGACCAAAGAAGTTACGCTAAAATGAAGCAAAATTAGCCTAATTCATCCTTAATTCAGCTTCTGTTTTTCTCAAAAGCAACAACATCCCCTCTTCTATGTCTTTCATGTCACTAATTGTAGCTCTCCAAAGGTAACTACAAACCTAGATTCTTCTTCCAAGAAACCTATAGCCTTCTAACCACCCAAATAGAGCCTATGCTGAACACCGGACCGGGGGCTCGACGAATCCACGTCAATGATCGGTGGTCGGGGCTGGATAACTCGAAGAACTCCTTGGAGGAAGGATCCACCACATAAGAATCACTCTTAGGATACAAGAAAACAAGCAAACTAAACTCAACTCAAATATTATTCAATCCATCCTATTACAAGACACTCGCTTATTTGTAGATTCATGTAGCCACTAATTTGCTACACAAGAGTATGAGCTACCAATCACTAATAAGAAAATACAATTTATTTATATTGACATAACTACATCATTTTACCAGGGTAGGAGGGAACTTCGAGCTTGTAGAAAGATGTCCGGTTTGCCCAAGTAAGGAGACGATTTTGTTGGCTGAACTAGTGTGGATAGGTCCACCTGGTGTCATTAAGCCTTCGATAACAATCCAAGTGAACATCAACTTTGTGGCTATAAAAAAACATCAATTTTAAATTTTTTTTCTTCTCTTCTTGAACTTCACAAAAATATTGCTTGACAAGTACCATCTCCCATATTTTACCCTGAATCCATCAAGTTTGGAGAAGCTGGTTAATCATCATATTAACCAATCTTCAAAGGATATTGTTGACGCAGCCCATCAAGAAAATAATTTTGCAAGTGCCACAACTCTCCTTCATTTTCATTTGTAGGTGAAATATCCAATAAAGAAATATTTTTAACATTTGCTAATTGGCCCAAAGTATTGAGATTATTGCTACTTAATTTTTCGATTGTTAAGATTCATGCAACATTATATTTTTAATTGTTCTAATATTATTGTGTTAATTACAATTTCTCCTAACATATTTAGATGAATTATTTTTTTTGTTTTGTTGTGCACTAATATTTCAGGAAAATCATACTCTGGATTGTTGAAGACTTCAAATCAGATTGATTATGGTTCATTGTAAATGAAGTATGTATTTTTATTTTTATGAGTCTGAGAGAGTATGATTGTAATTGAGTAACTGTGCATATACACACTAGAGGAGTGTTTAAAATTATAAATTTTTAAACTGATCGTATTGTACAACTCTTTTTGTACGGGACGATTTATTCAGTTATTTTCCCCTACAAGCAATCAAATGAACTGCATGTAAAAAAATTTCTAAGTGAATGATCATACTGTATGAAGCTCCTTCGTACGTACATCTTCCAGGATATGAATTTGACGAGTCACTTTCGTCCGAAGAATTCATTATTTTTTCTGAACTGATTTGTATTGTACGATGTCGTCATCGTACGTACGTCATCTTGAGTTTGAATTGGACAAATTACCTTTTCGTCCCGATGAATTTAAAAATGTTATGAACTGATCGTACTAACGATGTCGAATCGTACGTACGTCATCCAGTGATTAATTGGACGGGTCCCTTTTTATCCTGATGAACTTAAAAATTTCTGAAACTGTCATATTGTTACAATGTCGTATTCGTAGTACGTCATCCCGAGTATGAAAATGCGGGGTCCCTCTTTGTCCCGACAAAGATGAAAATTTTTTTAACTATTTGTTAAAGTACGAACTTGGTTCGTATAGACGATCATCGTACTGAAGTCATTTCTACATATTCATAAAAGGTTTATACGAAACATTTTTTGAACTATTCTACGTAACGAACATACAATCGTAACTGCTTAAAATAGAAAATTTCAATTTTCTAGATGGTTTTTCGTGTATTTTATATAAAAGGTCCTTAAAAACTGACGTGAAGAGTTATTCATGATTTTTCAAGAGCAAGTGAAAAGAGTATACTTGGGAGAGTGTTTGAGAAAGATTTCTTGCAAGAGAAGTGTTAAGGGTTCACAAGATTACTCAAGGGTAAAGATCTCTTTGTGTATTTATTACAACTCTTCTTTTTCTTCTTTCTAGTTGCACAAGAGAAATATCTTGAAGTAGACGATGGTTCTCTACCGACACTTGGAGAGTATGAACAGATTGACAGTTCTCTACCGACACTTGGAGGGTGTGAAAGGTATGACGGTTCTTTGCCGACACTTGGAAAGTGTAAAAGGATGACGGTTCTCTACTAACACTTGGTGGGTGTGAAATGACAATGGTTCTCTACCGCACTAGGGATTGGTGGAAGAGATGAATTGTAAAGACTTCTCCATCTTGCTATGGGTGCTAAATGAGAGTCACTTTTTGTAATAGTGCAATACCGTGAACGAGGAGTCTTCAGGGGTGGAAGTAAGTCATGTTTTGACCGAATCACTAAATCTTGTTTTATTTTATTTTTGCATTTTTATTTTCTACAATTTTTATTATGGTTAAAAAGGCTCAATTCAAAAGATAATCAAAGTTGAAAAGTTATTAAAATGGTTTTCTAATAAAAATCTAAGAAATTTTTTTAAATTACTAATTCACCCCCCCCCCCTCCCCTCTTGGTTAGCTTTGGGACAATAGCCTAGGTTAACAACCTAACGGAATTAACACAAAAGATAACAATAGATGGAAAACATCAATATTCTTATTTTCAGTGGTTTTTAATCCCATCATATGTGGGTTGATCAAATCAAGAACTTCAAAGAATATGTCATTGTCATCATACTCGTCATATATGAGATCATCATAGGGAGACAAATTCGGCGATTTTGGCAACCATTTCAAATTTCAAAGATGTACTTGATCACAGGGTGGGGTGAAAGATTGACGAGGTGGTACTTCAAACACGTCGTTGTTAAAAGAGATAACTTATTATCTAAGAAATCCTCTCCGTCATGGTTCATAAGCATTCGGTCTGAATGGAGGATTTTAAGTGCAACGGAATAGATTTTCCTTGTGGTCGGATGCCAGCAATGTCCCGGGCAAGAGGGCTCAAATCTTTCTTTCATTCCATCTTTGAAATTGTAGTTTGAGTCTGGCAATTTCTTATAGTAGATCTTCAATTTCCTCTTCTTGATGTGGTTGCTGCATTGTTCATCGAGGAGGCATCTTGCTTCTATTCTTTAAGAATCTATTCAAGATAGTCAAGAACAACTGTGGACTTGGAGACATTCATATGAGTGGAGAAGTTGGTGCCTGACGATGCTCCGCCTAGGACGTCAAACTAGGAGGCAGGGGAGATGACGATGACTTCAACTTTCTGGACGGTTGTGAAAACAGGATGGCAATTGGACCACTTTGGGGGCAGAATTGTTGTTCTTTATGGCTTTTTCTAGTTTTCTTTGAGATGTCATTCTTCCTAGACGAAATCATCTATCTTATCAAAGTAATCAGAGACAAAGAGAAAAGGAGTACATTTGGAGTGTTGTGGAGGAAGGTTTGGTTGAATGCTGGAAAAAATCAATTTCAGCCCTTGGAAGGCAGTAGGTTAGAAGCAGTTTGCATACACCTAGGGAGGGAGGAAAATTTGTTTGTTCAACAGAGGTGGAAGTCCAGGTGAAAGACTGTGGTTTTGGCGTCAAAGAAAAGATGGCTAGGATTTACGCGGGTGGAAAGGGGAAAGCAAGAGGGCAGCCACCACCTAGACCAAGTCCGGATACATAAAATAAAACAAGAAAAGCCTTCAGGTTCTTCCATCGGGCCAATTCACCACGAGACAGGTCGCCATCGAAGATCAATGAGGCGGCAGTTTGCCACCAAGGATCAATAGAGTTCTAATGGCTTCTTTTAGACAAAAAATCAATGGCTTCTTTCCAGCGACGGTCAATGATGCGGCGGAGGCGACACGACGATGAATAAGAATGCCAACAACTTGACTGCTCTGATATCAAATAAACCGGACCGGAGAGGGGTCGACAAATCCATGTCGATTGATCCGGTGGCCGTGGCGAGATAACTCAAAGAAATCCTTGGAGGAAGGATCCACCATGTAAGAATCACTCTTAGTGATACATGAAAAAATATAAACTCAACTCAAATTTTATTCAATCCATCCTATTACAAGACACTCGCTTATATTTATAGACTTAAGGTAGCCACATAATAAACTACACAAGAGATAGAGCTACACTAATCACTAATAAGAAAATACAATTTATTTATATGGACGCTCCTGCGTCTATGCACTCTCAACTTTAACAATTTACAAACAAACAAATGAGAAAGAGCCTGTTATATTTGCTCACCTTGGTGGTGGGGAGGATATTTCATATAGGTATGGGACTTCTGTGTAGTAACTAGATGATGAACTAGAAAGCAAAAGAAGAACCTCCAATGAATGTATAAAATATATTAAATGATTTTCCTCTTTTTTGCAAGCATCTAGAGACTGGCACTAATTGGGAAGTTAGTGTACCATCCAAAGCTAGTAGCTCTTGCATGGACATTGATGAGCTTTTCTAATTTCACTTTCAATAGGTCTTTAGCTTGGTGCCTATTGATCATAAAGAGGATTCATGCATTGACAATGCCTGGTTTCTTTTAGGCATTTTTTTGGGGTTTTGACTTTTTGTCGACCTTTTAATTTCATGCATTACTTTTGAAAATAGATGGGATCCATTGCTCATGAGGTTTCATTTTCTCTTTTTGATGTGCTCTTTGAGCATTTAGTGATTCTTGTATCCTTCTGTAGGTCATATATATATATATATATATATATATATAATGAATGATCTATGTGACTAAGAATGGCCATTTGCAAGCTAAAAAGGAATTAATGAAAAAGAATGATATTTTGAGAGACCATTACAATCATTAAGAAAGTTAGCTTTGTATTTGTGAAAAGATAGGTTCCTTTGGCTATTGTGAAACTTGTTAAAAAAAATATTTTAAAATATTTAAACTTATTTTAATATTTCTAAATATATTTATTTTTAGCTAAATAGACTTTAGATAAAATTTACAACACAAATTAAGAAACACTTTTTTTCATACTAAGTGAATTGAATGCATATGCATAATATATATAAACTTTAATATTAGTCAATTTTATTTTTTATAAAATTTATTTTCATGCCATACACACAAAATCATAAATAATATGTCATATGTCACAAAACATAATTTGAGAATGATATGGTTGGGATCAAAAAGGCTTATTTCCCAAAATATAAATGGATTTTGAATTATGCTACAATGCAATTTGCGCTATATGACATTTAATTTTCTTCATTTTGATTGTTTCATACTATATCCTATTTCAAGAAAAAATGATAAGGTTAGCCACATTATGATAAATTATACTAATCTTGCTCAAACCCTAAGTGAAACAAAATTAATGTTAGACATGACTTTTTAATCTTCGGCTCATAATAGCATTAAAGGTTCAACTGCAATTGATGTTAAGTTGTTAACATTCGACATGCATTAGACACAATGTTGTATATCTGATTTAAAAAAAATTGCATCTCGAAAAATAAATTTAAATTTTGTATGAACAGTCAGATTATTGCATATTAACTTTTCTTTAGTCCTAAATGGCTAAATCATATTTTATTTCATTCAATCTGCGAGTTTGTCGGGTACATCGACTATGGAAGCCTTATATTTATTAAGATGATTGATGGGAATATAGAGAAAAATAAGGAGGATCTGCATATGATATTTATTGATTTAGAAAAGAGCATATGATAAAGTTCCAAGAGAAGTGCTATGGAGATTTCTTAAAAAAAAAGGAGTTAGTAATGTTTATTATTCAAATCATTAAAGATATGTATGCAGGAGCTATTACTTATGTTCAAACACAAGCTGGTTCGACCAAGTATTTCCCTATCTCGATTGGGTTACATCAAAGATCAGCCTTAAGCCCATATCTTTTTTGCTTTAGTCATGGATGTTCTCACCAAACATTTGCAAGAGGATGTACCTTGATTCATGCTTTTTGCTGATGAAATTCTTCTTGTTGATAATACTAGAGAGGGAGTTGAAGGTAAACTTGAATTATGGAGGTCAACCTTGGAGTCTAAAGGTTTTCGCTTGAGTAGATCAAAAATGAAATACATGGAGTGTAATTTTAGTAGTAATGACCTAGTGAGGAGATTGTGACTTTGGACGATCCAGTCATTAATAAGAGTACACTTTTTTTATATCTTGGATCTATTGTTCAGAGTGATGGTAAATAGATGGGGATATTATCAGCAGAATTAAAGTTGAATGTGATTGAAGTGAGGAATGCATCGGGCTTGTGTGTGATAGAAAAGTACCTCTCAAACTTAAGGGAAATTCTATAGATGGTGGTGAGGTCTGCAATGTTTTATGGTGTCGAATGTTGGCCATTTAAAGAGAAGTATAATACTAAGTTAAGTGTGGTAGAGATGGGATGCTCAGGTGGATGAGTGACTTTACTCTTAGAGATAGGATACAAAATGGCATATACGTGAAAAGGTTGGAGTAGCCCAGTAGAAGATAAGATTAGAGAGAGTCGCCTTAGATGGTTTGGTCACATAAAATGGCGGTCTTCGATGAACAGTTAGGAAAGTAGAGGTACTAGATTTGACTTATGTTAAGATAAGCAAATAGAAACCTAAAAAGACTTGGTTAGAAAATATTAGAAAGATCTTTCTTTATTAGATTAACAGATTTGACTTTTAATAGGACATAATGGAGGAAAAGGATTCTGTAGTGACCCCACTTAGTGGGATAAAGGCTTGGTGTTGTTGTAGTCTTGCGTGTTATTCAACCTCTTTTCCCATTTCAAGCTATTAGATTTTAGGATTTACTTTATAAATGATTGCAACATTATAAATATTGTAACCATGCGAATGCTTGATAATTTATTTTAAATAAGTTATATATGATTTAAAGTGGTCTATGCAGGATCTTTATTTTATAATACTTATGAAAATTATTTAAAATTTAAATATTGTAATTATATACTACGAGTTAACTTTTTGAATGGAGTATGATTGGTATATTTGAGTTGAGAGTGAATTTGTAAAAATCAAAGCATTATTAATATGATTATTTTATTTTAAAAAACAATGATTAGACTAGAATTTATTTTGTTACAAATATCAGATGAATCAAACTTAATAAAGGTCTCTGGGCTGGCCGAAATGGCCCGTTATCAAGTTAAATAAGGCCAGCTTATGGCGCGATTGCAATGGAGTGATTTGCGCAATTTACTAACTCTAGGCCCATAAAAAAGCCCATTCCAAGAGCTGCTTTCAGTTGCCCAATTTCATCGAATTATGTTGTCAATCAATAATTATGTCAATACTCGAATGAAAGATCTCATGAAAGCCTATTGTTTTTTCACGTTTTGCTTTTATTTCATTTCTTGAATCTTTTTTTTTAAGTATAAAATTATAAATTTTTATACTAGAAAGTTATTTGAAGAAGCAGTAAAAAAAATCATCTCAAATTAAGGCTTCGTTTGGGACGGCTTTTTTATTGCTTTCTAAAACGGAGTTTTAATACAAAAATAAAAAAATTGTACTAAAACTCCTTAGTACAAATTTTTTTATTTTTTATTAAACTCTTTTTAGAAAGCAATAAAAAAGCCGTCTCAAACGAAGCCTAAGTCTAAGACTTCATTTGGGACGACTTTCTTATGCTTCTTAAAACAGCTTTTTACTATAAAAATTAAAATTTGTGCACTAGAAAGCTTGTTTAAGAACCAATTCCAAAGCCATTCCAAACGAAACCTAAGGAGGAGAGTTTTTTTTTTTTTATTTTTTAGACAACCATAATTTTTTTGGTGACTACTTTTCTCTTTTTTGTTTTTTAATATCAGTGGGAAAAAGTTATTTTTTGCAACCAAAATAGCTAAGTTGTTCTTCTCATAACAACTTTATAAAACATGACAGCCGTCCCAAACAAACCCTAAAAATCTTATCAACATAAAATCTATCAAGTTATCTATGATGTCATTCTTGATTCCAATATGCGATACTCTCATTGCCCTGGTGATATAATCATTTATAAATATATTATTAATAATTAAATGCCTATTTTAATATGCTATTTATGACACTAATTTGACGATCTGTCTTCGCAAAAAAAATTAGATTTATATTGAATAATAATTTAACTATGCTTTGTATAATTATCTTAAGCTTATTATATTTTCTATTACCTTCTTATTGATTTTTTTACAATGTTTTAAATCTTGAAGCTATTATGATTTAAATTCTTTTATTTTTTAAAATTTCACAATTTTGTCTTCATTTATGACTTCATTGGGTGACATTCTTACTCCTTTCTAAAGCAAATTTTTATTACAAAAATTTTTTGAACTAAAAATTTTTATACTAGAAAGTAGTAAGAAAGTTTTCCCAAATGAGTTAATTATGATTAAATTTTGTATCTATATTATTACTAAATATTTAAAAAATTTCTTTTCTAATCTAATTTATACTTATATCATAAAATTAATTACTTCTTAAATAGTTAAAATCTCAACTAATCATTTTTATGCATAATTGAATTTACTTTCTTTATCTATATATTTTATTCTATTTAAAATAAGTGTACTTCATATTTTATTAATAATTATTATTTTTTTATAAAATTCTTAATTTAAGATTGCTCTCATTAAACATAAAGATTGTTCTATTTTAAAAAAATAATACTTCATTCATATTTTAAATTTCTCATTTTCCTAACTCAAAATAAATTATAAATTTTCTCATTTAAATGCATAACTCTCTATTCCTCCTGTGATTTGTTATTATGCTGTTTCTTGACTTCAAAATCCCTCCACTAAAGTGTCATTTGATTTGAAGGAACCATCCATTAATTAGTAATTTACTATGAATTAGAAATAAGGAATTGTAAATTTACTACTAAATAAGCACTAACTAATGCTAAAACTTTTTTAAAGAGAGTTTATGCAAATATAAAATAAAGGTTATAGACTATTTCTATTGCCATCACTTTTTTCGTCCTACTCATTTCCTCTCCATAATCCTTATTACCATCTTCTTATGTATTGTTGTTTAACACGTAAGTTTCCAAGATAAAATATCTTCTTTTAGTTGAGTAGGATACTCATCCTCAGTAGAGGAAAAATCATTTATTATTGTTGGATTTTTCAGTGGTTTTCCGGTGGATTTTCCGGCTGATGTCCGACTAATTTTCAGGAAGATTTTTGGCGGATTTGTTTTCGACAAATTTTTCGGCGGATTTTAATAATTTTTGAAAAAAATATATATTCGAAAACCTTTCAAATCCGTCAGAAAATTAACAATTTTCTACCGAAAAATATGCTAGTAATACGTAATTTTCCTATAGTAGTGCCTCCACTTCTATACGGGTTTGTATTTTGACATCCATTTGGTTTTAATTTATTATAGTAAAGACATTTTATTGGCTCCTCAACATTTATGTATATAGCTCATCCATATATGATTTACATATAATGATATATTTAACATACAAACATAGAACTAAGACAACAAATTACCCTATATTTTTACCCTAAAAGTAAGTGCTTATAACTCACAATATGATGATTAGGAAGAATTTACTCTACAAAGCTTTGACTTTATGTTGTATCTTTTTATCATTTATATTTCATTGATAAACTGTATGATTATGCTTAAAATTTTTAAATATTTTCATTCAATATAATTGATAAAAAAAATTTAATTATTTAAACTTGTGCACTAATAGTAAGTTAAGTGATTAAAATAATCTCAAAACATAATATAATTTGACTTAATGCTCAAAATCCTATTTTTATAAATAATCCAAAATGATTACTACATATTGACAATAAAGATATTTGTAAAGTATTTTATAAATAATAAAATTGCTAAATTTTTTTTTTATTTGGAGGCTCTTAGCAATTGTCTCTATATATTCATAGTAAATTGTGGGCTAACAACAAAAAAAATATAGTATCTTCATGCATTATTTATTTGGCCATTCAATAAATATGTGTGAGAAGTTAGCGTCAATACCAATTGGCATAAAAATAATAAATCTATAGGTAATTACTTATTTCCTAATCAAGTTTATATCATATGCTCGTTGACAATTAGCTGCCAAAGTACTAATATATTTGAGATGAAAATCTCATGAGAACTAATTTTTAGTCCTAACATTGCTGCCCCCAATAATTATTAATTTTTCCTAAAATTTGAGGTGAAAATTTTATAGTAAAAAATAAAATTTCCATCACATTCCATTATAATTCTGCATATTTAAATTGCTTAAATTTTTGGTAGAAATTAGACATTCTCTTGTATTGTTTTGTAAGTTTTAGGTCACTAATATGGCATCACACTTAATGAAAGAAGTAAGGAATTGCTTGTAAACTTCAAGTGCAACTCCAATTTCAAGTTGTCCGTACACGCGATCAATGTGCATCACCGATGTCCTCTCTTTTTATTATTTTTTCATGTATTCAACAATATCGTTTATAAAGAAGACTAGTCATAAAAGTAACAATGACTTGAGCTTTGATAAATGTCCTTAATAGCTCTATATTTCATGATCATCGGATTGATTCTGTACTATATGTCTGCATAACAACTCAAGCTTTTGAAGAACTTATCAGACTGAAGCACCGTCGATATTTCGACACCATGATTTTTAACACAAGATCGATGATCAAATATTATTGATGTCATAGCCAAGCCATTTATCCATCATTTGACTAATCTAGCTTTGCATCATTCAAAATTTTATTGAAATAATGGACATCCATATTGTGAAAAAAATATTTGCCCATTCTAAATCAAAAGAAAATAGGCTTATTTCTTCCATCATTCATCAATCCCATCCACCATCTCCTCCATGAACAGCATAGATAGGCTTTCATAAAATTAAATCCAACGGTAACCTTTTCAGCCACTTGTTGATTTATCCAGGCGGCCCCCTAAAGCTTCTTATTTCATAGCCATCTGTGATTTGCTTTGCCTTTTTTGGCTAAGTTAATTAATCACTAATGATAACTTTGTTCTATATAATCATTCACATCATCGACGTGGCCATTAACTTTTAATAAATTTACAAATACCTTTCATTTTAAATTTAAAATTCCATGTCTCTATAGTCCAGATTGGGCTACGATGTCATTTTTTTGGCGTTGATTCTCAATGAATTTGTGATTGGTCGTAGTGTAGGGGTCATATTTTGGAATTGAAAGAAATTTAAGCAAAAAAACTTCAAATATGTAAGAAGTCATGTGCAACTATTTAATTTTAAAAAATCAATTTAGATTAAAAAAACTAAATTGAATTAATTCAATCAAATCAATTAATCATGTTGATTGTTAGAAATTACACAAATTATATATAATTTAATATTTTGATTGATAATATATGTGTTAATAGTTATTATGTTCTAAAATATTTGTGGTGATGCAGAGAGAAAATTTATCTTATTATATTTGAATGAAAATCCTACACGATTATTGGTAAGTTAGTAGTACTCATGCGGACATGTGCTTTTTATATGAAAATTTTTGGAGAGATGCAATGCAAGACATGTGAATTGTGGAAGATAGCTTTGATAGTGAAAAGTAGAAGGAGAATTGAGGTATTAAAGTTTCATCATGATCTTCTTGGCCACTCATTGTAAGAGGGAGATATATAGGGTGATTGGAAATATAGGTGATAGATGTTAGTAATTGATGGATTTTTGGTGTCAATCATCTAAGAAGGACAGACATCATGTGGTGTTTGTTATTCGCAAGTAATCCTTCTTCTATGGAGGAGAGACTAGTGTCAAAAGGTGGATGATAGTGGAAAATAGATGTTAGATGTTGTAAGTATTAGGTAACAGTTTGACTAGGAATGTAGGACATAAGTAACTATTAGTCATCTTCTCAGTCATTTTCTTTATAAGATGAAAGATTAGTGACAAAAATATTGGCAACATTGGATTGTTGGTAGTTGATATATGTCAAACATTAACATATACGAAATGGAGTCAATTAAGAATATAGACCTTCTAAAAGACAATTAGGGTCAACAATAAGTGGTGAATGCATATTTTACTATGAGGCAATGGCTCATATTAGCATTGGTTGATGACGTGTAGGTGGTGTTTAGGTCAATGATGCACACAAGGGTTGAGAAGATGACAAGTGTCGTATTAGGTGATCGTGAGAAGTTTGTGTTTAGGCGGGGAACAGTATCAAAGATAGTAAATTATAGATGTTGACAATATTGGTGATAGAAGATATCAAATTTGGGCGATAGAGGTGTAGATAGTGGAAACAATGGAGTTATAATATGCAGTAGAATACTTCATCTCCAAGATTTTTTTTTCCACTAAAGCCCTCTTTAGGATTTTTCCAAAATTGAGAATCATTGACTTATTTATAAATTTATGGAGGGAGATATGCTAGTCATGTCAAAAAATCATGACACCATATCAAATGGTTGAAGGTGATCCCATTGATTATTAAGTTTTTTATAAAACATTTTAAAATGATATTAGAATGAGTGATATTAGCATTGTAGAATTTGTCATAATGTGAAGCTCCGTTGATTATAAGCATACACAATTTAATGATGTTTGACCATCCAAATACACATAAGATGATTTTAATTACTTATAGGGTGCTTGATTTAGGATTATTTAAACTTGGATATGGTGGTATTGGTCATGATGCTAAGTTTTTCACATTAAGATGCTCATTTTGATTATAGGTTTGTCAAAATAGAGTTGGATAGTCTTAGATTCAATTTCAAAAGGTTTTAATTTAAATATTAAAATGCTTTGAGACCAGAAATTTCACTTAGCTTAGTCTTTTTTTTTTTTTTTTTTTTTTTTTTTTGAAAAGAACAAGTTCCCTTTTTCAATGTGAAAGTCTATGTTCAAAAAAAAATTTGATCTTAAAAGATTTAAACCTAAAATTTTGAAAAAAAAAAAAAAAAAAAAAAAAAGAGAGTGATCACCCGCCCATATGGTTTCTAAACAAACTAATTTCCCCTTTATTATAATTTTACCCTTCAATAAAGTTTGAAAGTAGTGCAAGGCATTATTACTAAAAAAATGAGTCCAAAACTCCTCAAAATAGCTCAAAACTATTTATAGGTTCCATCGTGGGTTTGGAAGTGACGTATATAAATTTGGAGTGCCAAAAATTGATCATGCATATAATATATAAAGGAAAGTACATGCTTGGATGCATGTGTGCTAGCTTGGCGAGTAGCTGATTGTCGTGACCACCACTTGAGTGCTCACCATGCACACAATGTGTCAATGCTATTTGAGTATTTCTATTTTTAAATTTAATTTTTTTAAATTAATTTTAAACTTTCTTTTTATAATAAATTTTATTTCTTTGATTTAGAAGAATCGAAAAATTAATATTCTATATTTTTCCTCTTGCAAATCCTAAAAAATCCATGAAAAGAAAAAGTGGAGCAAATTTTTTTCTCCCCTGAGTTCTGATTTTTCTCTTAAAATAGATAAAAACATGATCTAAAAGAAGCATAAGTATGCATGAAAGCCAAGAGTCAATAATCTCCATGGCAAGGCTATAGTATTTATTAAAAATTGGTATTGACTATCCTCATTTGGATGGATTAAATCTAAGGAGAAGTGTTTGAAGTTAAAAATTTTATAATGAGGCTTAGTCTTTCTAAAAATATGGTTGACACCCTCGTTTGGATGACTAGATTCAAAGAGGAGTTTTCGAGATTTAAATCCATATGATAAAGCTCCATATTTCCTTTTAAAATTTGCTTAACTATCCTCACTTAAATAGATTATGTCTAAAGAGAAGTGTTTGAGATTTATGATGTCTTGACGAAGGCTTCAATATTTTTTCTAAAAATTGGGTTGATCATCATCATTTGAAAATCTAGTCACATGAGTATTATTCAATATTCATAATCACTATTGTGAGGCTACTGTTCTCATCTAAAAAAAGGTTAACAATATTCTTTGGATGGATTGGATCTTATAAAAGATGTATAAGGTTCATATACTGGAGAGGCTCTAATCTTCTTCTAAAAATGGGATTAATTAGCTTCATTTGAACAAATAGATTTAAGGAGAAATGTATGAGCTTCATAATTTCTATGATTAGACTTTGATCATCCTTTTAAAATGGGTCATTTGTTCTATTAGATATATTATATCCAAAGAGAGATGTTTGAGGTTCATAATATAATGAAGATGCTTTAGTATCCTCACAAAATGAGATTGAATGTTCTCATTTAGATGGATTAGATCTAAGAAGTGTGGACTCCGAAAAGGACACTACTACGGCTGCAGGATTGCAAAGGGTATACGACCGCATCCACCCCGGGATAGAGACGATCGTGGGCCTCTGTGCTCCTCGCAAACGGGCCAAGGGAAGGGACAGAATGGACCATACATACGATTAATCATGGAGGATAGCGTCTCTCGCCAGTGCACCTCGATGGGTAATAATATGCACGGTGATCAAAGTCACGGGTTTCCCCCACCCGATACATCAACTCGGATGGGGTTTAGTAGATGTGGAATTCAGTTTTCCACGGGCGCAAGCCCTTGTGGTTAATTACATCTCAGGCCGGAGCCTGAGAAAACTCTCAATTAAGGATCATATATATCCTCTCCAAAATGGGATCAGCACAAGGGTATAGACTAAGAAGTCTACTCAAAGGGAAGAAATGTCTCGAATGGCTCAATTAGCATACGTGGGTTCATACCAGCATTCAGAGGGACCAAGGTGGTGAGAAGAAATTGGAGAAAAGAAATCAAGCACTCAACACATGCGTGAGAGAAAGATGAAGGTGGCGTCATCCTGTGACACAGATAAGCGGGATTTATTAGTCCTAGAAGAGAAGGGGCCTACCACTATTTAGGCATACTATGAGACCGAATTTAGTAGCCTTGAATCTTAATTTATGTTGGGTTTAGTGTTCTACGAACAACAACACCCGTGTCCTAAGTAATGTAATGAAAACCTGAACTTACCCCGGCCTGGATTTGGGAGCCAGTTAACCACCTAATCGATTTAAAACCATGCTATCAAGTCATTTTATGAAAGATGGATGGTGGTACGGTTATTGGAAGTTAAGGCTAACATCTAGGGATTTCTTAATTGGCCTTATATTTATGTTGGGTAGATGCTCCTAGCTAATACAATTAAATTTTAATTAGATTTGTTTTTAATGCAATGCATGCTAGTTTAGAAGATCTCAAATTATGAATGCATAAAACTTAAAAAACAAGCTTATAAAAAATAATTTTTAGAAAAGACTGGGTCTCCCCAGATCTGGCACTTCATCCTCATAGGCCAGATTATCCTGACTCTACCTACGATGGGAGGTGTCTTATGAGAAGGAGAGAGAGAAATGCATTTAATATGCATGCGACCCCAGACGATTCCGAAAGTCCCTAGATTCGTTAAGTTTCTATGTTATTTAAATCTTAAAATTTTAAGTATTAATTGCAAGCAGAAAAAAGTTTTATAGTCCTTAAAGAACCTAACAAAAACCAGGCTAAAATAAAAACGACATGCAATTCGCAATAAACTAGGAAAAACAGATAACCCTAGAGACAATCAAACTAAACACATCAATATAATCAAACTATTTAAATAAATGTCCATAGAACAACTGCCCTTTAATTACAACCTAGGGTCTGCAGAAAATAAAGTGGTTGTGGCACCACTGCCAATAACCCGAATTTCTAAGCCTAAGACTGACGCAAATGACTTTAAGTGGGATATTATATCTTCAATGCTCTTTAGTCTTCTTGGACTTCTTCCTTGGACTCCTTGGATCTCTCCTCCTTATACTCTTTAGATTCGTCGTGGCTTTAATATCCAAACGAAGAGACAGTTCCTCCCTGAAGGGGGTATTACCTTTCTCTTTGGATATCTAAAGCCATCCAAACTCTATCTTCCAATGAAAGAAGATTCTCCCCTTTAAGGATGCCTTATTCTTTTGAAATTTGGTTGGATAAAGATATCCCAACTCAAAGACACTTTCACAACTCAAACAAATATTATAAATTTTACATAATGAAAAGTAAACAAAAAATTCTAAACTCCATGCAAGATTTATCCTAATAAAAATCTCAAGCAGTTTATATATAGAAATGAAATTGCACATCATAGCCACACTTGGTCAGCTCTTATTTATGAGGGCTAAGCAGTCTCTGGAGCACCTGAGTAATTATTATTTAATAATTTTAGCCCTCATTTATTTAGGGGGGCTGAGCAAATTCAAAAGCACCTGCACAAGACTTATTAGTATAAATATGAGAATTCCCCCCCCCCCCCTCTTATTTAAAGCTACATGAGCATGCCACGCAATAAAAATAGTACATGTATATCATCCCTAACCTAGGGGTAAACCAAACAAACTCACATCAATTCCACAGAGTGCAGTAAAGTAAGCAAACACACCAATTAATTTTTCACAACATGCAATAAAATCATCGAAAAACCCGACACACAGCCGAAAAGGAAACACCAGTCTGCCTAGATCTAGAAGTGGTGCCCTAGAAATAATTCTATGTATGTGTAAAGGCTTGTGTGGCTGGGATAGATCCTAAGCTGGGTAGTTAGTTAAATAGTTAACTAAAGTTTAGATTGTTGGAGGCCAGAAAAAGAAAATTTTGATTAAAGTTTATATTTAGTAATTTAGGGTCCATTTAAGTTAATTTTAGTTAGTTAGTCACTTTTTAACGCTTAGGGTAATAATATTTGAAGTTTAATTATATTAGCAAATTTGGAAAGTCTCGGGTCCTCCTAGGTGCTAGGTTGAGAGAGTACAAGGTCATTATAAGAAATAGGATAGGTTTGGCTCCTAATATTTTAGGTAAATATTATGGCTTAAGATGAGTAGTTAGGCTTTGAGTTTGTTGGATTTGGAGTTTCCTATGCAAAGTTATGAATTTTAGAAGTTTTGGACAATTAAGGGAATTATTAAAAATGCTTAATTATGAGTGTTTTATGGTTTAGCTCCAAACTGATTGGAATTATCCTCAAAGGTCAGGAATGACCTAATAAAGTGTTCTTAAGTGTTTGGGGGAAAATTTGAAATTTTTAATAATTTTTAATTTTCTAAAAAAGGGTAAAATGGTCATTTAGTTAAGGTCTAATTAAGGGTCAAATTAAGGTCAAACGAAAATACCCTTTTTATCAGGTTAAGAGTTAAATTTTGAACAATTACAGCTATTATGGGTAATTTTCTGAGTTGAAATGGATTTATTGTAATTTTAAAAGGTATCGGGTCCTATTTAACAAGTAAATTAGGGTTGGTTAATTAAGGGGTCTAAAGCTCCTAAAAATTCCTAAAAAATTTTAGGATATTTAAGATGTCACTAAGTTTAAATGTTAAAGTTTTCATGTGAATCAGGGATTTATTCTAGCTCCTAGAATTTTTTAAGCTCACTAGACTGGTCCTCAATTGTTATCCTTAGGTGTCACTATGTTGAGTAGATTTAATTGAGTTTTGAGCTAAACTTAGGTGATAATGCAATGAGTAACAAAAATAGTAAAACACACATGTCCTTAGATTTAAGAGAGTCTAAACTAAGTGCTCGGCATCCTACACATGTAAAGTATGATAAACATAAAAGTAAACGCACTTAAGAAAATGATTAGTGAATGATTGGGACTCAATCATTCACTAATCCACCCCCCTATGATTGCTCTTCACATGCATAACCTAAGTTAAAATTCCATAAATAGTTGATTTCCCCAAAATTAGGGTTTAAAATATAGTAATTTAAAATAATTTAAAATCTTTATAAATATAAAGATTATAGAAATTAGGTAATTAAAAATAAATCAATTTGTAATAAATACACATATAGGGGCGATCCACTGGCCACCCTAACGAGATTCCAAAAGGGTTTGAAAATAATTTAATTTAAAAATAATTATCATACAAACTATTTGAATAATGTTAAAATACTCAAAATAGCAGTAAAACAAAAATCTATCAAAACAGTGAAAATTAGTTTCTGAAAATAATTTATAAAAAAATTCATAATTTTTTAAAAAATCAAGATATTACGCGTCAGAAACGGATTTAAAATAAAGAATCTATGAATTATGTAGTTTAATGTATTAAAATAATTTCAATAATAAATCTTTGAAAATAATCATTAGATTATATGAAAAACAAATCTTAAGGTTTCTGAAATTCTTAAAATAATATAACAATAAATTTGATTAAAATATTATGGTTTCAAAATATTTTTATTAATTAAATAATATTGAATGACTAATTAGTTAATGAGATTTAAGGAAAATAAATAATTATTAAATAATAAATAAAATATAGAAAAAAATATTTGATTTTCAAAAATAATTTGATAAAATAAGATTATAAGAAATTAAGAAAAATATTTGCATTAGTTATTAATTAATAGTTAATTAGAAACTTAAATAATTTAATTATAAAAGTAATTTAAATAAATCATTTACAAATTCAAATTAAGTATTAAAAAAAAGTTTTCTGAAATTATAAATCTGAAAGTATAATAATTTTTTTATAAGGAAAATATAAAAGTTTAAATTAACTTATTAATTAAATAATATTGAGAATAATTAAAACAACTATAATTAACAAATAATAATATTAATTACAAATAAAATAGGAACGTCTAGAAAAAATGCCGACTATAATCCATGTCATTGGACAACTGAATGGCAACATGACGAGAATCCAGAAGACCGATAGAGTAAAACCCAGAAAGTTTGAGATTAGCGAAAAAAGAACGGATGTTATCAAGATTTGGTCTACGAAGATTAAACTTCCCCACTAAAGTAAATTTAAAAGGAGACGCCAGTTTAAGAATGTCCTCATCAGAGATGAGAACAGCAGGAGCACCATTAATCACAGACTGAGTAAATTTGGGCGCGTTCTCACCTTGCAGATCCCCCGATAAAGCATCTTTAAAAGACCTAGTAGGAGATTTAGAAGGAGCATCACCTCCAAGTTGAAGAAAACCTTTGCTTTTACCATGAATCGGACTGGCTATCTTTCCCCAGGTTTGAGGAAGCCATAACCACCAGATTTTGCCCCCCAAAAAGGGGAAAAAAACAGCAGCGCCACTAGAATACCTTCAAGAAGGAGCAACCAACAGGAAAGACGGAAAACAGCAAAGCGAAATGGCCGGGAGAGGAGAAATCTCGCAGAACCCAAAATCGCCTGGAGGCGGCTAGGGCGAAAGACGAGAATGAATGGAATTATATATATGATATCTCCCAATATGTTACATGAGGTGTTGTTGTTGGAGTGCCACTAGGGTGTAAATTGGGTCAACAGGTCGGGTTCGAGTCGAACCCAGAATTGACCCAGCACTGTTTAGGTCAACCCAAACCCGACCCATTTTAAAAATGGGTCAGGTTTTCGGACCCGAACCCGACCCGCTTCGGGTCAACCCAACCTGACATGGATTTTCCAATTCGACATCAAGGAACACGTCAAGCTCCCGTCGCTACGTACAGTTCCGGTGAGGCGGTGCCGCGGCTAGCTGGCCGGCTGTCCCGACTTCAGGCGTCAGGGGCGGAGCAGCGGCGTCAGGGGCGGAGCAGCGGTGTCAGCGGCATTGCGGCAGAGGAGCGGCAGGCTGGCAGCACGCGACGCCAAGCCAGATAGCCAGTGAATTGACTTGACGGCGTCGACGCGAGTCACGCGGTGCTTCGGCGGTTCGGCCCTCAGGCTCGAGTTCGGCCGTTCGGGACTTGCACCGCACAGGCGCGCCCCGCGCACGCGCGAGACTAACCGCTTTGGGGACTCCCGCGGACTTGACACTTGATGGTTGACAGCTGACGCTTCGGACAGGGCGCAGGGCACTTGATGCTTCAGGCAGGGGCGGGCAGCAGACCCAGGCAAAGAATTTTTTGGTCAATTTCGGGTTGCCGAGTCAACCCGAACCCGACCCATTGTTTGAAATGGGTCAGTTTATTGAACCTGAATCTGACCCATTTCACAAACGGGTCGACCCAAACCCGGATTTTTCTGGGTCGGGTTTCGGGTCATGTCAAAAATTGACACCCCTAAGTGCCACGTTAGAGTATTTTCTATAAGCAGGGAATGATGGTCGATTAGATGATGAGGTTAATAGTCGCAACATGATCCTTGAGAAGAGATGATGTAGTAGCATACCTAAACACTAAATTGCTCATCATAAGACTTCTATGACCAATCTTAGCAATCAATTGCAACTATTATGATTAAAAAATTGGCACAAGTGGTTAATACCAAAAAAATTAAAAATGTTGTTTGAAAAAAAAATTGGACTGACTTTATGAGAGTTGTTGGTTTTGAACCAATAGTTCAAGCATAATCCATGGTCTTAGTTTTGGACCCTTAATAAGAGTATGAAAGTTTCTTAATAGATGTTAAAATCCTGAGAATTAAAACATAATTCACCCTAAAGTTTTCAATTGAAGTAATTCATCTCTAAGAATGTTTGAAGAACCACACATGAGTAAATTTTTTAAATATCACAAGGAACCCTCATCATTATACAATTTTATCACTATATGAAGGGTCTTATCTTCAAATTATGTCAAATGTTCATTGTGATCAATTAGTCCCATATTATTATCCAATTAGGAGCTCTTAAAGTTTATTAGGAATAAGGTTGATAGGCATAAAAGTTACTTAGGATATAACTTTCTTTAATAAAGCAAGTTAGGATAGATCATAATGATGCTCACTTTTGGATAACTTCATGTATGATCCACCAAATATGTAAATCAAGCTCATCACAATGATTTCCTTTTATTGAAACTTTTGAAAAGGGCATGCCAAAATAGCCACAACACTCACTTTAATATATAAGGCTTCATGTGATGACACGGGCTAAATAGTTGGATTATAAGGGAATGATGAAAATGGAACAATAATAAAGGGCTCAAGAAAGATGAGGCCTAAGAAAATAAAGGTTATGAATGTTCACTTCAAAATCCACTTTAAAATTAAAATGATTAATCATTCACTTTGTTGCTCAAATAAAGAAAATTCTTCCATCAATTCATATTTAATCCATAAGGAAAAGAAGAATGAAAGCTTATTAGTAGCATATTCATATTTTAATTATCTCATGTGTGTAATATATTACATTTACCTCATGAGTTCAAAGTTTATGTGAACTTACTTTGGTGATAGCAAACAAATTATTAGAGATATTTATATTATTTTTAAAGCGATTTCAATATAAAAAGATTGCATAGATTAATATTTTAATTGATGAATAATACCCTTCAAGAAGCGGAATGCTGTCCATATTGCTCAAAACTTCCCATTGCATGGAATAGATCAGAAGTATTCAAGATTGATGATGCTTGCAACTCGATATTATATTGAAAGATGGTAGTTTAGTGACTTTGAACATGGATTTTATTCATGCCAACTTAGGTAGGCTTGAAAGAGATGGTTGGCAAGTTTGTTGGGAGGAGGTTGGCTTATTTTGTGCTTAGCAATGAATTATAGTGCAAATGTTCAGTTTTTGGAGATTTTTAGTTGTTCACCATCTCTCCAGATTGTTTAATTTTCCTCTTTGATAGTGCCAACGCATGGGATGTCATTCTTATGGGTGGGCCATGGGTTGTTGGTGGACATATTATTGGTATGGATTGTTGGTCGCCATCATTCTCTCCCCAATCGATGATTGGCATCTCTTCTCCATTATGGATCCTCTTGCCCCATATTTGCACTAATGCATTGGGACAACACAAATCTTGCTCATATAGCATCTTTTTTTAGTCAACCACTTTGGGAGGATGGACATACCCTCTTAAAATGCAAAGGACTGAATATTAGGCCTTGGTACCGAGCTCCCTCCTAGAGTTTATTTGGATCTCAGGTCTGCATGACAATTTCTTTCGAAGGGTCGAATATGAGGGGATCTTCCAACTTTGCTTCCAATGTGGCCATGTTGGGCACAAAATAAGTCAATGTCCCAATGTTCCTTTATCTTCCAAGCAACCCTACCTATAAGACCAAAGAAGTTACGCTAAAATGCAAGCAAATTAGCCTAAATTCATCCTTAATTCAGCCTTCTGTTTTTCTCAAAAGCAACAACATCCCCTCTTCTATGTCTTTCATGTCACTAATTGTAGCTCTCCAAAGGTAACTACAAACCTAGATTCTTCTTCCAAGAACCAATCAGCCTTCTAACCACCCAAATAGAGCCTATGCTGACACCGGACCGGAGGGGGCTCGACGAATCCACGTCAATGATCCGGTGGTCGGGGCTGGATAACTCGAAGAACTCCTTGGAGGAAGGATCCACCACCTAAGAATCACTCTTAGGATACAAGAAAACAAGCAAACTAAACTCAACTCAAATATTATTCCAATCCATCCTATTACAAGACACTCGCCTATATTTGTAGACTTCATGTAGCCACATAATATGCTACACAAGAGATAGAGCTACACCAATCACTAATAAGAAAATACAATTTATTTATATTGACATAACTACATCATTTTACCAGGGTAGGAGGGAACTTCGAGCTTGTAGAAAGATGTCCGGTTTGCCACAGTAAGGAGACGATTTTTGTTGGCTGAACTAGTGTGGATAGGTCCACCTGGTGTCATTAAGCCTTCGATAACAATCCAAGTGAACATCAACTTTGTGGCTATAAAAAACATCACATAATAATATTTTTTTTCTTCTCTTCTTGAACTTCACAAAAATATTGCTTGACAAGTACCATCTCCCATATTTTCCCCCTGAATCCATCAAGTTTTGGAGAAAGCTGGTTAATCATCATATTAACCAACTCTTCACAAGGATAATTGATTGACGCAGCCCATCAAGAAAATAATTTTGCAAGTGCAACAACTCTCCTTCATTTTCATTTGTAGGTGAAATATCCAATAAAGAAATATTTTTAACATTTGCTAATTGGCCCAAAGTATTGAGATTATTGCTACTTAATTTTTCGATTGTTAAGATTCATGCAACATATATATTTTTAATTGTTCTAATATTATTGTGTTAATTACAATTTCTCCTAACATATTTTAGATGAATTATTTTTGTTGTTTGTGTGCACTAATATTTCAGGAAAATCATACTCTGGATTGTTGAAGACTTCAAATCAGATTAGATTATGGTTCATTGTAAATGAAGTATGTATTTTTATTTTTATTGAGTCTGAGAGAGTATGATTGTAATTGAGTAACTGTGCATATACACACTAGAGGAGTGTTTAAAATTATAAATTTTTAAACTGATCGTATTGTACAAACTCTTTTTGTACGGGACGATTTATTCAGTTATTTTCCCCTACAAGCAATCAAATGAACTGCATGTAAAAAAATTTTCTAAGTACTGATCATACTGTATGAAGCTCCTTCGTACGTACATCTTCCAGGATATGAATTTGACGAGTCACTTTTCGTCCAGAAGAATTCATTATTTTTTCTGAACTGATTGTATTGTACGATGTCGTCATCGTACGTACGTCATCTAGAGTATGAATTGGACAAATACCTTTTCGTCCCGATGAATTTAAAAATGTTATGAACTGATCGTACTATACGATGTCGAATCGTACGTACGTCATCCAGAGTATAAATTGGACGGGTCCCTTTTTATCCTGATGAACTTAAAAATTTTCTGAACTGATCATATTGTACAATGTCGTATTCGTACGTACGTCATCCAGAGTATGAAAATGCGGGGTCCCTCTTTGTCCCGACAAAGATGAAAATTTTTTTAACTATTTGTAAAGTACGAACTTGGTTCGTACTAGACGATCATCGTACATGAAGTCATTTCATACATATTCATAAAAGGTTTATACGAAACATTTTTTGAACTATTCGTACGTACGAACATACAATCGTACATGCTTAAAATAGAAAATTTCAATTTTCTAGATGGTTTTTCGTGTATTTTATATAAAAGGTCCTTAAAAACTGACGTGAAAGAGTTATTCATGATTTTTCAAGAGCAAGTGAAAGAGTATACTTGGGAGAGTGTTTGAGAAAGATTTCTTGCAAGAGAAGTGTTAAGGGTTCACAAGATTACTCAAGGGTAAAGATCTCTTTGTGTTTTTTTATTACAACTCTTCTTTTTCTTCTTTCTAGTTGCACAAGAGAATATCTTTGAAGTAGACGATGGTTCTCTACCGACACTTGGAGAGTATGAACAGATGACAGTTCTCTACCGACACTTGGAGGGTGTGAAAGGATGACGGTTCTTTGCCGACACTTGGAAAGTGTAAAAGGATGACGGTTCTCTACTAACACTTGGTGGGTGTGAAATGACAATGGTTCTCTACTGCACTAGGGATTGGTGGAAGAGATGAATTGTAAAGACTTCTCCATCTTGCTATGGGTGCTAAATGAGAGTCACTTTTTGTAATAGTGCAATACCTGAAGAGGGAGTCTTCAGGGAGTGGAAGTAAGTCATGTTTGACCGAATCACTATAAATCTTTGTATTATTTTATTTTTTGCATTTTTATTTTCTACAATTTTTATTATGGTTAAAAAGGCTCAATTCAAAAGATAATCAAAGTTGAAAAGTTATTAAAATGGTTTTCTAATAAAAATCTAAGAACATTTTTTTAAATTACTAATTCACCCCCCCCCCCTCTTGGTTAGCTTTGGGACAATAGCCTAGGTTTAACAACCTATACGGAATTAACACAAAGAGATAACAATAGATGGAAAAACATCAATATTCTTATTTTCAGTGGTTTTTAATCCATCATATGTGGGTTGATCAAAATCAAGAACTTCAAAGAATATGTCATTGTCATCATACTCGTCATATATGAGATCATCATAGGGAGACAAATTCGACGATTTTGGCAACCAATCTTCAAATATTTCAAAGATGTACTTGATCAAGGGTGGGGTGAAAGATTGACGAGGTGGTACTTCAAACACGTCGTTGTTAAAAGAGATAACTTATAATCTAAGAAATCCTCTCCGTCATTGGTTCATAAGCATTCGGTCTGAATGGAGGATTTATAAGCTGCCAACGGAATAGATTTTCCTTGTGGTCGGATGCCAGCAATGTCCCGGGCAAGAGGGCTCAAATCTTTCTTTCATTCCATCTTTGAAAATTGTAGTTTGAGTCTGGCAATTTCTTATAGTAGATCTTCAATTTCCTCTTCTTGATGTGGTTGCTGCATTGTTCATCGAGGAGGCATCTTGCTTCTATTCTTTAAGAATCTATTCAAGATAGTCAAGAACAACTGTGGAACTTGGAGACATTCATATGAGTGGAGAAGTTGGTGCCTGACGATGCTCCGCCTAGGACGGTCAAACTAGAGGCATGGAGGAGATGACGATGACTTCAACTTTCTTGGACGGTTGTGAAAACAGGATGGCAATTGGACCACTTTGGGAGGCAGAATTGTTGTTCTTTATGGCTTTTTCTAGTTTTCTTTGAGATGTCATTCTTCCTAGGACGAAATCATCTATCTTATCAAAGTAATCAGAGACAAAGAGAAAAGGAGTACATTTGGAGTGTAGTTGGAGGAAGGGTTTGGTTGAATGCTGGAAAAAATCAATTTCAGCCTTGGAAGGTAGTAGGTTAGAAGCAGTTTGCATACACCTTAGGGAGGGGAGGAAAATTTGTTGTTCAACAGAGGTGGAAGTCCAGGTGAAAGACTGTTGGTTTTGGCGTCAAAGAAAAGATGGCTAGGATTACTGCGGTGGAAAGGGGAAAGCAAGAGGGCAGCCACCACCTAGACCAAGTCCAGGATACATAAAATAAAACAAGAAAAGCCTTCAGGTTCTTCCATCGAGGCCAATTCACCACCGAAGACAGGTCGCCATCGAAGATCAATGAGGCCGGCAGTTTGCCACCAAGGATCAAGATAGAGTTCTAATGGCTTCTTTTAGCACAAAAAATCAATGGCTTCTTCCAGCGACGGTCAATGATGCCGGCGGAGGCGACACGACGATGAATAAGAATGCCAACAACTTGACTGCTCTGATATCAAATAACACCGGACCGGAGAGGGGTCGACAAATCCATGTCGATGATCCGGTGGCCGTGGCGAGATAACTCAAAGAAATCCTTGGAGGAAGGATCCACCATGTAAGAATCACTCTTAGGATACATGAAAACAAATAAAATAAACTCAACTCAAATTTTATTCCAATCCATCCTATTACAAGACACTCGCTTATATTTATAGACTTAAGGTAGCCACATAATAAACTACACAAGAGATAGAGCTACACTAATCACTAATAAGAAAATACAATTTATTTATATGGACGCTCCTGCGTCATATGCACTCTCAACTTTAACAATTTACAAACAAACAATATGAGAAAGAGCCTGTTATATTTGCTCACCTTGGTGGTGGGGAGGATATTACATATAGGTATGGGACTTCATGTGTAGTAACTAGATGATGAACTAGAAAGCAAAAGAAGAACCTACCCAATGAATGTATAAAATATATAAATGATTTCTCCTCTTTTTTGCAAGCATCTAGAGACTGGCACTAATTGGGAAGTTAGTGTACCATCCAAGCTAGTAGCTCCTTGCATGGACATTGATGAGCTTTTTCTAATTTCACTTTCAATAGGTCTTTAGCTTGGTGCCTATTGATCATAAAGAGGATTCATGCATTGACAATGCCTGGTTTCTTTTAGGCATTTTTTTGGGGTTTTGACTTTTTGTCGACCTTTTCATTTCATGCATTACTTTTGAAAATAGATGGGATCCATTGCTCATGAGGTTTCATTTTCTCTTTTTGATGTGCTCTTTGAGCATTTAGTGATTCTTGTATCCTTCTGTAGGTCATATATATATATATATATATATATATATATATATATATATATATATATATATATATATATATATATATATATATATATATATATATATATATATATATATAATGAATGATCTAGTGACTAAGAATGGCCATTGCAAGCTAAAAAGGATATTAATGAAAAAGAATGATATTTTGAGAGACCATTACAATCATTAAGAAAGTTAGCTTTGTATTTGTGAAAAGATAGGTTCCTTTGGCTATTTGTGAAACTTGTTAAAAAAAATATTTTAAAATATTTAAACTTATTTTAATATTCTAAATATATTATTTTTAGCTAAATAGACTTTAGATAAAATTTACAACACAATTTAAGAAACACTTTTTTTCATACTAAGTGAATTGAAATGCATATGCATAATATATATAAACTTTAATATTAGTCAATTTATTTTTTATAAAATTTATTTCATGCCATACACACAAAATCATAAATAATATGTCATATGTCACAAACATAATTTTGAGAATGAAATATGGTTGGGATCAAAAAGGCTTATTTCCCAAAAAATAAAATGGATTTTGAATTTATGCTACAATGCAATTTGCGCTATATGACATTTAATTTTCTTCATTTTGATTGTTTCATACTATATCCTATTTCAAGAAAAAATGATAAGGTTAGCCACATTATGATAAATTATACTAATCTTGCTCAAACCCTAAGTGAAACAAATATTAATGTGAGACATGACTTTTTAATCTTACGGCTCATAATAGCATTAAAGGTTCAACTGCAATTGATGTTAAGTTGTTAACATTCGACATGCATTAGACACACATGTTGTATATCTGATTTAAAAAAAATTGCATCTCGAAAAATAAATTTAAATTTTGTAAGCCAGTCAGAATATTGCATATTAACCTTTTCTTTAGTCCTAAATGGCTAAATCATATTTTATTTCATTCAATCTTGCGAGTTATGTCGGGTACATCGACTATGGAAGCCTTATATTTATTAAGATGATTGATGGAGAAATATAGAGAAAATAAGGAGGATCTGCATATGATATTTATTGATTTAGAAAAAGCATATGATAAAGTTCCAAGAGAAGTGCTATGGAGATTTCTTAAAAAAAAAAGGAGTTAGTAATGTTTATATTCAAATCATTAAAGATATGTATGCAGGAGCTATTACTTATGTTCAAACACAAGCTGGTTCGACCAAGTATTTCCCTATCTCGATTGGGTTACATCAAAGATCAGCCTTAAGCCCATATCTTTTTTGCTTTAGTCATGGATGTTCTCACCAAACATTTGCAAGAGGATGTACCTTGATTCATGCTTTTTGCTGATGAAATTCTTCTTGTTGATAATACTAGAGAGGGAGTTGAAGGTAAACTTGAATTATGGAGGTCAACCTTGGAGTCTAAAGGTTTTCGCTTGAGTAGATCAAAAATGAAATACATGGAGTGTAATTTTAGTAGTAATAGACCTAGTGAGGAGATTGTGACTTTGGACGATCCAGTCATTAATAAGAGTACACTTTTTATATATCTTGGATCTATTGTTCAGAGTGATGGTAAAATAGATGGGGATATTATCAGCAGAATTAAAGTTGAATGGTTGAAGTAGAGGAATGCATCGGGCTTGTTGTGTGATAGAAAAGTACCTCTCAAACTTAAGGGAAATTCTATAAGATGGTGGTGAGGTCTGCAATGTTTTATGGTGTCGAATGTTGGCCATTAAAAGAGAAGTATAATACTAAGTTAAGTGTGGTAGAGATGAGGATGCTCAGGTGGATGAGTGACTTTACTCTTAGAGATAGGATACAAAATGAGCATATACGTGAAAAGGTTGGAGTAGCTCCAGTAGAAGATAAGATTAGAGAGAGTCGCCTTAGATGGTTTGGTCACATAAAATGGCGGTCTTCCGATGAACTAGTTAGGAAAGTAGAGGTATTAGATTTGACTTATGTTAAGAAAGATAGAGACAAACCTAAAAAGACTTGGTTAGAAAATATTAGAAATGATCTTTCTTTATTAGATTTAAACAAGAATTTGACTTTTAATAGGACATAATGGAGGAAAAGGATTCATGTAGCTGACCCCACATAGTGGGATAAAGGCTTGGTGTTGTTGTAGTCTTGCGAGTTATTCCAACCTCTTTTCCCATTTCAAGCTATTAGATTTTAGGATTTACTTTATAAATGATTGCAACATTTATAAATATTGTAACCATGCGAATGCTTGATAATTTTATTTTAAATAAGTTATATATGATTTAAAGTGGTCTATGCAGGATCTTTATTTTATAAATACTTATGAAAATTATTTAAAATTTAAATATTTGTAATTATATACTACGAGTTAACTTTTTGAATGGAGTATTGATTGGTATATTTGAGTTGAGAGTGAATTTGTAAAAATCAAAGCATTATTAATATGATTATTTTATTTTAAAAAACAATGATTAGACTAGAATTAATTTTGTTACAAATATCAGATGAAATCAAACTAATAAAGGTCTCTGGGCTGGCCGAAATGGCCCGTTATCAAGTTAAATAAGGCCAGCTTATGGCGCGATTGCAATGGAGTGATTTTGCCAATTTACTAACTCTAGGCCCATAAAAAAGCCCATTCCAAGACTGCTTTCAGTTGCCCAATTTCATCGAATTATGTTGTCAATCAATAATTATGTCAATACTCGAATGAAAGATCTCATGAAAGCCTATTGTTTTTTCACGTTTTGCTTTTACATTTTCTTGAATCTTTTTTTTAAGTATAAAAATTAAAATTTTTATACTAGAAAGTTATTTGAAGAAGCAGTAAAAAAATCATCTCAAATTAAGGCTTCGTTTGGGACGGCTTTTTTATTGCTTTCTAAAACGGAGTTTTAATACAAAAATAAAAAAATTTGTACTAAAACTCCTTAGTACAAATTTTTTTATTTTTTTATTAAAACTCTATTTTAGAAAGCAATAAAAAAGCCGTCTCAAACGAAGCCTAAGTCTAAGACTTCATTTGGGACGACTTTCTTACTGCTTCTTAAAACAGCTTTTTACTATAAAAATTAAAATTTGTGCACTAGAAAGCTTGTTTAAGAACCAATTCCAAAGCCATTCCAAACGAAACCTAAGGAGGAGAGTTTTTTATTGTTTTATTTTTTAGACAACCATAATTTTTTTGGTGACTACTTTTTGCTTTTTCTCTTTTTTGTTTTTTAAATATCAGTGGGAAAAAGTTATTTTTTGCAACCAAAATAGCTAAGTTGTTCTTCTCATAACAACTTTATAAAACATGACAGCCGTCCCAAACAAACCCTAAAAATCCTATCAACATAAAATCTATCAAGTTATCTATGATGTCATTCTTGATTCCAATATGCGATACTCTCATTGCCCTGGTGATATAATCATTTATAAATATATTATTAATAATTAAATGCCTATTTTAATATGCTATTTATGACACTCAATTTGACGATCTGTCTTCGCAAAAAAATTAGATTTATATTGAATAATAATTTAACTATGCTTTGTATAATATATCTTAAGCTTATTATATTTTCTATTACCTTCTTATTGATTTTATCAATGTTATAATCTTGAAGCTATTATGATTTAAATTCTTTTATATTTTAAAAATTTCACAATTTTGTCTTCATTTATGACTTCATTTGGGATGACATTCTTACTCCTTTCTAAAGCAAATTTTTATTACAAAAATTTTTTGAACTAAAAATTTTTATACTAGAAAGTAGTAAGAAAGTTTTCCCAAATGAAGTCTAATTATTGATTAAATTTTGTATCATCTATATATTACTTAAATATTTAAAAATTTTCTTTTCTAATCTAATTTATCACTTATATCATAAAATTAATTACTTCTTAAATAGTTAAAATCTCAACTAATCATTTTTATGCATAATTGAATTTACTTTCTTTATCTATATATTTATTCTATTTAAAATAAGTGTACTTCATATTTTATTAATAATTATTATTTTTTTTATAAAATATCTTAATTTAAGATTGCTCTCATTAAACATAAAGATTGTTCTATTTTAAAAAAATAATACTTCATTCATATTTTAAATTTCTCATTTTCCTAACTCAAAATAAATTATAAATTTTCTCATTTAAATGCATAACTCTCTATTCCTCCTGTGATTTGTTATATGCTGTTTCTTGACTTCAAAATCCCTCCTAAAAGTGTCATTTGATTTGAAGGAACCATCATTAATTAGTAATTACTATGAATTAGAAATAAGGAATTGTAAATTTACTACTAAATAAGCACTAACTAATGCTAAAAACTTTTTAAAAAGAAGTTTATGCAAATATAAAATAAAGGTTTATAGACTATTTCTATTGCTTCATCTTTTTCGTCCTCACTCATTTCCTCTCCATAATCTTTATTACCATCTTCTATATGTCTTGTTGTTAACACGTAAGTTTCCAAGATAAAATATCTCCTTTTAGTTGATGTAGATACTCATCCTCAGTAGAGGAAAATCATTTATTATTGTTGGATTTTTCAGTGGTTTTCCGGTGGATTTTCCGGCTGATGTCCGACTAATTTTCAGGAAGATTTTTTGGCGGATTTGTTTTCGACAAATTTTTCGGCGGATTTTAATAATTTTTGAAAAATATATATATATTCGAAAACCTTTCAAATCCGTCAGAAAATTAACAATTTTCTACCGAAAAATATGCTAGTAATACGTAATTTTCCTATAGTAGTGCCTCCACTTCTATACGGGTTTGTATTTTGACATCCATTTGGTTTTAATATTATTATTAGTAAAGACATTTTATTGGCTCCTCAACATTTATGATATATGCTCATCCATATATGATTTACATATAATTGATATATTTAACATACAAACATAGAAACTAAGACAACAAATTTACCCTATATTTTTACCCTAAAAGTAAGTGCTTATAACTCACAATATGATGATTAGGAAGAATTTACTTCTACAAAGCTTTGACTTTATGTTGTATCTTTTTATCATTTATATTTCATTGATAAACTGTATGATTATGCTTAAAATTTTTAAATATTTTCATTCAATATAATTGATAAAAAAAAATTTAAATTATTAAAACTTGTGCACTAAGTAGAGTTAAGTGATTAAAATAATCTCAAAACATAATATAATTTGACTTAATGCTCAAAATCCTTATTTTTATAAATAATCCAAAATGATTATTACATATTGACAATAAAGATATTTGTAAAGTATTTTATAAATAATAAAATTGCTAATTTTTTTTTTTATTTGGAGGCTCTTAGCAATTGTCTCTAATATATTCATAGTAAATTGTGGGCTAACAACAAAAAAAATATAGTATCTTCATGCATATTTATTTGGCCATTCAATAAATATGTGTGAGAAGATTAGCGTCACTACCAATTGGCATAAAATAATAAATCTATAGGTAATTACTTATTCCTAATCAAGTTTATATCATATGCTCGTTGACAATTAGCTGCCAAAGTACTAATATATTTGAGATGAAAATCTCATGAGAACTAATTTTTAGTCCTAACATTGCTGCCCCCAATAATTATAATTTTTCCTAAAATTTGAGGTGAAAATTTTATAAGTAAAAAATAAAATTTCCATCACAATTCCATTATAATTCCTTGCATATTTAAATTTGCTTAAATTTTTGGTAGAAATTAGACATTCTCTTGTATTGTTTTGTAAGTTTTAGGTCAACTAATATGGCATCACACTTAATAGAAAGAAGTAAGGAATTGCTTGTAAACTTCAAGTGCAACTCCAATTTCAAGTTGTCCGTACACGCGATCAATGTGCATCACCGATGTCCTCTCTTTTTATTATTTTTTCATGTATTCAACAATATCGTTTATAAAGAAGACTAGTCAATAAAAGTAACAAGGACTTGAGCTTTGATAAATGTCCTTAATAAGCTCTATATTTCATGATCATCGGATTGAATTCTGATACTATATGTCTGCATGACAACTCAAGCTTTTGAAGAACTTATCAGACTGAAGCATCCGTTGATATTTCAACACCATGATTTTAACAACAAGATCGATGATCAAATATTATTGATGTCATAGCCAAAGCCAATTTATCCATCATTTGGCTAATCTAGCTTTGCATCATTCAAAATTTTATTGAAATAATGGACATCCATATTGTAGGAAAAAAATATTTGCTCATTCATAATCAAAAGAAAATAAGCTTATTTCTTCCATCATTTCATCAATCCCATCCATCCATCCATCCATCTCCTCCATGAACAGCATAGATAGGCTTTCATAAAATTAAATCCAACGGTAACCTTTTCAAGCCACTTGTTGATTTCAACAGGCGGCCCCCTAAAGCTTCTTATTTCATAGCCATCTGTGATTTGCTTTGCCTTTTTTTGGCTAAGTTAATTAATCACTAATGATAACTTTGTATAATCTTAATCATTCACATCATCCACGTGGCCATTAACTTTTAATTAATATTTACAAAAATACCCTTGCATTTTAAATATTAAAATTCCATGTCTCTATAATCCAGATTGGGTTACGATGTCATTTTGCTGGCGTTTGATTCTCAATGAATTTGTGATTGGTCATAGTGTAGGGGTCATATATTTGGAATTGAATGAAGTTCTAAACAAAAGCTATAAATATGAAAAAGTCATATGCAACTAATTTAATTAAAATATCGAATTTAGATTTAAAAAACTAAATTGAATTAAGTCAAATTAATTCAGTTAATCATGTTGATTATAGAAAACATGGGTAGTCATGGTCCGGGAACAATCGACGGAGGTTCGCCGGCGATGGTGCCTTGGTGGAGCTCAAGATCCTTTTTTTTTTTTTAATGAAAATAACATTAATAAAAAGATGGTTACAAGGTCACACAAGACAAAAGCTCACTAAACTAACAACAATTAAAAACAAAACATACGAGCTTAAATAAACCAAAACAAAAAAAAGGATAAAACCAATCCAAAAAAGGGCTCAGCAATCAGCCAGAACAGCCAACATCCTCGAGACCTCGCAATGACCATCCAGAAGATAATGAAGCACCGATGGTTGCCACAAGGAAATCAACGAGGAGGGGAGCCCCAGCCACATCATCGCCCTGCAACAACCCACCGGAAAATCCGCAAGAAGAAAGATAAGCAAACCAAATCATCTTCTTTTACCGAAAATTTCCCACGATAATCTCCCCTCAAAGATCTATTCGGAACCATCTTCAACTCATAATCAGAATCTGAAACTGATTCAGAATCCGAATTCTCCTCCGAAGAATTATTTAACCAGTCACATTGAAGCCCAACAACCATTTCAGACTTACTACCCAAAACATTTTGTGATTCCATTAGCTTCACAGGCACAGTAACCAAATTCTGAGAATTAACCAACATTCCCTGCACATCCATATTAGCATTTATTTCCCCCACCAAAGAGACCAAATTATCACCATTACTCTGATTCCGAACATCAAAATCATCGTCAACCCTCTGTACCAACCCAGCGCCCTCGGTAGGAACCGACTCCTGCAAAACAACATTAGAAACCAACCTCCCATTGCTATCCGGCTCCAGAATTTCAACCGAAATACCCTCATTCACAGCCAATTGATCAGTTACGACAGACGAAGGAAAAAACGGCACAGCATTTGGAGACAATGAAATATCCGCCTCAACCGCAACCACATTTTCCACCAGAACACTATCCTCCATAGTTTTATCCAACAAAACACCAACCGTTGGCATAATAGCCTGTTCTCTATCAGAATCAACAACAGGCTTAACCGACTCCCTCACATTCGACTCAAGCATAACAATTTCATTTTGAGCATCAACAACAACAGGTTCCTTCAACACCGATACTTCACAATTATTTATCGCAGTTTTTGATACATTACGATTCGGGTGCAAAATAGGACAAGCATCCTTAGAATGTCCTAGAGAACTACAATGATTACAAAAACTGGGAATTTCATCAAATATAACAGTCTGAATATACCCAGATTCCACAGATCCAACCCATACCTTCTCCTCATGTTTCTTGGTAACATCCAACTCAACCAATATTCGAGCTACCGACGGCCGCGACCCAGATGCCGTAGCCAAGTCAGATTTGAGGGGCCGACCGAAAAGAGAGCCTAAACCAAAGAGTATTCTAGGAGTAAATAAATGGGGCCTAAGAAGAGGGAAAGAGACCCAAATCGGCACAATAGGAGAATCCAACTCAACATCCAAATGATGAGTCCATTTCACCACTTTCATATAACAATTTTGAACAAAATAGGATCTATGGGAAAAAATTCTGCAATAAACAAAATCATTCTCAAGTTTTATCAAAACATTCCGATTATTGAGCACAGTCAGAAAATTCCCCAATCAACTTTAAACTGAAACAAAATTTCTGAATGGCTTCGACAGAGGGTCTCCGCCCCGGAAAACGACCAACCAAAGAGAACTCAAAAGGCTTAGCAAGCGACCTAATTTCATCCTCCGAAATAAACAGCGCCGGCAAGCCACGATGGGAAGAAAAATTCAGTGCAGGAAAAGAGGAGGAAGAAATACCAGAAACCGCATCCTTGAACGAAATAGGAGCCGTTATTCCGCTCAGGAAACCAGGATCGCGTATACGGGAAGCCGCCATACACGAAACCAAGAGCAAAGAGGAAAAAAAAAACTCTCACTAGACGAAAGCGAAGAGGAGGCGGCGGATGGGCCGAAAGAGGCGTAACCCTAGCAAAGCCATTTTTTTACTATACGTGGAGCTCAAGATCCTTGAAGCCTCAAAGCTCTCTCCAATCTCCGACAAAAGGTCCAAGCCCCCTCTTCATGTGAGAAGAGGGGATTTGTTTATAAATTTTTGAGAGAGTTATGCCCCATAAATATGGAGAAGATATTGGACGAATTCGGAGTGCTCCAACGGATGACATACCAATATTGATCCCCTCGATCATAGAGCGTTTGTCAAGCATTTATGTGCTCAAATGATGTCATAATTAAGCAATCTTGGGCTCATTGGATTCGCCCACCGCTCGATTCAAATATAAGCATGTTATATTTGGATATCATTTGATCATCCATTTTATAATTTCAACCTTCCAAATGTGCTTCAGACCCCTGATTTGGATTCATTTGGGCTCAGAATGGACCGATTTTGGTGTTGTTCAATTTGTGTCTTTGAGACGTTCAATTTGACTATAAGTTTACTTAATATTTAGTTTGAACAGTCATATATTTAATTTCAGAAATTTCCAACTTCAATATGCATCGAGATTTGTGATGGACCAAGGTGATTTTTGTTGACGTATCAATAATATAAATAGAGTAGTGACCTAAGTATTTGATATGTAATTATAAATAATTTATACTTAGAAAGGAACTACAAGAAGATGTTTATTAGATATCACATATAATATCCCACATTATCTTACAGTGACACCAAAATTTAAAGTGTTCATTATTTGATCAAAAAAGGAGGTGATAGTATGAAGGGTTTTTCAAATTAAATAGGAGATTGCATAAAAATATATCAAAGAAATTTGGCTCAAAGGGGTAAGGCCAACTAATCTTACTAAAATCAAGTAAAATACACATGAAAATTCATATTATAAATTTTAAGTTCAGAAAATTAATTTTAAAATCAGGTGAATATAGTTCATATGTCTCCTAATTAAAGGGAATGTATCCTAACTTAAATATTAAAATATGAACCGACTAATACTAGCACATGAGTATAAGGTAAAAATTTAATGCTCCCTATGCTCCTTATCCTTATTGCCAAGAGATTAATTAAATTATAGTGTTTATTTCCACAAAATCATTCCTTGGTCATTCCCTCTCCCTAGTGTTTTGGTGGCTTCACATTAATTGAAAAAAGCTGAAAATATTTTCCATATATCTCTCATAATGAAGGTAAAACCCCCTAGAGTTACTTCTCTTGCAAAACCCATTTATTTTCTCTTTCTCCAATCAAAAACCTATGCTTTCTTGAAATTTTTTTGCATGAAATCAAAGGAAGTATCTTATATTTGGGCTGAAATTTGTAAAGTCAAACTCATCAATCATTTGTAAGTAAGTAGGTTTTAATTTTCTTTGATTTAAGTTTCATTTAGGACAATTTTCTTACTACTTTCTAAAGCAGCTTTTAGTACAAAGATTTTTAGTTTGAGAAAATTTTGTAATAAAAAGCTGCTTTAAAAGAAGTAAAAAAGATATCCCAAATCAAACCTTACTCTGCACACTTATATTATTTTAAAGAAACATCACATGTTGCTTAAATTGATTTTCCTATGCTAGAATCCATTTTCATGATTGCTAAAAAATTTTTTTGCCTGAAATTAAATTTTCAATTTAAGAAACTTAATTTTAGGATTTGAAAAACTAACTTTTATTTTTGACAAATTAAAACCTAATTACATATTTGAGGATAATTACTAAAAAAAAATTTATAAATTATTGAAATTAATTTTAGGTTTACTAAAATTAAGTTTAAAGTTTGTTGAAATTAGATTTTAGATTTCTTAAAATTAATTTTTAGATTTTGTTGAAATCAACCTCAAGATTTTAAAATTTTATTCCTCATAATTGCTGAAATTACATTTCATTTTTATGAAAAATTCAATTGCATTTTTAATGAAATAAGTTTACATATTCACTCAAATTTATATTCATTTTTTTTAAATGATTATAACAATTTTCACAAATGATTTTCAAACATGCAAAATCAACAAATGCAAGAATAATTTTTAAGCATTTAATTTCAGCAAATGAAATAATGATTTTCACAGAATGAAACAACAATTTAAGCACTTTCAAAAATAGTAAATTGTGAAATACAATTTGACACTTTGCAAATATATTGCATATAATTTCCAGGAAATGTCCTAGCATTAACAAAATGTATTGAATGATTCATATCATAATTATTTGACAAGTATTATATTGGTTGTCGAATACATAATACAACACTCCGCTTTTCTCATCCAGGACTTGGAACCTAGCAATGATAGTGTTATAGAGAGTAATTATGACTGATTTGATTTGATTAATTTAAATTTTTCTTAAGAGGAAAAAATGAATAGAAATAATGTATTTTAAATTTAATCTCATGTAGCCATAAATTAAAGGAATAGTTTGGTGCATTTAAAACAAAATTTAAACTATTAAGGAGATGGGGGAGATTTGACCCTTCTTAAAAGTTCAAAAAATAAGCTCCAAACAAGTAAGAAATCATATAACTCATGCATTATGAAGTTCAAATTAGGAAAATTTTCAAAAATATGAAAGCAACTATAAGAAAGTGCAAATAATACAACATGCAATTCTCATGAAAATACATATAAAATATTAATTCAACTAAAAAAATATTTATTTATTTAAAAATAAAAATCAAACCATGGATAAATTTTAAAAATTATAACTTATATTTTGCAAAAATAGTTATTTATTTGTGAGCTTATTGACAAAGCATGCAAGAAATATTTTTTGGATTTCTACAATACAATAGACCTTAATTAACTTCGGAGATACTACTTTTATTTAGGGCTGCAAACGAACCGAGCCGAGCCGAGTATGTGAGTGTTCATGTTTGTGTTTGTTTAACATTAGCTTGTTCATGTTTGGTTCGTGTTTGATTCGAGCTTTATTATTTGTGTTCATGTTTGGTTCGTTTAATTTAAGGGTGTTCATGTTTGGTTCATGTTCGTTTGTTTAGTGCTTATCGAGCTTTAAACAAATTATGTTCGTGAACATATTTCACAAACAATATATTGAACAAGCAAACCTTAAATTTGTTCATGAACATTCTAAACCAACAATCTAACAAACATGGACAAATATGAAATATTTCTTGTTCATGAAATGAAATTTCTAAAATAAATGCAGTTGTATATTTAAAATGAAAATATGATTAATTTATATGAATATATTTTTGAAAGAAGCTTACCCGTTGCATTTCTTTCCATTTGGTATGATAGCTGAAAGATTATCTTCTGCATTTGTAACAAGACTTCAATGGTTTATGTCAGAACTATAAAAAAAATACACCATATAAAACACACTATCAAAACAAATACATCATATAAAATAAAGCATATTGATATTTAGCACATAACGAAATTCAAAGCAATGAGTTAATAGAAGTGGAGAGTATAATAAACCAAAGCTTAAATAAATCATGTATATATGTCAAAACTACAAAAATATAGTAGCTCGTTTAACAAAATTACAATAGTTTTCTTCACAAAAAACCAAAAAAAAAAAAAGAATATTATACTCCTTATCAAACCAATGAGATCTCCTTTGTTTCCTCCCTCATCTGCAAGATGTAATATAATAAATTAGTAGTTGTAAGGAAAATTTTCACCAACTAGTATTAAAAGTTTTGTCTTATCATACCTTCACTTTTCTCTTTATACCATATAAGTTACAGTACCAATCACTTCCACAAATAAGATGTTGCACTGTATCTGTACCCAAAGATGATCTATATTGATCAATAACTCTTCCACCGGCACTGAAGGTGGCTTCTAATGCAACCGTTGTAATTGGAATAGAAAGAATGTCACAAGCCATCCTTGACAAAATACGATATTTTATATTGTTAGCCTTCTACCATTCTAAGCAATCAAAATGAACTATTGGCTTTTCTTCCTCGATGAAAACTCCATCATCCAAATATACATCAAGCTCAGATTTTACTACATGAGTAGTGTAATCTATTCTAATATAAGTTTCATATTTTTTCTTTCCATAAAGTTGTCTGCCTCTAACAGAAGATGAACTAGGATAATTACTGCTTGTTTCTTCAACTGTATTATTCTCAGCATTTGCGATTTTATAATCTTCTACATACTCATTATAAAGTTCATTTAGACTCTCTCGTATATCAGTGATGTGCACTTGAGCTATGTTTTTAGTATACATAGAGTTGAAAGCAAAGCTTATCATTTTCATTTTATTTCTTGGGTCTAAAATTGCACCTAATGAGATTAAAAGATTACAATCACCTCAATATTTGTCAAATTTATCTTTCATTTTTCTTGCCATGTCTCTAATGTGTGCATTTCCATGTAAACAATTATCATCCAACATCTCCTTTATTCCCCAAAGCTCAGACATGAATATGTTGGATGCGGGGTACTCGGTACCTAACATATTAAAGAAAAATTCATAAGAATAAATTGGGGAAAAAATAAGAATATTATTAACATTTAGAAGAATATACCTAAAATCAATTTAGTTGTTTGATTAAACACTTCAAGAAATGAGCATACATCTTCCAACTTTCTCCATTCCTTCTCAGTAGGAGAGGTAGAATAGCAGGAATCCCGATCTTGAAATCTAGGAAAGACTTATTTAAACTCTAATGCAGTTGACAGCATTGCATATGTAGCATTCCATCTTGTAACACAATCTAGGATCAATTTCTTCTTGGGAAGGTGCAACTGTTGGGCAATTTCACTGAATATTAATATGCATTGTTGAGAAGCTGTAACAAATTTTACACTGGTCCTAACGTTCTCAATAATATCTTTTATCTCATGAATTTCATCTTGTACCAACAAATTAAGAATATGCGCACAACAACGCACATGAAACATTCGACCACCTAGAGAAAGCTTCTTGTGAAATTCTAGGCTGGTCTTCAACATATTAACTGCTAATGTGTTATAAGCTGTATTGTCAACTGTTATGGTTGCAACTTTATTCTCAATACTCCAATCCTTTAGACATTTGTACAATACATCATAAATGTTGGTTGCCTTGTGAGGTGGAGGTACATCGACAAAGTTAAGCACTCTTTTCTGAAGTTTGCAATCACCATCAACAAAATGGCAAGTTAATACCATATAGTGGATATCTTGATCGGACTTCCATAAGTCAGTAGTTATGCTAACTCTACTCACTGAATCCAATAAGTTTCTCAATCTTTTTTTTCCAATTTCATAACTTGAAACACAATCACCTCTCAACGTGGTCCGTGAAATCTTCTCATAATGAGGGCTTGCAGCTTTCATGCCAATGTTGAACATGTCATACTCCACAAAATTAAATGGTAATTCATGCACCATAATCATATGAGAAATCAGCTCCCGCATCCTAGCATGGTCATACTTCCAATTATTGATATTAACACTTTTTCCAAGTTCAAACGTATTATTTGCCAAAGGTGGTTGCAAAGAAATATTAAGTTGACCTTTAGACTCTACAACTCTTTTACTACAAACAAGTAAGTGACGTTGGTACTACGTAGTTGCACCACCTTTGCTTTTACTAAGTTTAAACTTACAATGGTTACATTGAACTTTCTCTGAACCATCACCAAGTTTTACGATTGTAAATTCCTACCACACTGATGAGGTTTTTTTTCTTGCTTTCTTAGAGAAAAGATTTGCTTGTTGGTCATGTTCTGTTACAACTGCTGGACTTGAAGATGAACCCGCACTAATTTGGACATCATGCACTGCCAAATGTAGCTGAGGAGGTGTAGGATTTATATGTGGCAGAGGTGGCGTGGAATTTTGAGACATACCTTTAAAAGAAGAGTCAAGTATAATATTAAACATAAATCCTATCCAAGCTACATCAAAATAAATTTTACACTCCTCAAAGATTAGGGCTTTTACTACAGTTGTTAAAACTTAGGTCATTAAGAAGCCTAGTAAGAACACATCAAAACAGCTTACCAAAAATCTATACAACAACACAACAACAAAAAAAGGTGCAGCAAAATAGACTCACATGAACACATCAAAATAGCTTACTGAGTTCAACCAAAAATCTATAAAATTTGCTAACACAACCTAAACTCACATGAACACATCAAAACAGCTAACACAACCAATTCAACAAAAATCTGTACAGCAAAATAGAGTTCTATATAACCAAAAATATGTAAAAATCTATAAAACAACTTACCGAGCTCGGGAGTCCAGAAATCCCGCTTCTGCTTGATGCTGGTCGGTGTCGGAAGGAGATCAAACAGAAATGCGCATCGATGCCGGAGCTTGAGCTATCGAATGGCGGAAGCTTGAGCTTGAGCTTGAGCTTGAGCTTGAGCTATCGAGTCCAGAAATCCCGCTTCTACTCGATGCCGGAGCTTGAGCAAAAACAAACAGAAATTCCGCCTCTATTTAGTGACGGAAGGAGATCAAACAAAGTAACATAGTTAAATGACATGATTTGATTATAAACTTACCGAATCCATTCGGAGCTTGAGCGATCGGGAGGCTGCAGTCGCTCACTCTCTCAGAGCGATCGGAAATCCAGTCGGAGCTTGAGCTATCGAGAGTCCAGTTGGAGCTTGAGCGATCGGGAGTCCAGTCGGCAATCGCTACTCGGGCAGTCGCTCTCCCTCCATTCCACAGAAATGCTTTCAACGTTTCGACTTTCGGGAGAAATATTGGGCATTTGGGCGCGATTAGTAATTTAGGGTTTATTCTATCATTCCAGAGTCCAGCCCGCCTTTTTTCGTGATTTCCCTATTACCGGTTCAACACTTCAGCTCTTCTCCTAAATGGCTAAATCCTAATTAAACATATTTAATATCATTTTTATAAAAATGTAAAATTTATTTTATTGAACATATGTTATAATATTTTATTACTTTAAAATTTAGTAATAAAAAATAATTATATTATTATGGTATAATTAAAGTTTTTATATTTAATCGAACCTGAATCGAGCTTGTTCATGAACATCAACTGATATTGTTCGCGAACATAAACGAGCTGAACACATGAGTGTTCAAGTTTGTTTGTTAGTTAATTAAACGATCAAAAACGAGCTTTAATCGAACCGAACAACGAGTAGTTTGTCGAACATTTGGTTCGCTTGCAGCCCTACTTTTATTATCAAGTAAGTATTTGTATTATATAAGCTGTGATTGCGCTAAATTGAGCTTGCTATATTTTTAATATACCTGAAACACTTAATTAACATATCAGAACATTCAATCATGTATTTGTTATCATCAAAATTAAATAATAAACTTTAACTCATGGGGCTAATAATCTCACCTTTTTGAATGATGATAAACTGATATTGATAGTAGATACTAATGTAAACTAACTTCGCATCATATTTTTGAATTAAATTCGTTTTAAAACACTGTAACATGCAAAAGCACCCCCTCCCCCTCCCAAAAAAGAAAAAAAAAGCATATGATATAAAACATATCAACTAATGTACAATCTTCTCCCCCTTTTTGCAATATAAAAATAATAAATTTAGCAAGAAGAGAAAACTTAAATTATAATATTATGATATAATATGATAAACAAACACCTCAAAATACAAAACCCTTTTTCAAGTAAAGGTTTCATAAAAATATTAGTTATCTTCAATCGGCACGTACAGCTTTTATATCCACATAACATTTACAAATCCCTAATGAAGTGATGTCTAATCTCAATATGCTTAATTTATGAGTGTTGAATTGGATTCTTAATTAAACTAATGACTCTAACTTAATTTCATTTTCTTCTAATTAGGGTTACAAATATACCGAGCATTCGACTCTAACATAATTTCATTTTCTTTTATTATCTATGAGAAAGCTACCAATGAATTATCTATTAATAGCATGTCAATAATATCTGGTGGTAAACTATTTGAAACTTGTTCATACTTTGATGAAACTGTACTATTGAGAAAATTCATTAAAATTTATAGGTTTTCTTATAGTGTTAGTTAAACAACTTCTATTAATATAAAAATTATTAGCATGTTCAATCACTACTTTTATAAAATGGCACAAATATAATGGAAAAGGATGGAATGTTAAAAGTTTTTGTTAGTAAATGTTGTGTAGTATAGTGATTATAATACTCAAAGGTAAATATAGTGCAAGTTTTGTGAAGGTGGTTGTAATGCAAATGAAGGATATGATGTAGGTCTTATAGGTGATTATTGTAACACAAAAAATAGTTGCATCGTAGGTCTTTTTATTATATAAGTCTTAGGAGAAATGGCTATAGAATAAACCTTAGCATGACACAGATCTAAATGTTGAACAAATTTTAGGTGCAATGCTTATTACACGTCTTGATGTGATACATACCTTAAGAAAGATGGCAATTACTCATAGGATTTTCCAAAGGATCTAGGAGATCTTTTGAACTTTGATGATTTCTTCAAATGAATTGAATGAAGAGAGATTTATAGTTTTCATGAAGGGTATTCTAATCATTAGTTAAAATATTCCTTATAGTTATAATAATTTATGGTATAGATTGTACTGTTTTATAATCAAATTATGATCAAACTCGAGCTGACCAAGGAAAACAATGGTGTTTTAATGATAGTGATCTAATGACAGATGCCAATAGTGGTATCTCTAATCACGAATAGTGGTGGTAGATTAAAATTTTAATAGTTATATTAGCAAGAATAATTTTAAGGAGGTTTATCATTCCTAAACTAGGTTCATTAAAAATTTACCATAATATCCATCATTTTTTATGTATACTTTCTCATTGAGAAGTATATTTCATAAAACAATAATTTATAGAGATCAAAACCAATCTAAGAAGCATAAGCTTTCAAAGGCAATTGCACAATGTGAACATGCATAAGTAGAATTTGATGGCACCAATGCGTAGCTCTTAAAGAAAAGCATTCGATAAATAGGCCATCCAGTCCCTTGGCTACCACTTGCAGTGGCATGATTGTTATTCTCCCAACAATTCCCCTTATTTGTAATAATTTTGCTAACCTTAACAAAGACCACATATGGTCTACACATAATTAGATAAACTTATATTTTGAGAGCTTAAATCAACATCATAAAACTCATCTAGTTAGATCACCTCATAAAATGGAGACACTAATTATTTGATTAGAGTCTATTAAAGCCCATTAGAATTCAATGAGCCACAAAAATCAATAAAATTAGTTTCAATAATTATCTTAATATACTCTTGATATCATTACAATCTTCTATGATCCCACAAATATTAATTTGATTATTGACTGGTCAATATTTCCACATAGCATCACAATTTTGGTCAAAACAACTCCACAAAGCAGACTTTACTGTATACCCACTGTCTGGGTAATAGCTCACGCCTGGCACACGTGCTAATCTCCCCTTCGCAAGTCGAATGCTCGACGTTGGACTTCCACAAATTGTCTCCTTTCCTCGTTTCCTCTTTCCTCTTTTAACCCCATTGCCGATCTCCGGCCGGCGGAAATCTGCACCGCCGCATCTCGACTGACGAGTTTTACCGTTCTACCCTTTCTTCTTCTTCTCGCGGACTCAGCCAATTCAAAGCGCGTGGATTGCTAGAATCAACAGTGGTTTCGTTCTATACTCTGCTTCAGTCGATCGGCGTTTAGGGCTAGAAATTGCACGATCGGAGCTTATCATTTTCGTTTTATCATGTGGTGGTGACGATCTTGGGGACGGTAGGGTGCTAGGGTTTTTGAATGGTAAATATGATCAAACAGATACTTGGCAAGCTTCCTCGTAAGCCCTCCTCAAAATCCTCCCCCGGCGAATCGCCAGCCGACGGCAGCATCGCTGGCTCGGTCAGATCCGCCTCGGGGAGGAAGGCAAGTTTCGTTGGCAGTGGTGGCGCGGTCACGGCCGCTGCTGCCGCCTCGCCGGTCGGGGCCAGCAATGGTGCTGTCGGGGTTGTGGCGAGTTATGAGCCGCTTCCTAGCTTCCGCGACGTGCCGAGCTCTGAGAAGCCGGGGCTTTTCCTGCGGAAGCTCGGCATGTGCTGCGTGGTGTTTGACTTTTCTGACCCTGCGAAGAATGGGAGGGAGAAAGAGATAAAACGGCAGATGCTACTGGAGCTTGTGGATTACACCTCCACGGTCACCAGCAAGTTCAATGAGGCCGCGATGCAAGAGGCCACGAGGATGGTGGCGGCCAACATCTTCCGAACTTTTTCCTCTTCGACAGGCGGTGAGGGGCAGAGGGCTGTGGAGGGTTTTGAGGCTGAGGAGGAAGAGCCAGCGATGGAGCCGGCATGGCCACACCTACAAATTGTCTATGAGTTTTTCCTGAGGTTCATAGCCTCATCCGAAACCGATGCTAAGATTGCTAAGCGATATGTTGATCACTCCTTTATACTCCGGCTGCTGGACCTCTTTGACTCTGAGGACCCGAGGGAAAGAGAGTACTTGAAGATGATACTCCACCGTGTCTATGGAAAATTCATGGTTCATCGGCCCTTCATCAGGAAAGCTATTAATAACATATTTTTCCGATTCATTTTTGAAACTGAGAAGCATAATGGAATTGCAGAACTTCTTGAGATTCTTGGAAGTATAATTAATGGGTTTGCACTACCACTAAAGGAAGAACATAAATTGTTCCTTGTCCGGGCGTTGATTCCACTTCACAAACCTAAATGTCTGGCGCTGTACCACCAGCAGCTTTCTTACTGCATCACTCAGTTTGCGGAGAAGGACAACAAGCTTGCCGACACAGTCATTAGAGGGCTCTTGAAGTACTGGCCTCTCACCAATAGCTCAAAAGAGGTTATGTTCCTTGGGGAGCTGGAAGAAGTTCTGGAGGCCACACAAGAGCCGGAGTTTCAGAGATGCATGGTGCCCCTCTTTAGACAAATAGCTAGGTGCCTCAACAGCTCACATTTTCAGGTACTTTCATTCCTATTGATTAATAATAGTACTGATTTTTTTGTCTGCCTGCACTAGCTATTGTTTTCTTCTCTTAACACATTTGGAAGCATCATAATTAAAAATTTGTGGCATTGGGTATTTGGGTGTTTGCATAAGTTTATGATTAAAATCATTCAAAGTCTAAAACAAAGAGCGCAGGTGCATGCATGTCGGTATATTTTATTGTAAATGCTGCTGCTATTTTATGATTGGCTCAATTTCCATCAATCAGATTAATATTTTGCTCATAATTTTGAGAAGCTATAATACAAATTTCAAATACCTCTTTGAGAATGAAATATTTTCTGTGGAGTTGAGATAACTATGTTATTTGAATTGAATGCCTAGCTTCACTTTTCAAACATTAGGTATAAAAGGATATCAACAGATGGGGATGGACTGGTTTTTCTATCAGTATATATATTCACTGAAATTATTCTTTAATCATGTCACAAAGCTAAATATATTTTGAGCATCCATGTTTTTTGAATTTCCTGATGATTTTAAGCATACTAGCAAGCTAACATTAATACTCTAGCTTTCCACTCAACTTCATTGGTAAATTGAAAATTTTCACATTTTACCAAAGTATCACATTATTGCTGTTGCAATATTTGCTTAGGTAATTTGTGGTTTTCCTAGAGATTAGGATCTGAGGTGTTATGGCTAAAGTCCCTAAAAATAATAGTTTCATGACTTTTTAACTTTTTTTTGGTAGTTCCTTTAGTATAGGGGTCTATAACAACCAATGTTGTTTCGGCGAGGGCACTCTCCTAGGAGCCCAAGCAAGATAAGGTCATAACACTCATCAAACAACCTAGGTGAATTCCTTGCCTATAAGTGCTAGGTCTCGGAGCTAGTAGCATTCTTTGATTGAATAAATTCATGCTAAGGCTTGGCTTACTGGAGTTTTTAACATGCTTTGCTCCTTTTGTTTTGGTTTGTATGGTAAATGTGCTTTGAAAACACACACATGCAACTTCTCTGTGATTTCATGAGCACAATGAACACACTCATAAAGCATCTCTAACAAGGAGTATATTTATTTATTTTGTTTCATACATGATAGCACCAACTCAGTTATACCAAATAAAATACTTCAAGCATGGAAGATGAGTTAGTTTTCAATAACAATAAATTTGCTTGGGGTGATATGAAATGAACCGGAAGCGGGATAAATAAGAATGCACACTATGAAGAAAGTTGCGGATTCAATATAAGTGTAAGAGCATCGAGTTATAGACTAGTAAGTTTTGAGAATAAGGAGTTAATTTATGGTGACCGAGGAGGAGATGGAGGACCATAAACCAAATGATGGAAAAGAGAGAATGGATAATAAAGAAGAGAACAAAAATTAAGCATTAGATTTGTCCTGGGCTATGACACTAAAAAAACTGTTTAACTAGTTAAGCTATTGAAACATTTGTTTAAGGTTGTAACAAGATTCTTAAACTTGAAATTCAATGAAACTTGAAAGTCACTATTTTCCCTATTATAATTGTTAAATCAATGTGATTATCATTTTATATTCTCGAAAAGTTTTCCTCTTAATTCAAATATATTTATGAAATAATATATTTCTATTTCTTTTTTAGAGCCTCGCTTGGGTGAGCGCCTTAGGTGTTGCTCAGTGTCTCAGGTTTTGTCGGTGTGTTAAGAGTTGGATGAACATAGGATGTTATGGGAGCTTAGACAACCATACTCTAGTTGAATGAACCTTAAATCCTGAGATTGTGAGTGCAGCCATGACACAATTTACCTCAAAAGAGTTTTTTTTTTTCATCTTTACACTTTACCTTTTTTAAATATCATTTAAAGGGATGGTGATGTTTCTTAGCATTATGATGTAGTTCTTTTGTGCTTTATCCTTTGTGAATTATTTAAATGCGAACACTTCATAACATAGGATTTAGTGATGTAGCAGATGTCAATTCTCTTCTAAGCATGATATTTTGAGATATCTACTCCGTTGGTCTTATTAGATTTGGTATTTTATATTTTAAGGTGCCTTTTGCACGTAATATTAAATTGATATAAAACAGATAAAAACTTAATCCTTGTACTTATTAAAAAACTTTTGCCTTGGGACTAAATGCATTTTTAACTGGTAAAGCTAGTGTCTAATGTCAAGTTTTGTGTTGAATTTCAATGCATTCATGGGTACATGACAATTATAGTTGCATCTCTAAAACAACAGCAGTTGCACAACCTGGATGAAAATACTTATATAAAATGAAAAGTATAACATTATGGATTGAATGGTTTAATGTCATAGAAGTAGCAATCATGTATTATCCACTGCTTCTTGACGTGGTCGAGAACTAATTTTTTACAGTTTAACTACATTTTAGGTACTGCAAAGTTATATTAACGCTTTGAGATTCAAGTGTTCATCCACAATGAATTTACACATAATGTTAAACTGAACAAATCCTGTAGATAATAACACTATCTTTATCATTAGCTTATTGCCATTATGCCAACTATTGTGGTTCAACTTTATGAGTCTTTGTTCTTTAATTGTGGCTAATGTCAAGTTTTGTGTTGAATTTCAATGCATTCAGCGGTGCATAATAATAATAGTTGCAAATATAAAACAAGAGCAGTTGAACAACTTCGATGACAAGAATTATATAACATGAAAGGATAAAATTATAGATTGAATGGTCTAGCAAACAGGTATTATCCCATACTTCTTGACGTGGTTGGAAACTAATTTTTCATAGTTTAACTACCTTTGAAGTACTGCAAAGTTATATTCATGCTTTGTGGTTCAAAAAACCTTCTCTAATTTCCTTGGATTGAAGGGAAATGTTCATCCATGATACATTAAAATTTAATGTTAAATTGAACTAATCCTTTAGATAATTACACCATCATTATCATTAGCTTTATTGCCTTTATGCCACCTATTTGGGTTCAACTTTATTATTCATTGTTCTTTATTTGTTTTTGTTTGAGTGTATAGGAGGTGCTAAATTTTTTAACTCAAATATTTTTGCATAATTTTATCTGTGTTACTTTTGACATACCCCTCTTTATCTAATCTCTCGATAATATTGTTAAACATATTTCTTATGGGTACAATTTGTTAGTTTTCATTATATATGCTCAAATCACCTAAGCATATTTTTCAATATCTTATCTTCTATAGATACTGCTCTTATTGCTCCTCTAATATAATCATTCCTCAATATATTCTTCCTAATGTTTTCAACAACTAATAATTATTAATCTCATGGTTATTGAAATTGCATATCATATACTTAGTTTTTTTACTACTACTAAGCGCTTTATCTTCTATAAGTTTTTTGCATTATTCTAATTTCCACTAATATCTTATCGATTAAAATTATCTCATATACCAAAAACATACACTACGATTGATGGGGGCATCGACAGGAGGTTCCGGCGCGTCTATCAGAGACGACACCGGAGATCGACGGCTATGATGGATAGCCTTTACTACTGATGATTTGTTGTATCCGCAGTTCTTACATTACTTGTTGCTTTTCAGTTTTTTCCCATTTTACCCTTGTGGGTATTAGTTTTATCTTGTAGCCCGAGGGACATTTTAGACTTTTGCATTTGCTTTCATTTGGAGCCTATTTATATGGCCCCTTGTATCATGTATGAGCTATTGAAGTATTGAATGAAATTTTCTTATGCTTTGTTCTCTTTGTGAGTTCAATGTCGTAGAGATCTCTTAGTGAGTTCTTCGTGATCTCTTTGTGAGTTCACTCGTAGAAATCGATCAAGGTTTGAAATTCCTAGTCCTTTGTCTCTCCGCCACCAAATACCCCAAGTAGAGAAGAGAAAGCAAGAAGCCAAGCTCTTGTTGCCGCCGTCCTTAGATCCACCTGCCGGCCCCCATAGCCTCACCAGCCGGCCTCCTTGCCGCCGGCCTCCCTTTCTTCTTCTACCACCTCCGCCACCTCTCCCTCTCCAACCCTTCATTGAAATTTGAATTTCAAATTTCAATTTCTTTCATAATTTAGAAATTCTATTTATGGAAAGTTTTTGAATAGATCCAAATTTAAATTAAATTGGTTTGGATTTAATTCCAGATTTTCCTAGTCATCTTTTATTTTTGGAAACCCTCTCCCCTCTCCACCGAATTCCCTCTCTCTACCTAGCAGTGCCGCCGGCCTACCCCTCCTAGGTTGAACTCCATTAATTTGGTATTTAATTCTCCCCCCCAATTTGAAATATTATTTAAGTCCAAATTTCATTTCCCTCCAATTACACCTAAACTAAAAGTAATTTCAGTTTCCAAATCCCACCCCCTCTCTCTACCGCCGGCTCCCTGCATTGCTCCAATCAATTAAAATTCCTTTAATGCCTTAATTGTCATTAATTGGAGAAATCAAATCTCCAATTTTCCCTCTCAATCCCCCTTAAACTGAAATTATTTTCAATCTTCCAAAGCAAATCAACTCCTCTCCCTCTCTCTACCGCCGGCCTCCCCATCCTATCTCCTACCCGCCGCCCCTCTCTCCCTCCCATTGGAGAGTCTCTTGCGGCGACCACCCATTCTCACCTTCAAGAATGCATGGAGGAACTCGAGTGGAACTTCGGGTTTTAGTATGACAAACAAGGACGAGTCAACATCCTCAGATCACCATTCTTCGACGTAGGCTTTGACTTCGACGATACCGTCGAAGAATATTTGGATCGGATTCTACCAACGCTAGTGGATTCCATCGACGACCACTTCTCCGTCTACACGTGGATCATTAAAGGTCGTCCTCCCGTGCCACCGCCACCTCCGAGCTCCTTCTCAACAACGACGGTCCTTGGCTCCTCCCTCCTCGTGGCAACCTCACTACTAGTTTGGACGATCTTCCGCCGCTCAACCTAGTTTCGTAGGAAAGAGAGAAGAGGCATCAAGGTGAACAACTCCATATTAGTTGTCGGATTCCACTCACTAGTTTTTAACGTTATGTTTTCCTTTGTTTTTTGCTTAAATAGTTTGGTTATCTCGTTGTAATTCTTTGGCCTAAACAAGTTAAACACTACGAATTCTTGTAGCCAAATTTAATTTGAAACATGATTATATAATTGGTTGAGCAAGTGTTTAAATCTTCCTTTTAATCTTGTGTAACTCAACTCATGCGTCACATCAATGACACCTCACATTTTGTCTTTAGTGTGCATCTTTATAATCAATTTAAAGAGACTCAAACATAATAGCAACCCTTACTGTAATCCTTATTGGAAATTGATGTGATACAACATGCGATGAACAAGAACTGCTTGGGGATTTTAATATAAGATTGTTAAAGCCTTGCTAGTTATAGAACTAATGCTTACCCAAGTTAGGTTTTCAGAATTATCAATTCAAAATTAAGTAAGGCATACGGTTATAACTAGATTAACGAGACAATATCAAATTGACAACATAGAATTAAAGAGTAATGCTATGGGGAGAAACAATAATCCACAATTAACAAATAGAACTTTTCACCTTGGGTCTCTCACTCACTCTCTTGTTGGTGGCACTTTAATGGAGGAAGATTGAGATCAACCGAGCGATACCACTAGGAGACAAATGGCGCACAAAAGCGTAGTCTGTTGGAGCGATAGACGGTGGCAAGTAGTCCATGGGATGACCAGTGAGCATCTAACGTCTTATCCTTTCTTCCTTGACGGCTATGGTGGGGGCTAAGAGGCAAATGCAGGAAATCTGAAATAAAGTTCAGATTTTAGTGGTTAAGGAGAGGGGTTTAATTTGAATTTCAAATTAATCCAAGGAGGGAGAGAGGGGCGACAATGGGGAGAAGCTTTGGGCTGAATTTGTGGTGTTCATATGTCATTTGGAAGGAGAAAGAGGCCCACTAAGAGTGGCCGGCCCAATAAGGAGGATAGAGAGAGATTTAGGAGTTATGAGAGTGGGGCCCAAGTTTAAGTAAGAAATTCAATTAAATCTGAATTTTAATTTCAGATTTAATTGGGCTTAAATAACTTCCCACAATTTAAAATAAGAGGGAATTCGAATTTCAAAATTGTAACTCCTCTTAATTAATTCCCTAATTTAAGGGACTCAATTAGGAAGGTCATTAAGGGAGGGAAATTCAAATTGCAAGGAGGGCTAAAGGGAGGCCGGCGGCAAGGGCTCAAGGTGGCCGGCGACAAGGGGAGCTGGAGGGCTGGAGGGCTGGCCGGCGGCTGCTGGCAGGCGGGTTGGGCTGGCCGGTGGCTGCTGGCCGGCGGATGGGAGCTGCAGGCCGGCGTCTGGGTAATCCAGAGGAAGGGGGAGCGGCGGCAGTGAGCAAGGGAGGGGAAGAGGAGGGAAAATTTAGGGATTCAGGGAGTGAATTCCAATCTCCGACAAATGCTTCAACCGGATCTCCACGACGACGAATCGGTCATAAGAAATATAGAAAAAAAAATGGTAGAACAAGAAGATCTAGAACTCACAAAGAGATCTAGCTTCTCCTACGAACTCACTAAGAGATCGAGGAGGGTGAACTCACAAAGAGATTATAAGTGGCAAATAATTTTCATTCATCCAAAATTAAAAACTATTACAAGAGAAGGGCCATATAAATAGGCCTCACAATGACAAAGAAAAACGAAAGACTAAAATGCCCCTTGGGCTACAATAGCAACTAATCACCCATAAGGGCAAAAATGGAAAAAACACAAAATCAAATAAACAACTACATGAAATGACTCAAAATAAACTCATGATCGTAGCCGTCGATCTCCGGCATCTCCTGATGGTACACGTGTCGAAAATGCTGACGATGTCCTCATCAGAAATTCTTTGGGCACTTCATAACTACTAATACTTGTCAAGGCTTCGTCATGCATATTTTTAATAACTTCAGTGCAATTTTAACACGTTTTTTTTTCTTTGATGGGTGCCCAAGTCAATTTATTGTGACACTCGATCATATATCTTCTTAAGGTTAATAATAATGGTATGAAGTCTCTTTTCTACTTTTTATACTTTTCTATTAATTCTTTTAACACAAAAATACCTATATAATGGATCTTCATGGCATTTAACAAAGTTGATTTTTTCGTATCTCCGTTTTTTTCAATTTCGTTACTACTTCGAATAGCTTTGTAATATGATTTATTAATTCAGATTCTATAATAATCAGAATCCTGAACATCTCATTCGTTCTTGAATATTGCTGCCAAAATGCTCCAATCTAATCATTTGACATTCTTTTAATCCCCAAAATTTCATTACTTTATTCCATAATTATGTATTTGACTTATAAATATAATTTCTCTGTAACAATAACAATCTTGAACATCTCATCTCTATAATGGCGCGAAAGTGTTTTTTTTAGTCTTTTTACATCCTCTTACTTTTTAACATTCTATTAAAAATGTTTGTTAACCAAATTAATACAATTTGCACACAACTCTCCAAATCTCAATAAATTACATCTAGATCCAAAGTTTTATACATGTATATCTTCTTTAGAGTTAATTCTGCTTCACTCTTTGGGATCAATATATAATATTCATTATTATTTTACATATTATAGTCCTAAAAAATGAATTCTTTTTTTAAACTCTTGTTTATTATTTTTTCAAAATAGTGTTTCTATCTTTATATGCTGTCTTAATCTATAATTATGATCTTGTAAGCTTTGTTTCATTCTAACCAAAGTCTCTAGATCTCTTAAATCTTGTGCATCTACGTTGTATTATGTCTTTTCTTTTTTTAGTACCTAGTCTACTATACATATCATTAATTGTAGCCTTTATTTTGCTCATTATCTTCTTTATAGGACTTTTTTCTTATAGTATAAGCTGTATAATTTTTTATTGTTCGTCACTCTATACTTGTATTTTTTCTTTAATGATCTTGTGTGCTCCCTCACTCCACCACCAAGCTATCTTATATACTCTCTATTTATAGACTCTCTTTAAATTTTTTATGTGACTCTTCTTTATGGAATTAGCCATCTTACCTCACATAAAGTTTGGTTCAACCAACAAATTTCAAGTTGCCTCCTTTAGCAAATTATCTTGAATAGTTATGCTAAGCCCCATAAATTTTATAATTTTTTAAATATTTCATAAATAAAATATGATTTAAAAATCAAATATAAGTAAAAAATGGAATAATATCCAAAATCCATACTCTGATTATATGATTCATTGTATAACTCCAAAATCTAATTAATATATATGTGTGAGTGTGTATGTATAATCAAATAAAATAAGTTGTCAAAATGAAAGATTGGTGAGCAATGTAGAGCTTTAATGAAGATAAGTGACGATTTCTCATCAAAGAGAATGGATATTGAGATGTGATGGGAGGGAGATGAAAAATAATGAGTCATGCTTGCTTCATTTTCTGATGTTACAAGGGAGACAGAGCAACAAGTCGTGGTTAGGGCTTAAATGTTTCTTGTGGGCTTGCAGGAGGGGAATCATTTGATAGGACTTAACAGACAATTTTTTTTATTCATATGTTTACTTAAATGGAGAAGAAATTTATTTATAATAGAATAAAATTTAGTAATTTATACCTTACTAGGTCAACTTATATCATGGTGTCATTAATTTGGCAAAGAGGCATAAAAGGTAAACCCCAACTCTTTTATGGCATATGCCTCACAATTTGAAAGCACCCCTTGCATGTGTCAGGACAACGTTTTCCACATCTCACCCTAGGAAACCCCCAAAAGTACCTTCTAAATATGAAAAATTATTACGTGTGGTGTCCGGAGGCCGACCTGGACGCGCCACATCACCCAATGCATGGACACGTTCGGACACCGCACAAAATAATCTCTCATAAAATACTAATTTTAGAAGATTAATCATTTCTTTCTTTTGAAGCTTCATCAATTTTTTTTCTTTTTTATCATTTTCTTTATACTTACTAAGATATACATTAAAAACTACTATTTCGTGTTCCATTGCCAAATTATCTCAGGGAATTTCCTTGCACTACTTGCAAAAAGATTTCTTTCCTTCCAAGTAAAATGAACTCTATTTGTGATTCAGGTGCACTACATTTGAAAGTATTTAAGTGTTCTTTTAATGTATCAAATGATATGTTTGCTTTTGCGAGATCATATGTTGTTACAAAATCAAGTATTGTTTCTCCTACTACATTTCTATAATTATATTCCCACCATGAATCCTTTTATTACTCATTCTACTAGAACCTATATTTCCTTTTAAGTTTCCCTCATAATTGTCCTATCTTTCTTAAGTATGCATGATAATAGTTCTTCCTTCTTTTCTTAAAATTAGTTTTTAAAGTATCTTCTAATCCAACTTAAGAAGCATAAGCACCGACTATATTTATAGTTTCTTATAGGTAATTAGATTAATAATTATCTCACTATCACTAATCATATTCACTTTGATTTATGATCTTATCCTTCATCTCTCTATCCACTGTTATCTACACTTCATTTTTATTATCAACTTTTCAGTATACAATAGCTTATTATCTTCCTTAGTATGGTTATATTTCTTTTATTTCCATTTTGTTCCTTATAAATAAATAGTATATATTTTTTGTGTAATCACTGCGTTCATCGTCAATTTCCTCAAATTTTATGTAGGAAATTTAATTTTAGTTTTGATCTGAAATAACCATTGCCCGTTTTCATGATAATTGGGTTAAATTGGTAACATTTTAAAACCATTGCCTACTTTTCTCAAAACACTTTATTTTAAGTTATAACATGTGATGCCCCATAATTTAAATTAAAAGAATTATTCTTTTTATCCTTTAAATAAATAATAATCAGTATTAAATAACAATATCATCTATCTGTATTAAATAACAAAACATATTCTATAATTCTAAACATCAATGTATACATCTATATTCATTCTAAAAAATCATATACAATACCCAGGATCTACACAATCATCATATATCTATCATATCCTAAGTATAAAAAAATAACTAGAACAAAAAGAAATAAAACCTGAAGTATCCTGACTAGCCTCACACTCCTGCTCCCCCTTTCCACATCGAGGATATTGCCCAATCAACAAGTTGTACTGAGCTGCATGTCATTGACCACAATGAATGCACTCGCTGTAGCTGCCAGAAGATGCTACTGATGTAGATCCCTTCAAATCATTATACATGCTTTTCTTGTCACTATCTCTTTCTATTTTGTTCGTCTCGGCTCCTCCTGCTGACATCATATCTGGATGTTGGTGCTGCCAAATCAATCTCTATCAGTCTGACCTGCTCCACCAACTTAGAAAACTCTTGAATCCGTAGAGGTACTAGCTGGTGCCTGAGCTCCCTATTCAACCCTTACAGAAAACCTATAACACTTTTCATCAGTGGTAGGGATATCAAGTGAGGAGCATACCTAACAAGAGCAGTAAACTCGGCCTCATACTGCATCTTACGTTCTTGCTCCAACTTAATGAAATTTTCTTGCATTTGTCCTCTTGCTGACGGAGGTACAAACCACATCCTGAATATTGTAGTGAACTCGTCCCAAATGATCTCAGCATTTGTCTTCCTTTGAAATTTCTCTCTCTGTTGTCCAATCCACCATCTCTCTACCTCTCCTTCGAAAAGGAATACAACTAATGGCACCTTTCGGCTCTCCGGACACTACATGCTGTCAAATATTTTCTCTATCCTCAACAACCAGTTTTATGCAGCTTGAGGTCCTACAACTCATTTTAACAATGGAGGCTTCAACTTATGAAACATCTGCAAATGTTTCTCTCTCTCTATTCTTCTTTGCTCCTAGCTGACTTACAATAGACTCTGGATGATCCATTTAACTTTTCACCAACACAGTTTAGTTTGATCTAAATAATACACACATGCAATTATATATATAATAATAATAATAATAATAATAATAATAATAATGCACCTGAAATTACCCATTCTACCCAACTCTCAATCAAATCCTACAGCTCTGGTAACAATTAATTCTTCCAATAACTATGTTCTGATACCAATTGTGATGCCCAGAATAGAAATTAGAAGAATTATTCGGTTATCCTTTAAATAAATAACAGTCAGATCTATCTAATATCATCTATCAATATTAAACAATAAAATAGATTTTATAATTCAAAACATCAATGTACACATCTATATTCATTCTAAAAAATCATATATAGTACTTATGATCTACACAATTATCACATATCTATCATATCATGAGCATATAAAAATAATTAGAATAAAAAGAAACAGAACCTGAAAAATCCTGACCAATCTCACACTCCTGCTCTTATGTCCTGACCTGAAATCATTTAACCACATATAATGAGCTTAAAAAATCCAACAGGTCATCAAAACCTATAACTGAATTCAAAACACGGTAAATGAGCAATATGCATGTTAGGGATCAAATCATTGCAATAACATTCATATGATCATTGAATCAGTGCAGAAACAGTAAAATTTACATGCAATAGTAGTAGAATCTAGAAACAATAAAATACTATAGTACATAAGCCAATAAAGTAATAAACCTGTATGAGTGTCAAATCTATAAAGCAATTGCCGTATATGTAATACCAATAAGTAAAAAATCATATTAAACATTCAATCAAAACTTCAGTAAAGACAATTGAAAATGAATAAATGCAGTAAAATCATATTGGAATATACACATGCTATTCAATTATTGTATATCATGTGCTCAATATATCACATGTTTAATATTATTCTATATCATGTCCTAAGTATATCACATGCTTAACAGTGAATCAGTAGTGTTAAATAGTATCAGCATATATATCAGTATCAATAACAATCCAGCGGCAGTAGTAGAATAATGCAATAATAGTAAATCCGTGCATAAACAATAAATCCATACATTAATAAGAATAATGCCCTCAAAACATGCATTTCAGTAGTCAAACTAAACAAGTAAGAAGTCTTAGCTATCATAGTATTTTCCAATATTGCATCAGTATTAGTAAACTATTGACTCAGTAAACAGAGTCGTCACTCTTTGCTCGTCAGCGCAGTAATAATCTCCTTATAACTTTCAATCAGTATCACGTGAATCAGTAGATGATAACACCAAATCATAATATTTAAAGGAAAGTCTATCGGTCAATCAGTCTCCAACCAACAGGTCAACCAGTCTTTACTTGTCTTTTACACATATATTATTATAGCAATACTATAACAACAATATTAATCACATATTCACATTCATTTTCAATGCATTGCAGTAAATAATACATAATTGATCTTGATTAAGAATATGCCAAAATGTCATAACGGTATACAACAAATAATCCTATTAGGAAAAAATGCACATTTTCAGAAAATTACCAAAATACACGAATTGTATAAAACGATGTTTTAAGACTTTTATTGTACTATACTACTATTTTTAGACGTCAAAATAAATTTTTGGGTAGATAAAAATCGTTTTATTTTCAAAATTACACGGTGAAAATCTTAAATAAATACTCAAAATGCTCATAATTGTGATGTCTATAACATACAAAAAGTTACATGGTGAAGGTTTTGCGAATACAAAGTTATTAACGTTTTTCGGCAACGGAAACCCAGATTGAATCAGAAAAATACCAAAAACACAAAATTTTTAAACTCAAAAATAGGGTAAAGGTTCCTTACAGTGAGACGAGCAAATATGCCAATTATCCCGATGGATACCGTGACCTCCAAATTCGAGCTTTTAGTTTCTCTCTCCTCTTTTCTCTCAAATATCCCTAACCTACTCTCTGTTGCCGAAATGAACAAGGAAAAAATATAAACAACTTATTTTATAAATTATGTAAAATGGTTTAAGATTTTTATGATTTAAATAATAATTTAATATTATATAATAAATTTAATCAATTTTCTTTTAGTATAAAATTCTAATAAATCATTTTAAGACTTTAAAAATTACATGAAAATAACCCTAAAATAAATCATTTTATTTAAAATATCCGTGAAATTGATTTGCAAAACAGACACCTAAATGTCTTGAAATTCTCAGTTATACCAACAAATACCAGTTTCTTAAAGTTCATCGATGCCCAAAAGTTACGAAAAAATTCATGCAAGTAAAATACTACAATCAAAATACTATGACAAAGACGGTTTGCGATTTGGAGTTATAATGACTTTAAAAAAAGTTGACAAAGTCAAAATACGGGCTATTACATAACATGCAATCAATTGGTGACAATTTAGCTAGCACTTGTAATAATTAGGTTTAGTTGTGGCATGTTACTTCTAGAGAGCACCTCATGATGATGCCCCTCACTGAATATATTCGGTGAATTGTATTCAGTGTTCTATTCAAATCTTGTAAATGTTTATCCATTTTGATGGATTATATAGCAAGTTGTAGCTTTCGTTTCTGCAATATTGTGTCTGGTTTCTTAGAGAAGATTGCCGATATTGTTAGCTTCAATACCCCAGGGCGAGAGAATCCACATTATGCATGAGCTCATTGATAGACCGACCGATTTGATTGGGAGGGAAATATGAAGTTTCTTAATTAAGAGAGAACTATTTAGGAATGTTCTTAATCAAAGGGGAATTGTTTAGGAAAATTTTTAATCACATTTGGGAGGGAATTATTTAGGGCAAAAGATCTAATTTGAATTTAAAATCTAAGAGGGAATTATATAAGGAAAATGAGAAATTAAGGGGGATTGTTTAGGAAAGTTTTAATTACAATTGGGAGGGAATTAATTATGGAAATAAATCTAATTTGAATTCAAAATGAGAGAGATTTATATAGGGAAAGGGGGCTTATTTGGGAGGGAATTATGGGAGCCTATTTAAGGCTAACTATGGGGTGATTTCATATTATGTTTGGAGTTTGTTGAAATTAGAATTTCTTAGGTTATTTGGGCTCTAGCCGGAAGGCAGAGATTTGGGAGAGCCGGATCTTCCTCTTGAATTGAAGATTCAACTGTATCTTGCTATTTTCTTTCATATATCTTGTAATAAAAATAGTTTTGGTGTGCTTTTCTTCATAATTTCTTATTGTTGTTCGCTGATTTCAAGAAAAAGTGCATCCACTTCCTATCACTCATCTCCTAGAAAAAATAATTAGGAGTCCAATGTTACATATGGTATTCAATTTTCTCATGTTATATGACCTAATAGTATTTAAATTCTTCAATTAAAATGACTAGAAAAATCTGATGCAATTAGTTGGTTGCGGTTGTGCACTTACTGAAAGTTTATGGTGATGTTTGAGTGGATAGGCTTTATCTACTCTGATTAAGTATAGCTAATCTATGAGTTGTTAAGAAACATCCACCAAAAGCTCTAAAAAACTTTGGGATGCTTCATTTTTATCCTTCTCTTTTGATCAGGTTATTTCCATTTCTACCATGAATCTATCTGGTTAATCAATTGTTAATATGTTACTGGTATCAAACAACATGCTTGAACTCAAAATCTGGAGCATTTAAATGCTAAAATTTCTGTTAAATATGTCTAGGATTTCCCATTGAAACGGATCATATGTAGTAGAGATGGCATGGGAAGATACCATGTTAGGTCATGCACAATCCCAACCATGCGTTGGAGACTATTTGTTAATGTGATGTTTGTGGTCGATATAACCTCAATACTCCATTTAGAGGTTTAACATTACGTTCATACGTGTAAACTTAGCCTTCGTTTGGGAAGGCTTTCTTATTGTTTCATAAAGCAGTTTTTTTTACAAAAAATTTAATTTTTGAACTAGAAAGCTGTTTTAAGAAGCAATAAGAAAGCCGCCCCAAACGAAACCTTAATCTAAAAAGCAGTTCTGAAATTATTGTCAGTTCTGGATATACGCCACAAGCCTATCTGAAATATCACCCTGATCATTAACCAATTCTATTCTATCCACTATAGAGAAAATGTTTATTCTTATGTTCTTGTTTGACAAGTCAGAAATCAAAAGAAAGAAGGTCAAAGCAACACGTTGTGTGCTGAACCATGCTTTTTAGATATTTATTTATATTTAAGTAGAATCTGTCTCAGTACTCTGTTTTTCTTTTACTTTTATGTTTGAAAGAAAATAAAAGCAAGACCAACATTCTCTGTCAAGTCCACGTTTTAGAACGTGGAAGTTTCTTTGAAAGTAGGAAACTCTTCTCTTATATCTTATTGGAAGAAAGACTTTTATTTATTAAATATTTTTTCTGTGGCGGGTCATTCCTCTTTTAAGAAAAAGAGCCTATTCTTTGTTTGTCGTTAATGAAATGTGACTTTCTTCTTTATGCAAGCAAAGTCCAACTCCACCAAAAGATCAAGAGGCTTCTCTATTTTTTTCTAGTAAGCAGACATTGAACTTCGAAGGATGCCTAGTTTCTTGAATCATCTAACATGCCCTAAGTGGTGCGACTATCTGCATCTTTTTGGAAAAAAAATAATCATCTTTGGTTGAGATTCCCATCATAGTTTTGGAACTCGATGGATCTTCATTCAAAACATTGGCGTCTGAGTTTCTAAAAGTTCTCAATTTTCAAATATGAGGGGGATATAAGTTTGTGATTGTTTTTAAGAGTTTAAAATCTTCATTAGCATAAAATCATGCCCGTAATGTTTGATGTGATAACTTGATTCTCTTATGTTATTTTATTTAAACCTTTTTTTTCCGATTCTGAAGAAAAAAAAAACCGTAAAAATCATAACTTTATATTCTTATGTGACTTTATATTTAAGAAAAAAAACCCTGACTATTTCTCTCTTTATTTTCACATCTTTCATTTGTTTTGGGAAATACTTTAAACCGATGGGAAGTAATTATGTACAATGAGGCAAATTTGCTCATTATCATTAATTAGTATTATCCCTGATACGTTATCAAAGAATTATCTTGATCGAGCACGAATCTTGAGGCAAACATCATGTTGGAAACTTCAAAAATTAAATCCGGGATCACCTGAACTCCGATTTCAGCAAGCTTATAGTCAAACTGAGCGTCTTGGAAATACGAACCCAACAACACCAAATTCAACTCAATCCGAGCCCAAATGAGCCCAAATCAAGCGCCCGAAGTGCTGTTTGAAAGCTCATACAACAATTTGAGTTACCAAACTGATGTAAACAAATTAGAGCAAGGCACAAAGAGAAATCAATCAAGAGAAACAAATCTTACTTTTATAAAATTAAGACATAACTTTGAGAACAAAATAAGATAAGAAAACAACTATCTTTAGAAAAGGCAACTTCCAACGACCAAAACAAAAGAAGACCAACAAAGAAAACAATATTTTTAACAAAAAAAACTATCCTCAAAACATCCTTCAAGAGGACTCCTCACATGTACCGATTGTAGGAAATAAATTTAAAATAAGGTTTAGATATGCAAACCAAGGGTCCACCACAGCTAGGGGTATCCAATGTCCTTTTAACTTCTCCAGCAAATGCCACCAAACCGTCCACAACTTCACCAAACAGCCAACAACCTTGCTAAAACAGCCAACAAAAAAAACAGCCCACAGCTTTTCTAAAACAGCCAACCAAAATCAGCCAACAACTTCGCCAACGGAACTAGAAGAAAGATACAGGTGGAGTGGAACTTGCGTAGAGAAGAAGGAGGTTAGAAGACCGAGAAGAAAGAGGAGAAGCTCGCAAGCTTTCCTAGGGAAGAAGGAGAATGGAAAAAGCTCTCAAGCTTTTCCAAAGAAGAAAACCCTCAGGTTTTGTAAGCACTTAGCTCTCAAATATTCACCAACCATTTCTTCACAAATTACCTCATATATATAGGCCAAAGAGGGGAATCATAACAGCCAAAATTTCCAAGTTTCCAAGAAGAAATGAAAAGCCAAGAGTCATTCCCGTTGAAGCCCAAGAGCCAGCTTTAAAACAATCCAGAGAACAAAGCCACGGGTCCAGCCAGAACATCACAAACCGTGGAATCAGCACAGGAAACCAGGCGAATAAGCTCACGGTCAACAAAAGCATGCCGATTCAGAAAAGAAAACAGCACCCGAAGAGGCACACCACACCCGAAGCAGCAGCAGCCCGTGAGAGGCTTTTCCAGAGGAGAAAAAAGGCTGCAGCAACTCAACTTCAAGAGGAATGTGAAAGATCAAGTTCCACCCACCAAAACTTGTTCCCAACCTTAAATTTTATAGCAAGACATCAGCTCATAATGAGCTACTTCTCCACTAGAAATTAATGAGCTTGGCACAACTAAAGTTTAACTTCTTAAGCTCAAACCGAAACAGCCATAGTTCTCATGAAACCAGCAACCTTCAAAGGACAAATGGACCCCCCAAGCCGGCAAATCCAAGGAAACAAAATCCAAACCTCTTCCTACCATGATCATTGGATTTACCACCATCATAGGATAGCATAAAAACAAAAAAATAGAAAATATAACAAATATTGTTCATAACAAAAATTAAGCAGAAAAATCTAAATGCATCACAAACGGTCTCCGATTTTAACGAGCTTATACTCAAATCGAGCAGCTCGACGAGACGAATCCAACGAGCCCAAGATCGCCGAATTTCGACATCACTAAGGCCTTCAAATGCCCAACGAACGATGCACAATCGAAGGATTCAACATCAACCATCCATTCGACCACTCCCTATTCGCCCCTGATCTCACACCTATTTACAAGCCATGCCACTCTAGAAAAACTATAAATAGAGCCCTCATTCTTCACAAAGGGGACTCAAGCAAGAAGAAGAAGTGAAGAAGAAGAGAAGGGGAAGGAGAATCAACTCCTCCTCGACCACCGCCGGAGTTCTTCCCGCTGCCCGAACACGCCGGGATTCTGCCGAATATTTGGGAGAACGCCGGAATTCTGCCTGACTTCCACGGGACGCCAGAATTCTGCCCAAGTTCCACGGATTTCTGAAATTCTTCCCAATTAACGACAGAGTTCCCTCCTGACGTCGAAACTCCGCTCAAATGATGCCGGAGTTCTCCTCAGCCACCAACAGACGTTGGACTTCTACTCGACGTCGGACCTTCACTCTTCGCCAAGTTTCTACCCGACGCCGGACTTCCACCGGTTATCGGACTTTCGCTGGACGTATATCCAAAGATGGATTTCTTTCCATTTTTGGACTTCTACCTGACGACGTCCTTCTGACCTTCATCATCAGACACAGTCCTTTCAGCCTCCATCACAAGAAACGATCCTCCCGATCTTCGTCGCCCACCTACAACGGTCCTTTCAACCTCCGTCGCCAGCCAACTACAGTTCTCCTGACTTACGTCGCCCGCCGACTACAGTCCTTCCGACCTCCGTTGCCAGCTGACCACGGTCCTCCTAACTTACGTCGCCCGCCAACTACAGTCCTTCCAACAAAGCGAATACGTCAACAGTGACTCTTTGTATTCCCAACATGTAATATACTTCATATAATGTACATCAAACACATGCCTTCCTCAAAGGAAGGGCCTCATTTGTAATCGACTACAATACTAGTGGATTCATTTAAACTGGGCTAGGTCCCGTGGTTTTTCCCCCCTTTTCAGGGGTTTTTCCACGTAAAAATCTTGGTGTCTCATAAATGTTATACCCTCTCTCTTTATCTGATTGCGTGCCGGATTTTCGTACAACGCTAAGATGTTAAATCTTATATTTCTCTACCGCCGCGAATACTCCTGGACGCAACAATCCCAATTATTTAAAGATGGATTTATCAGTTCTTCATTCATTTCTTATTAGATATTAATTTTATTTTGTGTAAGTTTTTCTAATTTTTTCCCGAACTTATTGTTTTATTACCTTTGGACTACTCTTTATTTTTAGGGCTTCACATTAATTATAATGTTCTATATTATCGTTGTTTTTTCTACTTTAATCTGCTTTTTATTGTCTCATCTTAAATACCTGTCTTCTGTTGTCCATTCAATATAAACCTTTCCTATTCTATCCTTCTTTCATTTGCATTTGTGTTATACATAGCTTCTTTTATCAGTGACTTTTCTATTGCTCAGCATTGGGATCTGTGTGGCATAGTTAGTTTAATTTTAATGTTAAGGCTTCATTTGGTAATGCTTTTTGCCACCTAATTATGCTAGTTTTGACTACAGAATCAGTTTTAAGGTATTTGACAAGAAGCATTCAGTTATCTGAATTTGTTCAACTTAATGAAAACCAGAATATAATTTAAAACAAGTAGTTATTACCATGGTTTAAAATTGCGCAATATGAGGCTCGCCTTAAGGCCCGCCTTTGCGCAATTCCAATAAAAAACGCCTCGATACTTACGCCTCGAGTTTTTTTTATGAGGCTTGCGCCTCAACTTGGTTAAGGCCTGCCTCGCCTCATTGGCATGAGGCTTACGCCTCACGCTTTATATATTAAAACTTACATAAATCTTGAAGTAAATGCCCGACATTGGACTCTATAGGAGAGGAGGAAGGGGAGAGAACAATTCACCATAATGATGATTCAAATGAAGAACCCCTTAGTGATGACAGTGTTTATGACTTGAGTTCTTATGTGATATGTCATTGCTATTTATTTTTGGAAATTGGAATTATATGTTAATGAAAAGAATACTGGGATTTGGGAAAGATAGAATATTGAGTTGAACTATATTTCATGTTGTCTTATTATAGAGATATTTTGATTTCACTTCATATATTATGTTTTTGTTATGTTTTATATTATTCACTCATTAGTATATAAAAATTTATCATTTTATGTTCACACAATCTTTTGATTTTGAGGCTTACGCCTCAAAACGCCTTGAGGCTTATGCCTCGCCTCACGAATGAAAAACGCCTCAATACCCGAATACGCAATTTTAAACATTGGTTATTACTACTACAAATAATTGGGAAAAATTAAACAGGAAAATTATTTATTCATTTTTATGATGATAAGGTAATCTTGTTAGTCATACATTTCATTATAATATATAATTTAAAACAAGTAGTTATTAATAAATAATTAGTATAAATCACTAGGCAAATTAGGGGATAATTGGTCTAAATAATTATTAGATAAATGTTTGATTAATTAAAAATTAATAATATGTATTTATTAGCAATTATGATTGTAAATTATCCTAGTTATTTTCTTAAAATTTGGAGTAAATTAGACTTACTATTGATTAGCTAAGTTTTCATAATAATATTCTAATTAATTATTTTATTAATGACTAATTAAGATAATTATTTAACTATTAGAATCTTATGTTATTCCAATTAGCTATGCAATAATTTATCGTCATCATTATCATTAGCATCCTTACTATTTTGATCTGTGTTATAAATTCTTATTTTTCATCATTTCTGTTTGATAACTTCTTAATGCACTTTTATATTTACTTTTTAATAAGTACATTAGTATATTTAATTTAATGGTAATTAGGAATTATGATTGCACACTAGCATTATCAATATGGCTAATAAGTTAATAACTAAAATAATTATTATTATAATTATTCATACAGTGATTAATTAACCAATTAAAATATTAAATTATGAGTTAATAAATAATTAGAATATTGAATTAATCTTAAAATGAATTTTATTATAATTTTCTTATGGGTCAAGTTATTTTACATATATTAGTGTTGTAATAATTTTTTTCAAACAATTTTAATCATTGTAATTCTATCAACATTAGTATTAATAGTAATCTTATAAAATTGTCATCAACTTATTTGATTACACAGGACAATCAGCACAACACAAGACTTTTATTGTCAAATAAAGCCTAATTTTTGTATAAAAGCTCTGTGATATTTTTTTTATCATGCATTACACCTTGGCATTTGTCCATTTTTATGCTCAAAATTTAAAACTGAAAGTTGGTTTCTCTTTTGCATCTTATATCTAGTATTAGATTCTAAGTTAATCAAACCTATGGAACTTTAGGAAACAATTGATTTTCAACAATATTTTTTAATGATAATAGTTTCATTTCTGTTAAAATTATATATCGTACTAAGATTTTGTTTGGGTGTATGGTTAGATAAGCTGTGCTAAAAGCTCAAGCGTTAAGTCTAAGAGGACTTGAGTCATTTGGTTGGCTACAAAGATTAGGTGGTATAAGCTCATAAATTGTTGGGGCAGATTTGAAGCACGATTATTGATCTTAATTTATTAGTTACGGTAACAATCATGGAAACCGCTTAAGAAATGGTAAGGTTGCTTACATTACCCCTCTTTAAGGTAACGCCATTTGTTGAGATTGAATGTGGTTAACTAATTAATTTGTTGTAATTTCTTTAACTTATCTTGATGTAGCATTATAAATTAAGGCTCTACTTGATTTTATTGTGTTGTCATATTATACTGTGATGTGTTCTGCATGTTATGCTGACATGATCGAGTAAAACAGATAACTGTTTGGCAATATTATTGTCTAAAGTGTTATAAGAGTTATATTTGTTTGGTAAAAAAATTCTTTTAGAACGCCGGCCTTCTGATGACTTGGTTAAGATAGTAGATGTATTAGATTTGGCCTATGTCAATGCCGAAATAGACCTTAAAAGACTTGGTTAAAAAATATTAGAAATAACCTTTTTTTTAATTAGATTTAAATGAGAATTTAACTCTTAATATAACCCAATGAAAAAAAAGATTCATGTAGCCGACCCCACGTAGTGGGCTAAAAGCTTGATGTTGGTGGTAAAAAAATCTTTTAGCATTAATATGAGTAATGAAATGGCTATTTTGTTACTAAAATAGTTAAATTTCATAAATGCTGAAAGCATTTTACTTGGTAGCCGTATAAAGTGCTATTCTAAGAGAGCTCCATTTTAGCTTTCAACAATTGAACTTTTTTCACTATTACTAAGACTTAAAACTGCTTTTATTGTTTGAGGTTGAAGCAGGAAACAAAGAGTATTGCCAAACAAATCCTTAACGTACACAACTATGAATAATTATAAACTTAGGTTTCTTTACATGAAGTAATTGTATTTGTGAAACCATTAATTACTCACATGTAATGATTAATAATCGGCTAACCTAGTTTCATAGAAGCATTATTTATTCGCCTTGTCCTTATATTAGGCATTATGCACTTGAATGAGAAATAATATTCTAAGGGCCTACTTTAGGCAATATTGTTAATAATTGTATAGGCGATGACAAAAAGCGTTGAGATACATCAATGACATTGTTAGGGCTGGCAATTGTGTTCAAAACTCAAAATTCTCTCGATAATTGTTTGAATTTTAGTTGACTCTAAATCAAAATTGATTTTCTTCTTCACCTCCATCCTCTCACATGCTCTCACATTTTATCGAGAGAATTTGAGTTTTGAAAATTATAGACTAAGGAAGCAACATGCTCTCACATTTCAACGATCTTGGAGATGTCAATGATGTGCAACAACACACCTCAATGATATTGAAAAACACCATATTAGGAATTGTGAATTACGGTTGTGATGGTTTTTTATTGTTGTGGCAATAAAGATGACACTCCTTAAAAAAATATAATAAAACTTTTAAAAATCGAGGTATCTTTTGGAGTAACGATTGGAATTCCATTAAAAACTCTTAAGTGTACTTGTATAGGAGAGCTCCCATGATTGGTGACCTTCTGGGAAGTTATACCAAGAAGACAAAACTATGAGATCATTAGGTCAAAGTGAACAATATCTCGATCTTTAAGAGTTTGAGTTGTAACAAATGACATCAAAGCAATACACCAGCCAGAAGATGGGAACTCCAGCCAGAAGATGAGAACTCTACATTTAAAACTTATTTGCTTGGTGGATGATTATGGGCTAAAGACATTGACAATGATATTAGTTATTTAAGTGGAAGAGATTGTGAAACATAAGTTGAATGAAGTTAAACCCTTTAATATTGAGGCTTCTTTTGGTTTAGTATTAGAATTTCATTAAAAACTCCAAAGTTAAGCATGCTCATATAGGAGCGCTCTTAGGACGGGTGACCACTTGGGAATTACACCAAGGGGATAAAAGTTGTGAAGCCATTACTCATTAGGCTAAAGGGGATAATATCTAATTAAATAATAGTTGGGCTATTACAAATGGTATTAAAAACAATACATTAATCGAAAGATCGAAATTAAGTGCTTTTATCTGCCCAGTGGATGATTATGGGCTAAAGATACTAACAAGGAGGAGTGTTAAAATGGGTATTTGGGTCAGGTTCGGGTCAAACTCGAAACTGATCCGGTTCCAATTTTGTTGACCCGAACTAGACTTGAATTGAAAAATGGGTTAGATACCTGGACCTGAACTGACTTGGATCTAACCTGGGTTGACCTGACTCGACCTACTAATCATGAGGCTATGAGGCCTGAACAGACGAGCGCAAGGAGCGAGGCTCGCTAGTGGGAGAGCACATGTGCGATTGGAGCGCTATCTGGTGAGAGTGTGAACAAGGGTGTGAGCACCGGGCTGGGGGGGGGGGGGGGTGGGGCGAGCATGACCAATGTCAGCCGGATTGATTTCAGTTTAACCTGAACCCGACCTGAATTTTCAATCGGGTTAGAATTTGCATCCCGAATCCGACCCATTTTTCAAATGGGTTGACCTGAACTCGAAATGTTCGGGTCAGGTCAAATATTGACACCCCTAACAAGGACTTTAGTTGCTTAAGTGGGAGAGATTGTGAAACTCTTTAGAAAAAAAAATTAGATTCTTAAACATCGAGGCACCCATAAATCCTTTTTCTCCATTGTATTTTGTTAAGAGTCAAATTCTCATTTAAATCTTATAAAAAAGGATATTTCTAATATTTTCTAACCAATTTTTTATATCTGCCTATGCCTTTCTTAACATAGACAAATTCTAATATATCTACTCTCCTAATAGGGTCATTAGAAGGTGAAAATTATTACGTGCGGTCATCAAACGCCATTCAAAAGAGAATCAAGATCGCCACATTACCATTTGCTGTGTACCGAGGTGACGTGATGCATCCTGATTCGTCTTTGGACGGTCCGGTGACTCATGCAATAATATTTCCATCAGAAGGCCAACATTTTATATAACCAAACCGTCTAAGCCAACTCTCTCTAATCTTATCTGCCGCTAGAGCTACTCCAATCTTTTCACGTATGCTCATTTCGCATTCTTTTGCTAAGAGTAAAGCTTCTCATCCACTTGAGCATCCTCATCTCTGTAATGCTTAACTTAATTGCATGTTTCTCTTTTATTGGCCAACACTCTACGCCATAAAGCATTGCAGGTTTGAAATTTCATTAGACACTCCAAAATTTAGAGTGCTTATACATGAACGTTACTAGTTTGGGTGACCTTCTGGGAAGTTATACCAAAGGGACAAGAATGGGTTATTATTACAAAGTGGACTATATCTTGATGGTGAAGCATTTGAGTTGTTACAACGACACTAACAATAGCTTCAGTGATGATGCCTGTTGGACAACTAAAATGATTGTAGAGGGGGAATACAAAATTGAGCAAAGGAAGGAGAAAATGAAGAGCACAAAATATTGGAATTTTCTTTTAAGGTGGGAAAAGTTAGGCTTAGCTTAAGGATGCTTAATAAATTTGTTTGAATCCATTTTGCTTAGCTTTTTTTTTTTTAATCCATTTGGCTTAGCTTAAATGCTTAACAAAGTTTAAGTTAGGTTTAAACTTAAACCATGTAGTATGGGCTAATTTAAGGTCTTTTATCACATAAATCTTTCTCAAACATTTTGGATTTGCTTGCTTAGGAGAAAGTTTCACCTATCAAATTATGTTATTTACTAATAGCATACATCAAAGTTTATTATTTTTATGATATGTTGTAGCCATTTATGTAACCAATTCAAAATGTTGTAGACTTGATGTTGATGTTTACTATAATTATGTACTCTTTGATCATCCTTCAAATAGTATTAGACTCTATCTTATTTTTATTAAGTTCATCATACCTTTAACATGCATCATTCTCATTTATGTCAACAAATCAATTTTTGTGGCCTGTACTCTATCATGTGTTATCAAATGAATAAAAACCATCTGAAGTTTCTTTCACTACTTTTTTCACTTGATTAATTCCTTTAGCAAAAAAGTAACTAGATAAATAAATTTTATAAACATTTATTACAATTGTCAATAAGCATTATTACCATTACTTATTGTGTGCATTTATGTGTTTGTATGTATATTACAATCAAACTTAGGCTTTATTTCAAACACACTATGAATCTGTCATAACCCATAATCTTGGAATGTTCAAGTCACCAACAACAATTATTCTCATCCTTTATTGTATATGTTGTAGTAGTAGTCCAGTCATTGTTTCACATTTAGTTTTTCGAACATCTTTCTGATTCAATTTGAGGAATACAACATGAGAAATGTTTCTCTTATTTGAAACACACTATGAATCTTTCATAACCCATAATCTTGGAATGTTCAAGTTACCAACAACAATTACTCTCGTCCTTTATTGTATATTTTGTTTTAGTAGTCCAGTCATTGCTTCACAATTAGTTTTTGATTCAATTTGAGCAACACAAACACAAACGTTTTTATGATATCGTCATCACCAATATAATAGCACTCACCAGATTAATTATTGTTCATACAAACAATGTCTTCTTTGAAGTTTATGTTTACAATCATCATAAAAGTTTATAACATTCCCATTCCCCAATCTCTATAAATTTTTAAATTTTTTTCTTGTAATCTAATTTTTTTTGCAAGCGTGCAATATTTTATTCTTGCTATAATCATTTTGTCCATTGATTCTCTAATCTTCCCTCTCGATTTTAAACCCACATGGCTAACATATAACATAATATTAACTTTAGACTCAACTCATCATTTGCACATTTTTCATAATGTTTTGGGACACTGAATATGGAAGCGACTTAGCTAAGCCTTGCCTAGTTCTCACCACAGTTTGATTTAAGTTGTGCTGCATCATGAGCCAATTCTTGAGGTTAATTTGTAGTACTGCTTATGTGAAATGTCCAATCAGCTTTCATTTCATGCGTTAAGGTTTAGTTTTAAGATCGGTTGTTGGCCTCCAAGTTTCCTCATCTTGGTCTGGGATTGGCAAAAACAGTTTTGGTAGTATCTACTGATATAATATATGTCATGGCATGGTAGTGTTAGCTTGGATAATTGGATATGTAGTTTTAAATACATATTGCATGGATTTAATTACTTTTATGCGTTAAACTTTTCCTTAATTTATCTATTTTTTGCATCTACGATCTCTGTGAAGTGAACTCCCTCTACCATGATTCTTATTGTCTCTATCATGAAAATTTTTCATCAACCATATAGGAATATAGTTTTTTTCAAGAGTTTTAAGCTGTAACCTACTTGAATCTTTCCTACTTGTATATCCAGCTGCTAAATCTTTATCTAAACCTCTGACAAAAAATCCACTCTAATTAGAAATTGTTTAATGAATATTTGATTTGTGTTAGCAACGTATCTTGTACTTTGAAATAGATTGAATCAAAGGCCAAATCTCTCAAGTTTTTTTTTTAATTTCTAAGATCTGTCACCACCCTCTGCTTTGATGTCACTGTTGGTTTTCCCATACATCTAATTTCCAGTCAGAACAAGTAAATGGTGCTGAGTTTCACTCAAATCTTCAACATTTACTTTGACATTTTCTCATAGTTGACTTCTCTTTGGGTGTCCTTTTTATCTCAAAATCTCCTCTGATTTAAACCTCGATGATTCAGGTAGCCGAGCGATCGCTATTTCTTTGGAACAACGATCACGTCCGAAACTTGATCACTCAAAACCGAAAGGTCATACTGCCCATCATCTTCCCCGCCCTGGAGCGAAATTTAAGAGGCCATTGGAACCAAGCTGTGCAAGGTCTAACTCTAAACGTCAGAAAACTCTTCTTGGATGCTGACCAGGAACTCTTCGAGGAATGCTCCCTCAGGTTCCAAGAAACAGAAGCCAAGGATAAGGAGTTGCAGGCAAAGCGCGAATTGACGTGGAAGCGATTAGAAGATGTAGCTGCATCCAAAGCCATCAGCAATGAAGCCGTCCTTGTTTCCCAAAAGGTATCCTTTCTCAGCATGTCTACCACTAGCCCTCGCCCTTCACATGGTTCCTAATCACATTCCATCCATCAAGTTTGATGATCAAATCCCAATGATTTTCTTTGTATGGAGGATGATTTATCAAGATATATTGGGGGACTGCTCTGAGGCTTTTCTGGTTGTTCTTGTTGTTGTTGCTGTCTTCATCATTAGGGTTTGTAAAATGCTTTCAGGCCATGAAAAATGTAATTGTGTGTGTATAATCTGGAATTGGTATAGAGTTGGATCTTCCATGGATTTCTTATCAAAAGCCACGAGTATTAGCAGCATTTTTTGTTTTTTTTAAATTCTAATTCTGAACTTAGTTTGCCCCATTGTTTAATGGAGTTAGAACCGAAGGAAAGTGTTGTCCTAAATTATACTTCGAACAAATTTGTGATTATGATGCAATTTTTGTTTAAATTTTCTTGTCTTTTTGAAGATTGCTACTGATGTGTATGGAGATTGTACAAAATAAAATTTAGTTGCTGGACATCATAATCTGGTTGAATTCCTGGTGCTATAGCTAATGCCTTGTTTTTTTTTCTTTTTTAAGCTCATTAGGTGAATTTGATTTGCCTGAAAGCTTGTCAAATTTGGTTGTTTTTGTCATTGAAAACCTGACACTTGAAGTGAGAAGATACATTAAGCTTCATTTGGGAATGCTTTTTTTTTATTGTTTCTAAGGGCAGTTTTTTAGTACAAAAATTTAAATTTTTGTACTAAAAGGTTATTTTAAGAAGTATTAAGAAAGCCGTCCCGAATGAAGCCTCAGTGAGAAGACTAGGTGGAAGTCGAGCATTTAAGTGAGAAGAAGGGGGAGCATTATCATTTTTTAATCAAATGGTATTGATGACATTTAACTCTTAGACACTAAAGCTTCGTTTGTGATAGTTTTTTTTACTGTTTCTTAAAGCAACTTTCAAGCACAAAAATTTTAATTTTTGTACTAAAAGATATTTTTAGTAGTAAGAAAATTATCCCAAACGAAGCCTAAATCATATGGGATCTAAAGTTTGCTTGTATATGATATCAGAATATTACTAACAAATATTATAAGCAAATGTTGTCCAAGCCAAAGAAGTGAGAGTGAGAGAGAAGGGGGATGGAGAAAGAGAGGTAATGGGTTTTTTGGCTATAAGATAAGTATAAATTTATGACTTGAACAAACTAGGATATGTTAGAATGTGTCTTTGCTCATCCTCTAATCTCCTATCTAATAGGTTCAATTTAACATTTAATGCTATAAAAAAGATTATATTTGAATAATGTAAGCAAAATTATGTAATGAAGGTTAACAAGTTTTAATGGTAAAATACTATAACATCATTAAGTCTATTATCCCGTTATATGGGATTAGCTTTATGAATTTTTATTCTCTATTATTCTATTAAGAGTCAATATCTCATTTAAATCGTATAAAAAATTTTTTTTTTTCTAATACTTTCGAATGAAATCTTTTTACGTTTACTTTTATCTTTTTATTATAAATTGGGTCTAATCCATCTAATCTTCTAATGGGGTTATCGAAAAGCCGACGCTTTATATGACCAAACCATCTAAAGTGACTTTCTAATTTTATTTGTCATTGGAGTTATTCCAATTTTCATGCATATAATTGTTTCACATTTCATCTTCAAATTGTAAAGCCACTCATCTACATGAGCATCGTCATTTCTGCAACACTTAACTTAATTTTATGCTATTCTAATAAAAGCCAATATTTTGCGCCATAAAGCATTACAAGTCTCACCATCATCTTATAAATAAGATTTTTAAAATAACTATATAAAAAAAAAAGTTTCACCATCATCTTATAAAATTTTCTTCTAAGTGTGAGGGGTGTTATTCTATTATACAACAAGTCCCCGACACATTCTTCTACTTCAACCAGCTTAATTCTTATAATAATATTTCTATCTATTTCACGATTGTTTTAAACAATAGATCCAATATATCTAAAACGGATATTTTTTTTATGACTTGATCACCCAATGTCACAATCCCACTATCGCTAGAGGGTCTCAAATCATGGATGAGAAAAGTGGAAGATTACATTAAGTAGTCGACAACTAGCGTAAAACTTATCAAATAGTTATAACATGAATCCTTTAATTATAAAATAAATGAAACTAAATAACTTGTAGCTACTCTAAAAAAAAATTATATAGAAAATTCTTGATGAGCTTTAAATAAAGGATGAGATTCTTAAGAATGAAGCTTCTCTGATAAAGTATAAGATGATTTCACTTTTACTATGCTCGTAATTTTGATGAGTTAAGGCTAATTGTACAGAAGAGTTTGTGTAGGCAATAGATAAGTAGAACTCTTTATAGCCTATCATCTTCTTCATAGCTATGGAGAAAACTAAGAGATACAGTGGCCAAGAGATCTTTGCAATGTTTCTTTAGAGCTTTAAGTAGTACGAAAATAGCTATGGAGATGATTTTGCTTCGAAGTTTGTTGCATGTCCACAAACAAGTCAATTCAATGGTGGTGTTGAGTTCTTATCTTCAGTGGCAAAAAATTTTAAGGGTGGGGGCAATTTTAACATTGCTTCACCTGCTTTTTATATTCGGATTCAATTAATCACTTTAATGTTTATATGTATTATAAAAAATAAAGATACAATGAAGATATGCTTGCAAATTCTATTCAGATTTTTTTTTTTTGGAAATCCCTCACAGGAAGCACCTAATGCGGGACTGACCCTCTCTCCGCCTCTGCTTGTCATGCTTTCGGTTCGTCATAGATTGACCTCTAAAGATATCGTTATTAATTATGTGTCCAAATTCTACTAGGAAGAGGTGTATCATTGATGAATATCGAGTTCGAAACCTGGTAATCGTCCAAATTGTCCTCCTATAAAACTAGTCATTATTTTGGTTCTTCTTGCAAAAGGATGATTATTTTTTTCCTTTCCAACCTTCTTTTTATTTTGTTCTTATTTATATTTTTTTTTTGTTTTTTGCAAGTTTTGAAAAAAGTTCTTTTTTTTGTGAAGTCAATTTTTTAACGGACGCTATATCAATTTTTGTAAAATTAAATTTTTTTCACAAATACTAAATTTAAAGTAATTATAAAAACTTGCGCAATCAATTATTATGGTTTGTTTTTTATGTTCTTAGGTGGAACTTTTTGCCGCTTCAACTTCCATGACATTTCACATATAAATAACCCTACTTGCTTTCATTTGATCTTTTGCACTATATTTCTTCATTTCTTTTGGGTGACTTCCTCTTATCCTTTCCCAATGGCTATACCTCTTCTCACAAGTTCAAAAAATTTTGCAAAGGCAAATTGAGTCTTTTCTTCCTTATTAACAAAGCACAATGTGAAGTCGTTTAGTTGGGAGTTCAAAATTGAAGCGACTTTATGAAATGGGTTGCTTAAATTGGCAAGTTTCGCAACTTGTTAGAAGATGAGTGGTACTTTCACGGTGATTAATTATAATGAAATTATTATGTGCGGTCACCGGAGGCCAATCAGGACGTCCACATCACTAATTTATTGTGTATCGTTATTATGTACCATTGTGTATCGAGTGATGTTGCGCCTCCTGATTAGCCTCCAGATGGTTCAGTAACCGCACATAATAATTTCTTAATCTCCACTTGTGACATCCTTTCTTTCCCAAAGTAGTAGAGATATTGAGTTTTTATGGCTTATTCATCGGGCTAATGATGTCAAATTCACTTTTAGCCTGATTTCTTTCATGATTTTTTAGCTGGAATAAAAAAGAGATGGATCTTAAATTTGTTCCAATTCATTTATACAATAAAAGCTTTCCAAGAAAGTTCAATTTATTTTTCTTCGAATTACATTAAGATGATAGGTTTACAGAGCAAAGTGAGACTAGAAAAATAAATTTTTTTTTATGTACAGTTGGCTAAAGATAGTCAATTAGAATTAAGTCAACTTTTATTTCAAATAGCAAGTTATTATAGCCAAGGCCATTTGATAATGATGGATCTCTCTTTATAAACATCAAAGAAGAGTGACTTGACTATGCATTGAGGCTACTATTTTGCTTGACCAATCTTCTCAAATCAAATTGTCGAAAGTTTTTTTTTTTTTTTTTTAATAATTGTAGTTTAGGATTTCATTGAGCATTTTTTATGTTTTATTCTTTTCTCTTTGCATGTTTTATAAGATTTTTTACATGTCCTTCGCAATATTCCAAATATCATTTGAGAATCCATGTTAGACTTTGCGGGCTTTCATACCATTTTCATAAGATAGTGCAAGTTGTCCTCTCATAAGAAAAGGCAAATTATTTTCCATGATGATCATGATAATTCTTAGGAAGAGGAAGTCAACCTGAGTTCTCGAGGCAAAGTCCCAAGCTCCTAGCCCAAGCGGTTAAATGTTGGATCTGAATTAGTTCGTGGATGACACTCGACCTTACTAGTAGGTGACTAAGAAATTAAAGCTGGGAAATTATGTTAGATTTGAGTATGGAGAGTTAATGAAGAGCATTAAAGTTTATAATAAAATTAACAATAACCAATATGAAGCAAAAGATACCAAAAAAAAAAAAGTCTATTCACCATTTATTTATAGGGCTCAGAGGGATACAAAGAAAGATACACATAAAAAATAGAAATATAATATACATGATGACTACTATAGACAAACATGGACACTGGCCTAATTTGGTCGATGCCTACATAGATCCCTTTGTTTGGCGTAGCTCCCTACTCTCAGGTGAGTGCCCTGGGTAAGTATTCAAGTAAATGTAGACAAGATTTTAAGATATGACATGTAGAGTAAGTCTATTAAGGCGAGTGCATTGTGAGCAAAGGTCGGTCCATAGAGGCTCTATTCCGATCTCTAGGTGCGAGGTGTGAGTTCTCTTGGATGCAAAGGATAGAGAATCGAGCATTGACTTAGCCTAGGAAACCATAGCTACAAGCTTTTGAGGTGTGAGCTTTTTGTTGCTGGATCGAGGATTTCATGGTTGGTAGGTGGACTTGAGTGTGAACAATGTCATGGATGAGTGAGGCTAAGGAAAATGGCCTCGAATGTTAAAAATGGTTAGGGGATAATTCTTCGTTGACCCTTACTAAGGGTGATGAAGTATTGTTTTGACTTACTAAGGCTAGTCTTCGTTATATAATTCCACCAAGAGAGAGTAGCCATGAATTCATGGGCTAGCGCAAGCAAGCCTACTACAAGGTCATGTTCCCTTCATGTGAGTTCCCTTCTTGGTGATGTAATGATTTTATCGAGTTGCATGATGAAAATCTATTAGGTACCTTTGGATTACCTACATAGGCATGTATGAATATATATTGACATTTTACTATAGGTGGAAACACCAGTGACTTCAATAAGTGTTGATAAGTAAATAGTTAGTTACATAATAGATACTACAAAGGGAAGTGAAGATTCATTTGTATTTCATCCTCTTAGAGAATTCGCACCAAGATACAAGGATGATGGGGCATGTAAGATTCTAGCAATTTTTACGTTACTGTGGACCCTTTTTAACCAAAAATAAGTTGAACTTGATTGCCTTCGATCTTGGGGCTTATTATTTCACCAAATAATTTTCTCATGATGCTGATAAGAATATTAGTATTAACTTGGCATATTCTTATTAGCTAACATAATTTTCTTCTAAAAATGATTTTGATTGTCGAGTGGAAGACAAGAAATATGCTAAAGAATTCGTCAAGAAAGCTCATGTCAATTTGGAGAGTTAAAAAAAATTTGGAGAGGTTGTGTTAAATGACCATCAGAGTGTCAAATTTTAGAGCAAGGTCAACAACTTGGACTTATCTTTGGCCTATTCTAAAATTTTGAGAAAAGAGTTAGCCCGCTCATTTCTTTCATCTCATGCAATGGTTGTCAAGTTGATGGCTACTTCAAAGAAACGAAATGAAGATAGAGCTTAGTCTGACTTCTTAGCTTTCTAAATTAGCCATTATAATCAAGCTCATTAGGTGAAAAGAATATATAGCTGAAATTGAAACCAAGTGCAATGAGGACATCATGCTTTTTTTGAATGTTTTGAAGGTGTATAGTGTGATCAACCATGTATTGGAAGACTTCATCTTTTTTTATCATACTACATTGAATTGACCAAGTGACGAGAAACCTTCAAATTGAAATTGTTATCAAATTTCAAAATTAAGTTCTATGAGTTTTCTTTCCATTGCATTTATTTTTTTCTTCTACAAGGAAAAATCAAGTGAAAGTCCTAAAACTATTTTTTTTTTTCAAAAATTTAAATTAATTAAAATGTTTGGTAATAACACTTCTCTTTTTAATTAAGATTTTTCATTACAATTTTTTAAAGGGATATCTATGCTATTTGCATAACTTGTGCTAGAACTAATTCATTCCTTCTTTCTTCTATGTTTTATAAAAGGTGTCTAGGTTTGATGAGCTCAAACTCCTTAAGCTTCTTTACTTTTGGTGAGTTCTTTGACTATATTAGGAAGATACCTTTCTATATTATATATTTTTATTTGTATAAATTTAAATTTTATAAAAAATATTCAATTTGTGCTCCATGAAAGTTTTTGAGTTAAGGCTTATAAATAACTAATAAAAAACATTAATGATATTTTTAAACTAAATAATTAAAAGAAAAATTCCTAACTTCACCACTTGTGAAAAGCACAATACTTTGATGGATCTTAGGTATGAGGTTATGTGTATAGTGGAGATGACCAATGGAAATACTACTTGTTGTTAATTGAATTCAATGATTTTGCATAAAAAACATGTAAAATGGTTTGAATGATGTAGATTTTTATTATTGATGATTTATCTCAAACTGGAGGTTGATAGGATGTGGGCCTTCTAAGCTTAGTTTGGCATTGATTATTATGATGAGCTCTTTTATTTGTCAAGCTCCAGTCATCATGATGTAAGTTCAATCATTATTGTGGTGTCATCATAGACCTCATGCAATTTTCAGATATCGAGTGCTCGAAGTAGAAGCCTTAATATTATTATGCTCTTTCAAATTAATTTAACCAAACTCTTTAGTTATTGTGATTAATTTAATCATTATTATGATGAGTTCTTTTATTTGTCGAGTTTCAGTCATCATGATGTAAGTTCAATCATTATTGATGGTGTCATCGTAGACATCATGCAACTTTCAAATATCGAATGCTCGAAGTAGAAGCCTTAATATTATTGTACTATTTCACATTAGTTCAACCAAACTCTTTAGTTATTGTACGTTTGAGTGCATCTCTAAAAGTTTCTTTCTGGAGACCCTGATGGAGTGCAGCTTATGTGACTATAGGTTATAAGTCTTTAACTTTCAACGCCTCCTATTGAAAATAAATATAAAGTGTTTGAGAGATTAGACATATTCATGCCTCATATTCAAATAGAGCTTGTCAACTTTTCAACAACTTGTACTTGCTAGGAAATTATGTTATATAAGCTACTTAAAATTGTAAAATTTAAAAAAAAAAAAAAAAAAGTGATACTTCCAAGAGGAAGCCTTTAGAACCACCATATTGTTGTTTATCCTAAACATTGTGAAGAGTAGTCAACATTTAACAACATCAAATATAGTTAGCAGAGAAATGATAGATTCAAAATAGATAATGTGACATTAGACAGAGAAGGCATTGGTTCCTCAATGGTAAGTTTCTTATGTTGGTGGGTGTAAGGAGGTTTGCTTTATTTAATTTCTGATGAGATGAAAATCCTTCACTCGAAACTGATGAAGTAATAAAGACCCGATGATGATGATGATGTGGAGAATCAATGAAGTTGCATTTTCTAAGAGGAGAAATCAATAAGTGGTTGCAAATGTTATAAGATTCCTAGATCATTTTGGTTGAATTCCATCCAATTCAATTTCTCACCAAGTGACAAAATTTTGTTGCTCATATTTGCATAGATCTTTCTCTTTCATGTTAATGATCCATTGCTTAACTTCTTTTTCTAGGAACCATCCATACTCATCATACTTAACCGTATGTTGGATCCAAATATATTCAGAGTTGACCCCAAATCCTTAATAACACGTATGAACCAAGCCAAAGAGTAAAGAAAAGAGAAGAAAGAGAGCTTGGAAAGAAGCTATGGGATTTCAATAGATTGATGCTACAAGTATAAATTGATATGATGCTACAAATATAAATTGATATGATGTGAGCCAATTATAAAAAATTAGAATGTGTCAAGTTCATTTTCTAGTCGCATATTTATAAGCTTGGTTTGACATTCAATGTAGAGGCGTAAAATTGGGTTAACATATCGGGTTTGATTCCGGTCAGAAATTGAACTTGACACATTCGAACCCAACCCGTTTAATAAATATGACAAAATGATGGACTCAAACTCAACCCCCTAGTAAACTGATTGACCCAAACTTGGTCTGATAACTCGTTTTGATTTTTTTTTAATTAATAATTTGAAAGCTATAGAATTTAGCTAAATTGATCAAAAAAATAAGGTGATTATACCAAAAAAAAAAACTGATCACTTTTGGATCAAGTTAGTGAGTCAATTCAAACTCAACCCATTTAATTAACATATCAACTCATACCCGGATTTAGCCACATCTGAGTTGGATTGGTTGGTTGAGTCATTCTTTGACACAACTAATTCAATGCCACATAAAATGATACACGTATGTACTCCAAGTAAAATTACATAACAAAGCTTAAAGCATCTTTTAGAAGGCAACAACTGTTTCTAGAAGTAGATGCAAAATTATTATGAGAAAGCTATTGCAAGTATATTTTTTTTTTCTTTAGAAAAAAAAATCAAACATTACATTTCTTATAATTATCACTCTAATATATTAAAATATAAAAAATTATCTCTCCATAATTTTTTTTAAAATGCAACAAAAAAATTTTAGCCAAATAATAATATATTAGCAATCTAAAATGTAAAATAAAAAAAGTTCATCTTTCGATTTTATGCCGCTCCCCGGTTTTAGAGATCCAGAGTTTTTGAATGAGCATGTTTCTTTCATTTCCTTTAAAGGATGATTTAGCTAGTTTTTCTTCCTCTTCGGTTTCATTCCTCAATCTTAAAATTTCATCTCACCATTGTTTTCCGGCTTGGATTTCGGAAGAGGAAATCAATGCTCTCGCTGCTCCTTTTGAGTTCGCGTTAATGGGCAAATTTTTGAGTCGTTGGCCATCAATTGATGCTATTAAAAAATTCTTCTTCAATCTGAAATTGAATGGTGATTGCTCGGTCATTGTCCTCAACCCCACGAATGTCTTGATTAAGCTTTTTAACAACATGGATTACTGTAGGGTATTTTCTCGTCGTTCATACTTTGCGAGTAATTGTTTTATGAAATAGGTGAAATGGACACCTTTAGACATTGAGGTTGAATCACCTATCATTCCTATCTGGATTTCGTTTCAAAATATGTGACCTCACATGTTCACTCCGTGTATACTCCATGGCCTTGGGTCATTGTTCGGTAGACTATTAAAGACCAATAGCACGACTTCTTACGGTTCGCGTCCGTCTATTACTTGAGTCCTGATTGAATTAGATGTTACCAAACATTACCCTGTAGAATTTGGGTTGGCTCAAATAACTTAGGTTATATCCAGTATATTTTAATGGATGATTTCCCTGCTTGTTGTCTGCATTGCAACTCATTAGGTCATTCAAAGGTGGAATGTCGTATTTTACCTCCTCACCTTAATAAATCTACTTCTGCTATCCCCCTTCTTGTGTTCAGCCCTCCGTTGTCATTTGTGAGCATGTATTGCTTGGGTGTGGGGAAGTTGGTGGTGAGCTTCCCTTGGATGTGAATGGTTCGCATGAACCTATAACTTCGGACCCTATTGCACCTGCAGTTTTGGATGTTGATTTAGTGTCTGTTTTGGGTGTTGATGATGTACATGTGGTTCCTGCGGCAGCTGTGAATGTTTTGGTCCACCCAACGGATGTTATGGAAGGGGTTTGTATTACTGACGGTTGCACCCTAGTTAGTTCTACGGTTAGTGTGAATGGTTTTGTCTCAGTTAACAATCAGGAGGAGGTGTTGTTGGGACAACTTTTGTACTGCTTCTTAAAACAACTTTCTAATACAAAAAAAAAATTGTACTAAAAAAAATTATAAAGCAATAAAATCCTATCTTAAATGAAGTATAAGAAAGCTTTCTTACTGTTTTTTTAAAGCAACTTTCAAGTTTAAAATTTTTTAATTCAAAAAAAAATGTACTAAAAAACTGTTTTAAAAAGCAGCAAGAAAATCATCCCAAACGAACCCTTAATTTGATTGACAACTTCCCAAACTCAATTTAAATAAATTAATGAACCAAGTCTATATATATATACTCTATGTTGAAGAAGCCAATTAAACCATTTTATTGTGCATCCAAATAACTCTTTTATTGATAATTATATTGTATGATAATTAAAATTTATATGAGCTTTATTTATGAAAAAATCATAAGAGCATAAGCGCGGTTCAATTAAAACGCAAAGCTTACGAAATGCAAAAGGAACAATTAGAATAAGAAAGCCAACAAACCAAAATTTTAAAAAATAAAAGGCACGAAAAATTGCTATATAAATTATTAAATTTATTTTGAAATTAATGTTATATATATAATAAATTATATTATATTAATTTAAAAATTAATAATTTTTAAATCTATATTAAGCTAATTTAACGCAACTTTGTCCTTGAAAAAAACATTTGATTACCAAATTAGTTGGGTGGCAAATTTGACTTAAGCAATTTTGGACTATAGCGAATTTATTTTGTATGAACGTCTACCATAAATTTTTATAGAAGTAATCGTAAAATTGTTGTTAAAAAATTAAAATTTTTAACCTGCTATAAAAAAATGTGACCAAATCATCTAAGACGACTATAAAAAAATGCAGTAATGGATATTAAATTTTATAAGCAATAGTTTCTAATAGCCTGATGATCAGTGGCGGAACCATTTGTTTGTTAGGGGGGCGTTTGCCCCCGCACCCCCCCTCAAAAAAATTTTTTTTTTAGAAGAGTTAAAAAAAAATTATAGGAGAGTAAAAAAAATTTTTTGCCCCTCCTAAAAAATTATTTTTGTCCCCCCTAAAAAACTCTTTTGTCCTAACTTGCCCTAAAATATTTATATATTTATTAACATTTTATTCTAATATTCTCTTTCATGTTTTTCATAATTACATCTTTTTTTCTTTATTTTTCTTGCTTAAATTTTTTAGAAAAAACTTTTCATAATATATAGATATATAATATTTTTTTTTTAATATTTAATTATTTTTGTATTGTATTTGCCCCCCCCCCCCCCTCTCTCAAAATTGAAGTCGGTGCCGCCCCTGCTGATGATTAGTTATTGGCTTACAGATGGTCAATTCAAGGTTACAAAAAAATTGGTAGGACCAAATAGTAGGACTTTGAGCACAAACTTCAAACTTCTAGAAAATGCACAATAGACAGTATGAAATGTTCAGACATCAAAGCAAGCAATCAATTGTCTTGAACATAACTATATTCTTGAAAAATAACATTAAACAAGAGCAATAGCATTTTAATAAACTCATTATCTAAGTTTGGCAAGTGATGATATGATGTTTGATTTTAAGGAATTGCAAGAAGAGCAATAAGACTTTATCCCACTACGTGGGGTCACCTACATGAATCCTTTTTCTCCATTGTCTCATGTTAAGAGTCAAATTACCATCTAAATCTAATAAAGAAATGTTATTTCTAATATTTTTCAATCAAGTATTTTTAGGTTTACCTTTATCTTTCTTAACATATGTCAAATCTAATACATCTATTTTCCTAACTGGTCCTCAGAAGGCCGCCATTTTATGTGACCAATCATCTAAGGCGACTCTCTTTAATCTTATCTTCCACTGGAGCTACTCCAATCTTTTCACGTATATGCTTATTTTGTATCCCTTCCCTAAGAGTAAAGCCACTCATCTATCTGAGTATCCTCATCTCTGCAACACTTAACTTAATAATATGTTTCTCTTTTAATGGCCAACATTCTGCACCATAAAGCATTGTAGGTCTCACTACCATCTTATAGAATTTTTCCTTAGGTTTGAGAGTGACTTTTCTATTACACAACAAGCCTGATGCATTCCTCCCAACCATCCAACTTGAATTCTACTAATAATATCCCCATATATTTCACCATCAATCTGAACAATAGACACAATATATCTAAAATGTGTACTCTTATTAATGACTTAATCGCCAAAAATCATAATCCCCGCATGAGATCTATGATTACTAAAATTACACTCCATATATTCAGTTTTAGATCTACTCAAATGAAAGCCTTTAGACTCTAAGGTTGAGCTCCATGGTTCAAATTAACCTTCAACTCCCTTTGTAGTCTTATCAACAAGAAGAATATCATAAGCAAAAAACATACACCATGGTACAACCTCTTGCAAATGTTTAATGAGAACAACCATGACTAAAGCAAAAAGATATGGGCTTAAGTCTAGTCCTTGATGTAATCCAGCTGAAATAGAAAATACTTGGTCAAGCCACCTTGTGTTTGAATAAAAGTAATAGCTCATGCATAAATATCCTTAATGACTTGAATATAAGCATTATTAACTCATTTCTTATGTAGACATCTTCATAGCACTTCTCTTGTAACTTTGTCATATGCTTTCTCTAAATCAATAAAAATCATATGTAAATCCTCCTTATTCTCTTTATACTTCTCCATCAAACCTTTCAATAAATGTATAGCTTTCATAGTATACCTACCTAGCATGAATCCAAATTGATTTTGAGAAACATAAGTATCACGCCACAACCTATGCTCCATAACTCTCTCCGATATTTTTAAAATATGGCACATTAACTTAATTTATTTATAATTCGCATAATCTTGTGCATCACATTTACTATTAAAAATAGGAATCAACACACTCATTCTCCACTCATCTCGTATCTTTTTAGTCTTCAAAATAATATTAAAAAGTATAGTAATCCTTCATCTCCTAAGCATTTCCACACCTCTATTGGAATACCATCAGGTCTAACAACTTTTCCACATTTCATTTTCTTTAAAGCTTTTTTAACTTCGATTTTACTAATACGCCGGTAAAAATAAAAATCTTTATTTTCATTTAGGATGCGGATGACAAGGTCACTAAAGTCAATCACATTTTCATAAACTTCATCGAAAAGTTTAACAAAATATTTCATCCACCTTTGTTAAATATCCTCTTCTAATAAAAACACTTTTTGATCCTCATACTTAATACACTTCACTTGAACTAAATAATTGCTACTCAGATATCTTTGTTTAGCTAATTTATGCATATATCTTTCGCCCTCCTTAGTATATAATTTATTACATAAATAATTAAAAATTAAAATCTTTGCATTACAAATTGCTTTCTTAGACTTCTTACAAATCTCTTTATATTTTTTTTCAATTATCAAACTTTTTATAATAAATCTTCTCTCCTTTTATATTTTTCTACACATTTTGATTCTACCATCAACTATTTTTATTATTAGTAATATTTTCCTTTGATACTCCAAATACATCTTTTATAACATTCTTAATATCACTAATTTATATTAAGATCTTAAATCTTATTCTCAAAATTTTATTTTTTAAATTCTTTAAATGCCCTCATCTAATTCTAGAACAATGATTTACTTTATTTTTATTTTTTGCTCCTTCATTATAAAGTCCAAAACTCATAAGTGATGTTAGATACATAACCTTCCACTCTAAATAATTTTACAATCTAAACAATATATTCTTCATACAATAAAATATCAGAGTTTTACTATACCTCATCTCTTTTCTTAAATGAGGTATTAGCAATTACAAAATTATAAGCTATAGCAACCATGAATACTTTTAAAGGTATTGAGTTGAAATTAATTTTCACCAACTTATTTGATCAATGAAAAATTGACGTTTATCTCTCTTAAGGAGTCCACATGTGAGTCCCAATAATAATTTGATAAATTTTGTTTTTGTTTTTTATCAAGAATGAGCAAGAAATTGTCAAAGAAAAAAAAATTGTACATACTTTCCAAGTAAATTTTAGTAACATATGGATGAAATTGAAATCAAATACCTAATACAAATTCTTTTCTACCTCCCTCAATTCTAGACTATTTTCTTACTCATAATAATTCGTATGGCCACAATCAAAAGGCTTATGAAAAACCAGCCTCTTCCTCTTACTTTCTCAACCTGTTTGTCCTGATCAAAACTGATCGAACCTTCTCCATAAGCAAAGCATATAACATAAAGTTCTCCATAGAACAAAAACTAAGCCCAACCTTCAAAGGGCATTGAAGTAGGGCAGAGTTGTGAATATGTGCTTTGGTTGTATAACTTATTAAAGGAAGCTCTTTTAGTTGAGCAAAGCAAGCTCCCATCATTTTCAAGCTGTTAATAAACAACTCAAATGATGCAGGAACTGATATTTCTTTCATGGAGGTATTTCTAGCCTTGTAAAATCTTCCAAGTGAACGAACAACAAATAATTGTCATTAATTTGAGAAAAATAATGAATTTATAATAAGAAAATGCCCATGATTACCTTAAATTAAGTAATAAATATAATGATGCAATTTCAAAAGAAATTTTCACCAGAAGATGATAAGAAGATGCCCCATGGCAAATTGTTAACCAGTAATGTGGTGGAATTGAAAGATAAATAATTTGCCACCACAAAAAGTGATCTCCAGGCTACACATAATGGCTTGTTTTTGCAAGTTTTGGCCACTGTAACTAAAATTTATAGTTAGAATGATTTGACAAACTCAGCTGAAGATACATTATTAAGAGATTAATGAACCAAATGAAGGTCTAAGATCTTTGTATCATTAACTTATTTACATGTCAATATAGAGCTCCAACAAGTTAACCATGAGACAAGCTCTCAAAGTGTTGGTGAAAGGCTGGTGATTCGCTAGTTGGGGATTCTGACAAGCCTGAAAGAGCAGGAATTTTTGGGAAGAGAACTACGTGATTGTTTAATTTTTCCCCCCTTTTTCTAGTGAACTCTAAACTTCATTGCAAACAGAGAGACTAGAAAACTAGCATTAAGCTCTAGTTTATAGACACCAGTACTTTCATTACCGTGAAACCACCCATTGATACATAATAGGTTGTCACATGTCAAAGACCTTACTTGGAAGGCAAATTAATTTTCTTCTGGTATGTCCTTCGGTGTTGATCTGTCCCAAGGGAATGCTTTGAAGGAGCCAAATTCCGTAGAGAAGCATGCAAAAGCATCACTAGTTTAATAAAAAAAAAAAGGATTAATGGATGAAGTTATAATAAGGCAGGGAAAATCATATTCATTGTTTAGGACTTCATTAGAACCTGTGTAGCTGAGAACCGTGGTGCAAAAAAGAGCCACCTGAAGATTGCTTAAATATAGTATCGCCAAAATTACTGCTAACAAAGGAATGGATTAGAAAATAACTTATATGTCGAAAGGGAAAATAAGCAAAGCATCTTCAAATATCATAATCATTAGCCTTATCACAACTATTTGCAAAAGGACACAGTCTCATTTTCCATTTATTCATGTTGAATGCTACAAGAGATGTTAAGTATTTTTTAGTGCTCATTTGACTGCTTAAAGATGGAAAATATGTTTTAATTATTTTGGTTTCATTAATATGATCACTTTCAATCCGATTCCTTACATTTTAACTCTTACCTATCCACCTCATTATTGCAAAAATAAGACAAACCCTCCAATCATGATGACAGCAAATGAGGAGTCTTCGAAAATCCTGGTGAAAGTATGCAGATTGTTGAACAAGCAGAAAATAAAGAAATGAAGAACTAGGATGACTCTCCAAGCAAGATGACGGCAACAAATGAGTCAAGATTGTTGGGCGGCAAATCATTTGAAAACTGAAACCTAAAATAGATGAAATTGAAAGAGAAGCAGAAGCTTCAAATGATAAAGGAGATAACTAGCGAGATAAAGGTCATGACTGCCAAGATTCAAAACTAAAAGAATGCAAGAGTAGGCAGAACATATTGAGATGAATCTCAGGCAAAATGAACGAAGCTATCTTTAAAGAGAATGATAGATCCCGTGGGCTGAGATGAACAGTGGTGCCCAAAGTGTCTAGAGCAAGAAGCTCATAAAACTTGCACATGGAGGAGTTGCCATTCCCTATGTACTTGAAGAAGAGAAGGGAAGGCTGACTAAAATGGAACATAAAAGAAATAGACTACTGACTGGAATAAAAAAATTCAATCATTGTTTCGGTAGAATAAACTGATAGACATCACAGTCTAAAGGCCTGAGACTACTAAGGAGGTGAATAAGGTATACAAGACCAAGTGGTCCATATTGAGTCTATTTTATGGCCCGCTAATCTTAAAAAGAAAGTTTCTTGGATGCAAACAAAGAATATATGGAATGACGCTAGTGGATATCAACACTCGGACATCTAAAGTCAACAATAATGTATATTTCAAACTTCATAGGGAGGGTGCACCTAAGGAGATATAAGCCCTTGTGCACGAAAAAAGGAGTCTTGTTTCTCGCTTGCATCTTCTCCCTTGTCTCTTCCCTAATGCTATCATCTAGTAGATGATGATAGACTTTCTTGTACCAAGCACCTTATATTTTGTAGTGGACTCCTCCCTCACACCACATAAACATAGGCTACAAAAGTCAAACCATGCAAATCCTAGTCTTCATATCATTCTCCCTCTCTCTCTTTTCTCCCTCTTCATAAGGACATTTTCTCTCTCTATATCCACTTAGTTGGATCCCACAGGCACCCTCTTCAAGAGACATTTGTCAAACTTATCTTTGACTAACATTTCTTCCCTAAAGCAAGGAAGCATCTCGAACGGAATGCTTGCCTTTTCTATTTTTGGTGCAACGTGATGCCATCCTAACAACAAACCAATTTTCATAGTTTAGATTTGTAAGAAATGTTAAGACACTCGATTCCAGAGGAAAATTAAGCTTGAGAGAGCCCCAAAAATGCCCCTATTTGTTGTTGCCCTATCAATGAATGTCAATATTTGAATTGGCACATCTCCAAGATGTCCTAACTAGTTCCTTCTCCGTTGCTTCTTTTGTCAGCGAGAGAGGAAGCAAAAAACAAAGATTACTCAAGTCATTTTCAAACAAAGAAACATAGGCAGAAATAAGCGCAATGATGCCAAATCATGTTGACGGCATTCTGCTTACTAAGAAGATAGTAGTAGTATCAGCATGTCACAATCAAGTTTTCTTTTCTCCTAGCCAATAAAACTAAGATGAGGGGGAGTAGACTTTTGGCCCCTCCCAATGCATCTTAAATGACCATAATAAACCAACCAAGAGCAATGTTGCAAAATCACGATGTCCTCATTGCCAACAACTGAGGGGAGGACAATAACTAAATTTCAAGACACCTTAAACAAAGTAAGAGCAATGTTATAAAGGTGGATGTTAATATGTTGCCTGATCATTATTGTCAATACTAACCTTTGTTTGAAGAGGCACCAAAATTTGGATGAATTCCATCCCACGACAGGAAAAGTAATCCTACAACCTTATTGTCCACCGTCATAAGAAATTGACCACAAGTGACTACTTTGGCCAGCACTTGGACTCCTAAATGATTGAACCCAAAAATTGGATCTCTTTTTATCAAAGAGACATGGAAAAATGTAATTGAGAACACTCTCACCCAATTGCAAAGCAATGTCAAAAAGAGTTGAAGTACTACTATGCTTTCATTAATTTTGTTTCCCATTCTATCCACCAACCGAACAAAATGCTTATACCCTAACCAGCTGCAGACTGACAGGCACTATGCCTACCGAACTTATGTACCAAGGTCAACATATGACATATTAGTAGTTGGATTATGGTCCTACCCTTTCATTCAGGCCTTTCCTTATTCCTTATGCACCGATTGTTCCATTCAGAACCTTGAGTGCTATGAAATGGCGCGTATGTTGAGCTTTGCTTTAGCTTGAGTGCTTCCATGCTTGCTTCCCGGATAGGATAAGGCGCTAGTTTTTTTTCTTCATTTCAATCTTGGGGAGCTTATATAGCTAAGAAAAAGCCTAGTTAGAAGCATGAACATGAGTTCGTTTCGGAATCTATCCAGTACGCCCAGCTTTCCATTCCTACCGCCTGTCCCTTAGTCGAAGGAAAGAGTCTGCCTCAAGCCTGTCCACTCAAGGGAACCGTATAAGGTCTGGCTCGTGCGGTGGAGCTACACATGGGTGATTGGAAGGGCAAGGTAAACCTGACTCTAGCCACCATGGATGACTTGCAAGTGGTACTGGGGGATATACTTCCTAAGGCAAGTCAAGGATTCGAAACCACAGATGAATTCGCTATGCATTGGGGAAGAGAAGAGTGTGGTAAGCCAAAAGGGCACCCAAGGTTGCATCAAGACCTCTTCCATCCAATCATTTTGGAGTCAACCCATGCTCTTATTAGTCGTGACAAGTGGGAGGCCACCCTTTTAACCAATAGTGAAAACCTTAAGACTATATTAGCATAGACCCAACCAATTCCATAATTGTTGGGTCAATTGCCTCATGTACTCCAAGAGGGTTCCAAACTCGCCAATAAGACGGTCCACCTTATAAGCAACTTTCACTATCATCACTAATTCAGTCAGGTTCATCTTAACTCCAATAAGGTAGTTTCCAAAGCTGCCTAATCGACCTCTCTTTCCAATATCATATCCATTCTAATCGTGCAAAGATGTGACACCATCTAAGTAGCCCCAATAAAATAATTACCATTGCGACCTCATAATATTAAGTCTTGATGTTTCTTATTATACAATAGCATTCTACTTTGTAAAATTTGTCAATATGTGGTCATCTACTCCACCTGGTGTTACTTGTTCCACCTTATGTTCGTAGCACCATTCTTTGCCAAACACAACTAATTATTCTATCTTATGCTAAGAAAGAGAGAAGGGGGAATTCCACTCAAATTCGGCTAAAATAAATGAATACCATAACAAAAATTTTCTAAGAGATAGAATAAGGAAATAACTTTACTAAGTAGATATTTTCTTTTTTGGTTTTTTCAAAAAAAATTTAACCAAGCTAGCAAAGTCACCAATAGAGCATAATCACCAAGGTCAAAAAAGTGTGAATGCAAAAAATTCCAAAAAAAAAAAAAGAAAAGGAAAACAAGTTGTTGGCATCCACTTCATTTGACACCTCGATATTACTCTATAAAACATTGTGCCCTAACATGCCATGGAATGATTACCTAATATGCTTAGCACAACCATCATCCACACAAAAAAGGAGGAAAGAGAACATCATTGTTTTGAGAGAAAATGGAAAAATTGTTCTCTCGAGTATGGAATTTCCATTCTATCTAAAAATTTCAATTTACAACTAAAGGTCGCTAAAAAAGCATGCCCATCAATGACAAAAATGCTTAAAGGCATAAAAGAACATAAAAAAAGTCACTTTATGCCGTTAGCCTCCTTGAGGTGATGTCATCGACCTTTTGGAATTCACAATAGCTCTATCATGAAAGCTTGATGTCCAAAGGCATCAACGAGTCCTCCAAAAGTCATGAAAGCTTGGAAAGCACACACCTAAAGACACGGAACCCTTCCTTGCCCAAGTGTTGGCCATACCTAATCCAATTAGCTACCCTTTTATCGCTCAACAACCTCCTTACAGAATAAACTAATCTATGATAGCAGTCAACTCTCCAACTCCTACACACAATTTTAGAGCACCCCCACCTTGGTCGTGATGTCATGGTGATTGTAGGTTCAACGATCCAATCTCAATTGCAGCTCAAACATTTTGATCCTCACCCTAACTAACTCAATGTAAGGGTTGACAAACTACAATGTCATTAATGTCATCATTAACAAATGCCCCATCAAGGTAACAATTCGTTCCTTTGAAGATACTACTAAAGATTCAAAAAGTTGTCAAACAATTTTTACTCCAACTAGCCCATCAACAAGAAAGTTGGCAACATTATTCATTGCCACCATTAACCCAACCACAATGATCTCATGCCTCTTCTAGTTAGCACACATCACCCGCCAAATACATCTCAAAGGGTCTAAAATTTTAAACGATGAATAGTTTCAATATCCACTTTGGCACTAGGGGAATAAGCGTCTTTTTTTATCTGCATTGATAAAGCATGGATCACATGTGTCATCATTATTGTTCAGCCTTGATGATGTGGCAAAGCCATTTCTTCAAAAGTCATCGAAGGAACTATTGCCACTCTTTCTCTCTAAAATTGCTCTCCTCCATCATCCTGGGTGTTGTAGCTCACAAATTACTAGAAATTGTGATAGGGAATGCCACAATTGGTGAAGAGACAACCGTAAGAGAAGTACCTTCAAAAATAATGTTAGAGTTAATATCTTATTTTGACTATCTAACACCTCTATAAGGATCACCGATCATTTTTCGATTAGTCTTATTACCCTCGCCACCCCTACCAAAGTAGGGGTCACCAACTTCTTCCTCATAGCCAGCTTTGGATTCTCCAATATCAACCGACATAAGTCGGATCCTTCAGCAGAACTCCAATTATTAAACATAGCCCCAACATTCTTAAACAAGGAAACCACCTCAACATTGCCACTAACGGATTGATTTGTTGGATCAGCATGACCAATCTTTCATCTACCAACAACATGAAGTAGGGCTTTTTCTAGTCCATGGTTCTAACCATTTCTCGAGCACATATTATCAATCGGTGTAAGGGTTTCAAGCATAACAAGTTGGTAAGCTACATTTGTAGCTGATAAACCATATTAGCTTTGACGGACCAACTCACTCCATGGTTTTAGAGGAGCCATGCCCTATCTAGTACAACAACAAGTTGTTTAGCGGCAACCAAGTAAGTGCAGTATCACTCGACAAAAATAAGTTCTCTTGCTCCTTGTTGAAAGGAAACTAGAGCACTAGAGCCAATCAACAAATGAATATAGCTACCCCACCGAAGAAGCATTATAAGTTCACAAATTCTAACCCCCACCATCACTAAAAACCTATGTTAGCACACCAACACCTTCAAAGCCTTGTTAACCATGGTCGATGGTAAAAATGGGATTTTGAGTGATGATGAAAGCATAGGAGCAAGATTTCTAACTAAAGATACATAAAAAAATGGTGTCGAGGTGAAAGCCATGGAAAAACAAGAGTTTGAAATGCCAAAAAAGTGGAGGGTGCAAGATGAAGGCGCAATCCAAAGGGGAGACCTCCATCCTACTAATGAGAAGACCTTGATAGAAAATGTCACATTCGAGCACTCACATAACTGCAAGCTAACCATTACCACATCCACTTCGGGGGAAAAAACCAACGCAACCATCACATCAGATAATGACCACTGTCATGACAATTGAGGCAATAAAAACTCGACAACATTTTTCTAATGGTACTCAATCACACTCTTAAGTTCAAGTTTGATCCATGCAAAAGAGTTTGAAAACCTCTTGCCATCGCAAACTCTGACTCAACCATGTTTAGAGCAAAGAAAAAATTGTTTGAATATCACCAATCATCTTCAATATCTTCAGAGTAAGTGCCAAAAAAAGTGAAATACAACCTAAAATTTTTTTTAATTTCATCTTGTTAAAAATTGAATTACACAACAATTGCCTCGATGCCTTCATTTATCTCACGAATAATAATCTTTAGCATATTAGAAGTGCGATTCAAGGATTCACTTTAGAGAGTCCACCCGAGGCGGTAGGCATTTTATTGTGAACTCCATTGGCTAAATCCATGTCAAACTCTATCGACTAAGGCCTGAAGGATGATGTTATCGTATGAAGGATCACATGTCGCACCAGCATCATTGATGCCATCAATCATGCCCCCACCATTACAATTCCCCCTGGCATCAACAACCTTCACGCTAGTTACTTTCTCTCAATGCTCTTTAATACCTTCCTAGGATTTGGGGTAGTGGCATCGCTCACCCACTTCAATGCCATTTTCAATGAAAGTGCTGGTCTCTTCCCTACTAAATGAAACAAGAACTGAGATAAGCATCTAATTTACAGTCATCCATAAATAGAAAATTATCACTACTAAATCCAACTAGAAGAAAGAGGTGTTACTCCCAACAACATCCTCCTCACTAATTCAACAGCAACCTTCATGCCCTCCTTCAACTTCCTCTTGAACAAGGAATATAGCTCAATATCCTCCTCCCTCAACATTTCTAGAAAGGCCTAAATTGGTTTTGAGGAAGATCTTCAAATTTGGCATTGTTGCTTTTTTAAGCATCCACACTTATAGAATTTAAAATGAGAGCGAAGTGTAATGCCAAGATTTTTGCTCCTAATCATGAGCATACATTGGCAAATAAATGTCAAGGTCGAAATCTAAAGAAGGATGAATCGACGCCTGGGAAGGCATGTCGAGTTATATTTCCCCAAGTCTGACAACCTAACTAAGCATGACTGCTCATTTCGGGTATCCATTTTTTAAGAACAATAAGCTAGGTTTAATGATCTAACCATCCAGGGTTCCCTTTTGACTCAACTCAAAAAATCAACTTCACGAACTAATCACTTATAATCTTATTAGCCAAATCTAATCTAATCTGTCGAAAAAAAAAACCCAACAAGCCTCTGACTGTATCATCACAATACTGGCATTAAATCACCTTGTTAGAGTGTTGGTGCCCAAAATAAGTGCCATCATGAACCCTCAAATATACTCCATATGCCATGCATGTAAAAAGCATAGCAACAACAAGTCATCTACGATGTCTCATCAAAAGATTCTCTATTGATAATATATTCCCCCTCGCTCATAGGACTTCTAAAAGGGAGGGGAAACCAAAGGAGATATAAACTATTATATGCAAAAAAGGAGAGGTTCCCCTTCCCAATTTCTTCTCATTCATCCCTTCTTTGTCAGGTCCTTCTATATCATGTTGCATTTTTATCATGACCGCTAACTATTTAAGAAAAGCCTTATTAATAAAACTTTGATTTGAAAAAAAAAATTAAGCATGCAAATAATCACAAAAGAAAAAGTTCTAAGAAAACAAATCCAAAATTTTAGATATAGGATAAAAAATATATAGGCTTATCACGAAGAAGAGATTTTGAGGAGATGAGACAAGACCCTAATCTCTATTCGAAGAAGGCTTGGCATGGAGGAAGGAGGAAGCTGGCAGCTAGGAAGGAGGCAATAGGTGATGACGAGCAAGGAGGCAGCCAACTGAAATCGTGCGAGCTTGGGACAATAAGGTCAAGACTCAAGAGGGATGCACACGTGAAACAGAGAATGGAAGAAAGAGAAATCACTAAAAAATTTAATAAGAAAAAGAGTTTTTTTTTTTTTACTCAAACCCTAAAACTTATGAGGCTCACGCCCCATATTATAACCTTAAGGTGTGCGCCTCAAGGCAAAAATCCAAGAATTGCACTAATGTTCATCTCAGATTGCGCAATTTAAACCATGATCTTAGCATAGAATCATGCTTTGATACCAAAATGAACCAAGAATTTAGTTGATATAATTGGTTTTAAAAGCCATCCAAGTTTCCTAGAGGGTTTTCCTGATTGTTTTAGTGTGCAAAGTGTGTCATTCACATACCATTGACTAAGGTTGAAGGATTTATACTTCACAATCTAACAATTCAAGTCAAATTAGATCTTATAAAGCTTCCTAAAATCCTTTGAGTACAATTAGGCTTTGAAAAAGAGTCCACGATAATCAACTAGGATTGCATATAAATATGTAAGAAAAATAACTTCTTAGCGACAAAATGCTAGATTAATAAGTAAACTTGAAATAGCATCACAAATATGAAGTTAAAATTTAGTTAATAAATCCTTCCAATTTGACTTCGTCTTCTCTCCTTTGCTCTCATTGATATGCTTTGTTATTACATCTAATTCTTTCTTTATCTACCCTAAAGAACATAAGGAAGTAAAGCAAGAATTGCATAACTTTTGCGTAAATTTCATAATCCAAGATTGAATACAAAAGTTCATACATAAGGTCATATTCATTGAAAACCTAAAGCCTAATTAAGCATAAATTATTCTTATCCTTGTTACATTCAAATAAATTAAAATGAGAATTTGGTCAAATTTATCAATGGGTAAAAAAAAACTTGCAAGCAGACTCAATTTAACTACTTTGTTACTTAGATCCGGACCCTTTAAGCTTAAACTACAAGAAATTAAGCTCACTGAACTAATTAGCTAACTATACTTCATCAAATATGTTTGGAGATGCAAATTAGAATAGTAGAACAAATAAGAAAAGGAGCAACCGTGTTGACAAGCTAAAAGCCAAAAGCGGAAACATTGAGAATAGAAGGTGTCAACCTTTGTACATTGTTGTATTTTAAGAAACCCAGTAAGTAAAAATTGGAAAAAGAGAAAGATTTACATCTTCTGGGTGAATAAAAGGAAGAGCAGGGGGCTTCGTTCAGCTCAATCAATTTTATTTAGAATAGGTAAAAGTATCATACATTAAGGTAAGATTTATGGGGTTCAAGAACTAAGGAGAAAGGGTATGATTTTTTGAGTAGTCCAATTAAGTTTAGGCTGTAACCTCAATCTATCATTGTGATAGGAATTAAAAAGGTCCCAGCAATGTAAAATTAAAGACAAAAGGTGATGATGATCCACTCGGTTAAAAGTACATGCTCAACATTTCCAAGATGATATAGAAAACACCACCTGGTTGATATGGAACAAAAGAACTAACAACTTAAGCAATTTAGGAAGTGTCCCAAGCAGTTATTAGAGTGGCATCCCAGTTAAAGATGCAAAACAATTATGAGTCCCACCCGAGTACAATCACAAGCTTCTAGTTGGAAAGACTTAGATCTATAAATAGGCTCAAAGAAGAAGAAAATGATGATAGAAAAAACTTTGAAAACTTCTTTGAAAAAATCTAATTAAGATATGTTCCTTTCTTCCCCTCTATTCCTAATGGGTCCCTTTCATTGATATGCCCTTCTGAGTATTACACATGCGATCAATCTCTTGCTTTTTCAAACTCTGATATAAACTTAATTCAACACCATTATAGGGTTGTTTGGCTGCAAGTAGGATTTAATTAATGTACAAATCTGGATTCACCAAACACTATGTATGTTAAATCTTTAAAACGGTTTACTATGATGTGTTAAATACAGTTAAATCCAGGTATACTGTTTGGCTACTTATTTCAAAATTTAAAGATTTATATGATTGGGACATTTCATTATATTTACTTTGCTTATCTCAACCATAACTAAACCAATCAAATCACACTAAATTTAATCAAAAAGATCAACTAATAACTAATTAGTGATTTACTAAGATAATTAAATAATAACTTATATTTAGACAAATTAAATCATAAATAAAAAATAATATCAATTGAGATAATGAATTTTCATTCACTAATATTAATTATTAAGATTAAATTAATTACTTCATTAACACACAAACATATATTTAAAAGGAGCTCGTTTGCATAAGAATCAAAAGGAGCAGCGACATGTGAAGAGAAAGAAGAGTTCATAAAACTTGCAGATTTGTTAAATCCAGCCCATCATGGGCTTTACTAAATCTAGGATTTAAGATAAAACGGAGGAGAAATGGAATTTATGATTCTATAGTACTTAGAATGGTCTTTTTGACCGTTGGCAGGATTTACACTAAATCTAAGTATCCAAACTAAATCTTGCTATCAAACAGCCCTTGAAAATTAATTACTTAAGACACAAACATATATTTATAGGGAGCTCACTTGCATAGGAATCAACATGAGCAGCGATGTACAAAGAAAAAGAAGAGCTCATAAAACTTGCAGATTTGTTAAATCCAGCCCATGATGGGATTTACTAAATCTAGGATTCAAGGCAAAATGGAGGAGAAACGGGATTTATGATTCTATAGGTTTTAAAATGGTCGTTTTGACCCCTGGGCAGGTTTTTTGCTAAATCCAGCCTAAATCTTGCTGTCAAACAGCCCCTGAATGTTCGCAATTGTCTTAAATTTATCCTTTTTGCTTCTGGTACCCTTTGAGGAACATTGCAACTTAAATTTGTAAAAGATGTATAATAGAAGACATCTGGCATCACTTCTGAGGAAATAGTAGATAAAAAAAGTAGTCTAAGAATAGGCAGTGCGGCCCATTTGTCATTGTTAAGGTTTTTGTTCTCCATCCACCAAATTTATTCAATGCATGACAACCATTCGTTGAAAACTTTTAAGTAGATAATTTCCAAATAAGAAAAATAAATACAAAAGCAAATCCCGCTCACCAAATTGGGCAGCACAAACCAAAATTGTCCTAACTGCTGGGTGCTTTTCCTCCAGCTCCCATTTATCACTGCAGAATCTTAGTAGCTCCCAAACACCCAAACTTTCCATCAGACTCAATAGCAGAATTGGCATCTGATATCTGCAGATAAAAAAAGGACTCTCAAAAAACCGATAAGATGGAAAAAACAAATCAATTTTAAGAATAAGAGCGGGATGAGAACGGCTGAGGCGCACAACGAGCAAGCGAAGAAGACAAGACATAAAAAAGCATAGTTCCTGGCGTATCGGCGAACATTCTCCTGAACCCTCATCCGGGCCTGGGAGGGCCCGCCGGGCCAAGAGTAGGATCCGGCATCGCCAACGAACCGTAGCGTCCAAGACGGCGTCTCGCCAGTGAAGTCCTCCGGCGTTAGCTTAGCGAACGGGTTAATAGTGAAAAGGGAAGCAAGGGTTCGGAGAAAGAAGAAGACGGGGGATATTACCCCAGAGACGGCGGCAGCCGGGTTTTTCGGCGGTAGAGGTTTCGAGGAGGAGGAAGGTAAGGAGGCAGAGGAGGTAGGCAACGAGGAGGAGCTAGTGTCAAGGGTTTCGAGGTAGCCGGAGTCGCGGAGCCAGGCTTCGAAGGCGGGCTCTGGTACGCTTAGGGCGAGCGGGTTCGCAACGAAGGGCATCTTTTCCACCTTGCTGGTGGAGCGAGTTGTGCTCTGATAATTTGCCAAAGCTGTGCTCGCTCTCTCACAGTGGCAATCAAAAGAACAATTACAATTTTCAAACTTTATATATTTTAAATTTTAAAGACTATATATTTTAAAGAATAAATATAGTAAAAATTTATTTATACATTTAATTCATTTAAAAATAAATATAAAGTTTAAAATTCTTTTTAATAAAAAATTATGAGAAGATATTCTCACATATTTTTTTCATTTTCATCAAGAAATTTGATTTTACATTAATTTTAATAATATAAATTAGAAAAATATGCTCCTAGTTTAATTTTGTAAATAAATATATTTAAAATTTTATTTAACATCAGAATACCCTCGCTTTTAAACCAATGAGTATTTATTTAAAGAATATTGTAAGGAACAATAGTTGGAAAAATATTCTAAGATTCCACAACAAATATAGCAGAGTGAAATTCAAGAGCTTTTGCCACAACATCTACAAATAGGATATATATAAACTTTGAAATAATATAATTAAATTGATGAAAGAATTAAGACCCTCTCAAGCTATGTTTTAAATGAACATTTTCTCTCTTTATATCTCCCAAATGATATATAAGATCGAGATAGCTACTGATAAAAATCTTCAAGCGATGGTGTATATTCATGGCATAGCTAAGCATGGATAATAAAAATGCCTTCCTTACTTAAATATAGATAAGTTTTTTTTGCATACCTAATCATTATGAAAGAGCTTTTTATTGTGCATGAATTGTTCAATATGTCTAGAGGTTATCTTAGTACATGTGGTAGTAGCAATCTTGACCCAAACATGATTGTATGTTTGGTTGAGTAGCTATGGTTGTACATAATTGGGCTATCTCGCCCTGATTCTTTTCGTTGTAATTCTCTCTGTCGCTTAAGATTATAAGTCATACTTTCTTTTCTAAATCTACCCCTTAAAATTAACTTGTCTAGAAACTTCAAGTTTGCAGTGTAATTCATAATTATTGACTCAATGTCTTACTAGTGGATTCAGTGAACTACCTTTTCATCTTTTAAGCTTGAAAACCTAGTGATGATGAACCTATGAAGACCTGACCAAGTTTTTTTACTATATTTTCCAATATTTTTTCCTCCGCACCCATTACCCTTTTGGCCCATTTTACTCTTTTTCGAGTCTTTGACGATTCATTGACTCTAGCTGTATAAACTTTTTATGTGAAAAGATGACTATCTTGCTTAGTTACAACAATTCACTATTTGCATCACATATTGATCTGTTTTAAGCAGAAACTACATTATTAGGAAAATAGTCTTTGAATCATAGTATTTCTTTTGATAATCAACTAAAATAAATCAAGATAAAGCATGTTTTACTTATCAAGAGTTGTTCTTGTAGGTATTTCTGAGTGTAATTAATCTTATGGAGCCTAGTCTTTTTAGGACGTAGAGTAAACCACATTCTCTTTATTTGACTTAACTTTAATGATATGATTTCTCATGAGTAGTTTACACAAATCTTGTTAAAAAAATTTAGACCAACCACATTAGACCTTTTTGTTTATTTGTTCTTTTAGAATCACCTTTTTCCCCCCATAATAATTGCAAGTCATAATCAAATGCCCTAAGGGTGTGAATGGGCTATATTTTACACATCTTTCTCCCTCCTAGTAGTGGAGATCAGGCGAAGCTTACTACCACCCAATAGCACGGAGGTCTCACTCAGAAAGACTCAATTTTTTTAGGCCTTCAAATTAGCCTGTTTTATCACTCTCAAAATATTCTTATTATGGTGTTGGGTTTGAAAAAAGTTTTTTTTTAATATCCTAATAAACTACACTAATTAATTCCTAAGTCAAACACCCCCAACCCCCATTTTGTTCCTTGGCCAAGAAGGAGAGGAGAGAGAATAGAGAGAAAGATGTCCATGAGTGATTTTCATCCATTCTCCTAGTTGTGAAAGTTGCTCTGATCGTAGTGGGCATCCTAAATACTTTTTCTATTTCAAATGATTTTGAGTATTTGTTTTCTATCTCCCCTAAATATGGTTAAAATGCATTATCTCTCAATTTAGTATGTTTCTACTATATAACTTTTGGGTATATGATATATATGATGATCCTAAGCAATTTGATATGATCATATTGAAATTCCACTTTTTTTTTTACATGTCCGACCTTTTAACTTAAATGATTGAGATAAAAGTATATATAAAATTAAGTAAAAAATGTTGTATCAAGTTTGGATGACATACATGACATGCAAAGTAAAGTAGTGTATTTGGCATAACATATATCTTGTACAACTTATAAGATATGCATGCATATTATCATGAGTACACCATTGATGAGATGTGTATACTGATAGTGTAAAATAATGCTTAACATGTTAACAGCATTGAATACCCATATAATATATGATGCATATATTATTATTATAATATGACATGTATGTGTAAATGCAATAAAGGTTAACTAGTTATAATCTAATTCAAATTAGCTAGAGAAAGATATCCTATACAAGATGATGGGTTGATAGGGTTATTATGATGTAATCCTAACACATGATACATGATAGAGAGTTATAATGAGGCAAGATACCTCAAAGAGCAAGAGTGATGTTAAGTGTATATTTTGTACTATTTCTTACATTTAAATTCAATAAAAAAATGATGCTTTAATTGATGTTGTATAGGAAATGCCAAGAAAAAAGGAGAAAAAAATTATAAGTGTTGAACCAACATCTCATCATTGAATTACCAACATCGTAGCATCTATAATGCATCGGCGCTAACGCTAGATTAGAGAATCACAATACTGGAGCCTCGAGAAAAATGGCAAATAATTCAGCGCCTCAGTGGAGCCAACGTTAGCACCGCATTGCTTCATAGTGTCGCAACATAAAAAATTCACGCTGCAATACGTGAGTCTTGAGAGTTTGAATGATGGAGCGTCGATCATTATACATCCATAGAGCCAAATTTTGCATTCAAGCGTCACAATACTTAACTTTTTATAGTGTGATGATGAAGTGGTTGACAAAAGATGGAGTCGTGCTGATTCAGCAAAGTGATGCACTTATTCAGCCAACAAACACATCGAGTTAGCGTGGTGTCGTAGTGGAGCAAGCCCAATAGCTTCATAATTTCAAGCGTTGTAATTCCTAAGGTTTTTTTCTATATTTACTATAAATAGTTTTTTAGTTCTTTTGTTGAGAGATTTTGTAATTTTTAATAGAGTTCTATAATTTTCAGTGTAGTTCTTTAATGTCCCCTTAGAGTAAATCCTAAGGGAGGCTAAAGAAGTACAAGATACTTTCATTGTAGATCTTATCCTATCTTGTGTAAGCAATCCTATCAATGGAGAAGGAAGGAGTATGGAGAAGTTCATTTGTATTATCCTGGTAAAATCTTTCCTATTATTTCTCCCGTATCTTTTCTTTTATGATTAAAATGAAGATGCACTTGCTTTTTATTATATTTATGTTTGGCTAATTTTTGGCTAATGATAAAAATAAAATGCAAGTACTAATGTAGATTTGTATTCCTTAAATAAATTATGAATGTTTTCAATATCTCTCATTCTTAATTTAATCTACATAATGACCATGTGTATAGTTAGTATCTAGTGTAATATATTGCCTCGATAGAGGAATATTAAAATAAATAAAAATATTGAGTGGAATGTTGTCATGCCTAGACATAGGATATTTAATCTTCTAGGTTTTATGGGGATATTAGAAATGTAGGAAGGTCATAAACATTCATTTTTCACCTCTACAAAGCTTGACAAAATTTAGGGATGCATGTGCTTTGATCTAATTAGCAATAAGAGTCTTATTAACTTTATTATTATATAAGTATTATTCAAAAATGTATTTTGTATATTGGTATCTCATTATCTATTGTATTCTTTGTAATTGGCAAAAACTCAAAAGTCTTAATTTTTATTTAGTAAGATAAACCTTATATCTTTAGTACATAGTACTAGTTTGATTGTAATCTTGCATATCACTTCCTAGTGAGATTGACACTCTCTTAATCACTTTATTACTTGATTGATATGTATACTTACATTTCTAGTGGGCAATCTAAGTATTCATTGACCTGAAGTATACTCTATTTCATACATGCATTTAGCTATTCACTCCCGTACCCACAAATTAAGTGTCAACTATTACAAGAGAGCCACCTGACACATTGATACAAGTTATGATGTGATAAGATATAAAAATATTTAGGAAATTATCATATGATTAACTAAATTTCCTAATTTATATTAATATGAATATGTATATGCATACATGACATGTTTTATTTATGACCAGAGATAATACAAGCATGCATAATTTATATGATATATGAGCAATATGATGCATGATATAATGGTAGGTTCCAGTGACCTAGCTTAAAATAAGAATTTAGATATTTTAATTCAAAAATCACAGTTACTTTTGCATACCAAGATTCAGGCAAACAATATAAAATCTTGTTTACTTTTTCTACCTTTAATATTTATTTTCCTAAAGCATGTAGAGTAACAATTTTTGTGAATCTAGTTTACATGTCAGAATTTGATTTGCCATGTGAAAAAGTAAATATTTGTGCAATAATAAATTCATGCTAGATTGTTTCCTTTTATTAGTTCCATCATAAGTTATGTAAAGTCTATCCTATATCTCCTTACCTATAGTTTAAGATAAAACACACATATAATCCTTAGATTACTAAGAAAAAAATATAATTAAAATAGTTAGTATCAAGTTGCACTAAATAATGGTCTTCAATGGACTATTCAATAAACAAATTATCTAATTTAACTCCAATCATAATTCTGAAATGTACAAAATAATCAGATTGAATCATTTGTCATATAGGAAATCAATAGATTGTAAAAAGATGGGCATACGAATTTTCAAAAAAATTGAAAGGAATGTTATCAAAAATTGTGGCCGAGTAATATAATACCCCTCTGAAGTGTTACGATTACCAAAGTATGTCATTTTTATCAACTCAAGGTGTGTAAACCAAAAAGTGAGAATCCCGCTCTAATACCACTTGAAAGTGCTTATGGCACACCAAGAGGGGGTGAATTTGTATTTTAAAAATCTTTTGCTTAAGATAAAAAATGAGATATAAGAAAGCGTTTAAGATAATAAAAAATTCAAATCACAAGGGTCTCTCCTTTAGCAAAATGCTAGACAGAGAAGCCCTTCTCACTTGATTAGGTAGAAAATGACCTTTACAGACTCCAAAGAATCTCCATCCTTTCATCTGGCCCAAAGAAGATTCCATCCCTCTTTTATCTTCTCGCTCCGATGGAGATGGAGATCCCTCCTTTTGCCTCCAAACCTGTTGGAGATATTACCCTCTTTTAGCTCATCGTTGTGGTGGAGATGTTGATCCCTCCATTTATCTCCCGACCCAATAGAGATGTTGATCCCTCCTTCAACTCCTCGCTATAATAAAGATGTCATCCCTCCTGCTTCTTGGTTAGGTGGACATACCGATCACTAACCTCCTCGGCTAGTGATTCTTTTACACCAAAGACTCTTCTTCTTAGAGCTCCTCTCTAAGAGCACCACCAAAAATACAACAAGAGGACTCAAGGTTTAGGCTAGCTGGAGTAACCATGTGAATCCTTCAATACCCATTGACTTCCTCAAGAAAAAATCTCTCTCTCAATCCACCTCCTCTCTCTTTCCCTTGTGAAGTGGACACCCTCCATGCTCTCTCATAAGAAAAAAATGTCTCTAACTGCTCAAGCTCTTTTCCTCATGACAGATCATGAGTTTATAAAGCAGGTTCTTAAAAATTCTAATTTTTAATATTAAGTACTTTGATAGTACAGTATGATTAGTTTAATTATATTGAAGATCATCCAGTATAATGTATCGTCATATAATATGATTAATTATATTGAATCACAAATCAACCAGAAAGTTCTTGAATGAATCACTGTATGTATTCGTATCATACAATATAATCATTAATGATGATTAGCTTTGATTTGATTCCTTAATCTTTAGTATTAAATTATGTAATTTTAATTAATGCTTGTACAAAACGAAATAGTTCAACGATACTATAAGTTTAATTTTCAATTTTTAAATTTATTTTATTTAAGTAACCAGGATTTGATGATAAGGTTTCTCAAAATAGCTGATCTTCCTATATGATATGATAGTTATACAATATGATTAGTTATAGACCAAATTTAATTAATATCATTTAATTAAATATTTGAATAAATTTCTATTTAAAAAGATTATATAGTTGGATTTAGATCATGAAATATGATTAACATAATGTTTAAATATTCAATTTTACTCCCCCTTATGTGTGTACATGATTGTCTAGCCAATATACACAACTAATATGACTCAAAAAAATAAAAAGTACAATCTATGTAAAACATAGACTGAGTTATATGCTGACATTAAACTATCTTGATTATTCAATATTACTCGGTGTATGTTGTACTTGAAATGGTTAGTGACACAAAAAAAATCAATGTATAAAGCAAGAATAAGAAAATACTCATCCAATAATATTTATAATCATGAAAATATAATATTAGGTTTCTATATTGCAATAACATGTACATATCTAGTCCAGTTAATAAAGGATTTAAATGTAGTGTGCTTATTAGCATGCATGTATCATGTTAAAATGCATGTCATGTCAAATGAACATTAAAATTGTATGCATATCATGAATTTCATGCATAAATTAACTAAATCAGTTTGTACTTATCATTTTTCACATGATTTTATCCTATTCATTTCATATAAAATATTATATATGCAAAATTATTTAATGAAATATTAATATGATAATGTCAAAGTACTAAAAAAGATATCATTTATCACATATAAGAAGTTATATAGTGGAAACCATCTAAACCATGAGATAATATATTTTTATCAAATTTGAGTGAGAAAAAATCATAAAAATTAAAATTAGATAGGGTAAAGGTTACCTACAAAATTAGAACAACTTTTGTTACTAGGAGAATGGACATAAATACCTTAGAATAAACCTTCTATGTCTTCTTCTTCAACTTCTTCTTCTCTACCCCTTCATTTCCTTCTCTTCCCCAGCAAATCATGCAAATTGGGGAGGGGGGAATGGGATTAAAGTACTTCCTTAAATTAGTGGTAATAAATAAATAAATAGATTTTTTTAGATATTACCATAATGTGACCTTAAGTTTCTGCATAATAGAAGAACTGGAAATGAAGAGCCAAGGCCTAGTGTCACCACACTCACATGGCAAAGACCTTCCATATAGTGAGGCTTGTGCCATTGCGCTCGCCAGCACAATGCCATAGCTCTCTCAACCAAACTTTCATATATACATGGTTTTTAAGCATGGCCTAAATAAGATATTTAATAATTTATCAATCAGTTAAAATTTGGGTCATTATTCTAGTACACTCATTTATACTAACCTAAGCTAACTTTTGGACCCAACTCATTAGATCCAAATTTATCCATGGATGATATCCGATCTTATTAGTAGGAAAGAAATTTGAGTATGACGTAGATGTTGACCTTGTTTTCACCTAAACATTGGGTCAAGGGGGTTGGCTTAGTCAAATTGACTAAACCAGGCCCCAAGACCACTCCCATTGAGTTCAGTGGGTCAAACCTAGTATGTGGATCTCAGACCCGGGTATTGGGTCAACCTAGGTTGACCCAACTAGCTTAAGTTCTTTCTATCTTGATTCAAATCAATTCCAAAGCTCCCTTGACTCAACCCCTCACCAATTTGGGTCTAATTGACCAAGTTGATCAGGTCAACCCATGGCTTGGTCAACCCAAGCCTCATATAGTCAAATTTGACCTATTTAAGTCAAATCCTACCTATTTATTGCTTTTAAAACATTCCAAACCATGCCTTGACCCTAACCACGACCAAATAAATATATTCCCCTGCTAATTCACCCTAGAGATGGTCCTAACCATCCATCAAATTTTCCTAAAGCGTATATATACATGAAAATGAAAAATATTGCGTGTTTTACCCCTAACTTTGGTCAATCCATCACTATTTAAAATGATTAGATGGAATGAAAGAGGAATATATATATATATATATATATATCAAAAAGGGAGCTCATAGTTAGTCGAAGTTCTTGATTAGAGTTTGAATAAAAATGTGGCTCATTGGGTAGAGTGATGTTTCAAGTTTTACTAACATGTAGCCTACATAAGTAGATGGGATCCCAATATAAGAACATTGGGCTTACTTTCTAGAGAAGATCCATGAGGTTGATTTGGAGATGCAATGCCTACAACTTCAATATTAAAGATGCTTGAGAAGGTTGATCATAATCTTTGTGCTAGAAAGGCGCAAATGAACGGTTTTGATTGTTTTAACAAATCTTTGGCATAAATGATCATAATGGCCTTATGATAAGTCATGTATGAATAGGTTATGCGGCACACTTTATGAATCAATATATCAAACCCAATTAACATCAAATTTTGGCATTTCTTCTAGAGATTAAGGTTTTGTTTGAGACAACTTTTTTACTGTTTTATAAAGCAACTTTTTAGTACAAAAAGTTTTTAATTCAAGAAATTTATAACTAGAAAGTTGTTTTAGATAGCAGTAAAAAAGCCTTCCCAAACGAAACCTAAGATTAGATGTTTAAACAAAGGTTTATCTTTTTATTTCTCTTCAAAGGGATTGATTGAATTGATTGATTATTGATGTATACTAATAAAAAATTATGTGAGTTGATTAAGCTAACTTTGAAAGAATTTTTCGCTCAATTTTAAATATGCATTGAGCTATATATATAACGATCGCAAATATCAAGCTAAAAAAATTAACATTGATGTAATATTTCATAAATATTTTAAATTAGAATCCCTATTTTATCAATTATTAAATAAATTAAAGGGTATTTTTCAAGCCCTTTATACAACTATATGGATATCTCCTCAATATTTCAAATAATATTAATAAATTCATTGAACAATGTATTCAATCTCATAAATTCACAAAAAATTGATTTTAAATAATATATATTATAAAAATGTTGAGGCTATAATCTTAATTTTATGGGGGCAGCTAAGCTCCAAGCTGTTCTTGTTCCCTGTCGGAAGAGCCGAGCAACTGCATCATCATCATCTGCTGCTTTCTCGCTCAGATTACCACATTAGGGTTGGGGCCCGTTGCCTCCATTTCCACTCGTCCTCTCCGCTTCTGCTGCCTAGACTTCTTCAGGTCCTCCTCCTCCTCCTCCTCCTCCTCCTTCTCCTCCTTATCTCTTTCTATATCTACCAACCCCGCGAAATCGGCGCAGCGGCCAGCTAGAGAAAAAATCGAAGAAACGCTTGCCATCAAATCGAACACGGCTCTGGCTGGCGAAGAGAGGAATAGAGTGAGATCCTGACTTGGAGTTAAGATCGTTGGAGAAAGAGAACCTCGTTTACCGGGCAAACGATGGCAAAGACAAAACCTGGGAAGAAAGACCTCGACTCCTACACCATCAAGGGCACCAACAAGGTCGTGCGCTGTACGTATCACTTCTTTTGTTCCCCTTTCACTCATTCTTCATTACTTCTTTGTTGCTCCGAGTTCGTTGATCACGTTTTTGTCACTTGGGCGACGATGGTTTTGCAGCTGGGGACTGCGTGCTGATGCGGCCGTCGGACACCGACAAGCCTCCATACGTTGCTCGCGTGGAGAAGATCGAGGCCGACCATCGCAACAACGTGAAGGTTAGGGTTCGGTGGTATTACCGGCCGGAGGAATCCATTGGCGGCAGGCGGCAGTTCCATGGAGCAAAGGAGCTCTTCCTCTCTGATCACTACGACGTCCAGAGCGCACACACCATTGAGGGTAAGTGCGTCGTCCACTCCTTCAAGAACTACACCAAGCTAGAGAATGTGGGGACCGAGGACTATTTCTGCCGTTTTGAATACAAGGCCGCTACCGGTGGATTCACTCCTGATCGTGTCGCTGTGTATTCTCTCGGCCAATCTTTTTTTAATTTTAATTTTATTTGTTTTTTCGGGCGCCCATTTGTTTTTTGTATGGTGCGAAAATGTTGGACGGTGGTTCTGATTTGATTATTTTTTTTCTAGGTACTGCAAGTGCGAGATGCCGTACAATCCAGATGATCTTATGGTGCAGTGCGAGGCATGCAAGGACTGGTGACTGACCTTAGATTGCTCCGGCTAGCTCTTTTTTTATTATTTGACCTTCTCGTTTTAGTGAATAGATGGGTAGATGTTAGTTCTATCATGATAGAGGTAATAAAGGAATGTAGTGAACTTCTTAGCTTCTCCGGTGGTAATGGAATGGTTGTTTTAAGAAGGTTTCTTTCCTTATTTGATTTCTGGATGGTGTTATCAAGAAATCATGTTTTAGATTCTCGCTATAGTGCAGTATGTTTTCAGATTTCTTTCTTTTAATGATCAACATTTTTATGTTTTTGGCTATTCCTCTGCTATCTCAAGTTTCACTTGGATGTGCTGTGATTTTATTGTGGTATTCTGTTTGGTATATTTTAAAGTCATTGCAATTCTCATAGAGAATTACAGGTAGCTCTACAATTGTGTTGAACACAAAGCCTTGTGATGTAGGATCATCATATCTTTCCTTGTTTTAAACCATTGGAGAGCAACATAATTCATGTCTAATTTATATTTTAGTTATTTTTTATTTTTTATTGATGTTTCTAGATAGTATTATACTTTTAAACTATGTGAGCGAGTTATGGAGCATAGGTTGCAGCGTGATACTAATGTTTCTCAAAATCAATTTGGATTCATGCCGGGTAGGTCGACTATGGAAGCCATACATTTATTAATAGGTTTGATGGAGAAGTATAGATAAAATAAGGAGGATCTACATATAATATTTATTGATTTAGAAAAAGCATATGATAAAGTTCCAAGAGAAGTGCTTTGGAGAGTTCTTGAAAAGAAAGGAGTTAATAACGCTTATATTCAAATCATTAAAGATATGTATGCAGGAACTATTATTTGTGTTCAATCAGAAGGTGTTTTGATCAAGTATTTCCCTATTTCGGTTGGGTTACATCAAGGATCAGCCTTAAGCCCATATCTTTTTTCTCTAGTCATGGAAGTTCTCACTAGGCATTTGCAAGAGGATGTACCTTGGTGTATGCTTTTTGCTGATGATATTCTTCTTGTTGATAAGATTAGAGAGGGAGTTGAAGATAAACTTGAATTATGGAGGTTAAACTTAGAGTCTAAAAGTTTTCGCTTGAGTAGATCTAAAACAGAATATATGGAGTGTAATTTTAGTAGTAATAGACCTAGTGAGGGGATTGTGACTTTGGGCGATCAAATTATTAATAAGAGTACATGTTTTAGATATATTGGATCTATTGTTCAGAGTGATGGTGAAAATGAGGATATTATCAACAGAATTCAAGTTGGATGGTTGAAGTGGAGGAATGCATCGGGCTTGCTGTGTGATTGAAAAGTACCTCTCAAACTGAATGGAAAATTGTATAAGATGGTGGTGAGGCCTGTAATGCTTTATGGTGCCGAATGTTGGCCATTAAAAGAGAAGCATAATTCTAAGTTAAGTGTGGTAGAGATGAGGATGCTCAAGTGGATGAGTGGCTTTACCCTTAGGGATAGGATACGAAATGAGCATATACGTGAAGAGGTTGGAGTAGCTCCAGTAGAAGATAAGATTGGAGAAAGTCGCCTTAGATGGTTTGGTCACATAAAACGGCGGCCTTTCGATGACCCGGTTAGGAAAGTAGATATATTAGATTTGACTTATGTTAAGAAAAGTAGAGGCAGACCTAAAAAGACTTGGTTTGAAAATATTAGGAATGACCTTTCTTTATTAGATTTAAACGAGAATATGACTTTTGATAGGACACAATGGAGAAAAAAGGATTCATGTAGCCGACCCCACATAGTGGGATAAGGGGTTGATGTTGTTGTTGTTGATTTTTCTAGATAGTATTGCCATTATTATGTTCTTTAGCAATGTTTTATTTTTATCTTGTGTGATAAGCCTTATGAACTCTCTTTTACATTCAAGGATTAATATTTATATTACATCATATTGTGCTTAATGAAATAAGTGTTATGGTTTCTCTTTCCTTTCTCCCTTTGTCTCAGTCGTGTACCCACCCCTCGCTCTTACCAACCCTTCTCTTTTCCTACTCACTTCTTCCTTCTTTTAATCTTTATCTCCCACTTTAAGGATAGAACAATAACACAAGAAATGCCCATTGTTAATGTCCATCATTTGGTGTTAGAACAAACAACAATCCTTGGAGATGATGGTTGAAGATCCAAAGAGTTCCAGAGAAGATTCAAGTTCTTCACTAAGTGTTTTCTTCACTAAGTGTTTCATGAAAAGAAGAATATTTCTTAGGTCCCTTTTTTTTCTTCCTATTATGCATGGTATTATTTCTCTTCATGATTGCAAAAATTACGACCTATCAATTTCTTAGCAAATATTTTGTACTCTACATCTCATACATTCACTTTTGGCGACTATACTAAAAAAGGCTATTTTCTAGTTACTCCTACTTCTGAAGGTCAACCTTACTCCATATGCTCCACAAAATTAAGGGAAAATTATATAAGATGGTGGTGAGACCTGCAATGCTTTATGGTGCAGAATGTTGGCTATTAAAATAGAAGCATAACTTTAAGTTAAGTGTTGCAGAGATGAGGATGCTCAGGCAGATAAGTGACTTTACTCTTAGAGACAGGGTACGAAATAAGCATATACGTGAAAAGGTTGGAGCAGCTCTAGTGGAAGAGAAGATTAGAGAGTCTTCTTAGATGGTTTGGTCATATAAAACAACAGCCTTTCGATGACCCGATTATGAAAAAAGATGTATTATATTTAGTTTATGTTAAGAAAGGTAGAGGTAGATAAAAAAATTAGTTAGAAAATATTAAAAATGACTTTTTTTTTATTAGGTTTAAATGAGAATTTGACTCTTAACAGAACAATGGAGAAAAATGATTCATGTAGCAGACCTCATGTAGTGGGATAAAAGCTTGATGTTGTTGTTGTATTCAATTGACAGGAGCTTGCAATAGAAGTTTGTATGCAACCAACCCCATTCAGTCTATTTTTCTGTATAACAAATCACTTATGTTCAGGTTTTTAATAGGAAGTGGATACAATTTCCTCGAAATCAGTGAATTATTAAGAAATTAAGAAAAAGTACGCACCAAAACTATTTCTATTGATAGATATATGAAAGAAAATAACAAGATATAATTGGATCTTCAATTGGAGAGAAAGATCTGGCTCTCCCAAATCCCTAGCAGGCTGCTAGAGCCCTCATAACCTAAGAAATTCTAATTTCAGTAAACTTAAAACATAATAATGAAATCATCCTTTTTGTTAGTTTTAAATAGGCTCCCCTAATTCCCTCCAAAATTTGAATTCAAATTAGTCATCTTTCTCTAAATAATTTCCTCCCAAATCTAAATTTAAATAAGCCATTTTTCCCTAATTAAACATTCCTAATTTCCCTCTAAATATAAATTCAAATCAGTTCTCTTTCCCTAAATAAATCTTCTTAATTTCCTTCCAATCAAATCAACCATCCTTCCCTTAATAAACCTTCCTAATTTCTTCCCAATCAAATCATCCTTTTTCCCTAAATAAACTTTTATAATTCCCTCACAATCAAATTAGTCGGTCCATCAATATTTTCCTCCCAAAGACCCACCTTGCCCGCAAGGTGGAGAGACGGCTCCTTCTCAATTTCTCTTGTCATAAAAAACAGTGAGCACATGAAGAGTTCGGTCCTTACACCTGTGCTTTAGTGTATGCCTCTCCTCACATCTAAAACAAAGCCCTTCGTCCTATTTTCCTGTAACTCAGTTTCTGTGAGCTTCTTGAAGTTTTTCCTAACTCTCCCTTCTAGAGTCTTCTCCTTCAGGGTCTCCTTAAGAATACTTAGTGTTAGCTCCTTGGATGCCATAAAGGTGGTGGTCATTATGTACGAACCTCCTGAGCTGCTACCTCCTGTCCCTCTCTCCATGTGCCTCTGATCCTCCATTAACTAGGCTAGATCCATAGCCTCTCCCAAATCACGAGGCCTCATCACTATAATTGCTCACTCAAATCTCTAGTGAGCCCTTTCATAAAGCTCTCCTCCAGTATAGTCTCCAAAAGTTGATTCAGTTAGTTGGCTAGGTGCTCAAACTACTCATGGTATTCTAGCACTGTCCCCTCCTATGTCAGGGTGAAGTACTGCTCATAGAAGTCTCATCCCATACTAGTTCATTAATGTTCCAACAAGCAATCCTTAAACTCCCTCTAGGTTCGTATGGGTCACCTCGTATCCCTCAAACGCTTTCTCCTCTAAGCACATCCCGATCGCCGTTAGTCTCTACTCCTCCGTCAACCTAATAGCTATAAGTACCTTTCCACCCTTATATCCACCCATGTGCATCATCTTCCTAAAAAATATGCATATTCAACTTCCTCACCTTTGTTTCTCCTATTTTCCTCCTGATTCATCCCTAACATTCCATTTCCCAAGGGGTGGTTCCCCTCAAATGTTTCAATCATCTCTTCTACACTCGTACCAAAACCTTTCATCAAAATCTCATTTTCTCCTTTCAAATTCAGCATCCCTTGGATCATAATCAACCTTTATTATTTCAAATTCAGCCAATCCACTTTCAAATTTAGCACCTCTTTTGTCATAATTAGCTCTTCTCCTTTCAAATTCTGCTCCCACCTCTCAAATTTAGCACTCATTCTTTCATGCTTGACCCCCTCACGCCTCTGCCCATACCCTCTACTCGACTCCTTCCTAGGAGTAGGCTCTAGGGGTGGCATTCTCTCTTCTCGCTCTAAAATCTCCACCTCCTGATCTTCCTTTCGCCTTATCGGATTAGGGTTTTCCCCACTTCCTTGGTTGCCACTTGCCAACGACTTCCCTTGCCTCCGACGATGCCGTCTTGGGTTGGCCATCGAGCAACTTTTTCAAAATCTCTTCTAGGATGAAAAATTTCCCATCGATCTTCTCATGGAAGGTGGACATTTGACTTTTTTGAAATCTGAAAATTGTGTTTGGAGATCCGAAATTTCAGATTTCAATTGTCAGATCTCTCCCTCGAACAATTCTACCTTTCTTCCTGCTGCAGGTACCTGGATCAAGGCTCCAAACCGTAAAAACAGTAATTCAGATCTTCAAGCAGCAGAAATCAGCACTTTAGAAGGGTAAACACAGCAGAAATTGGCAAGGAAATGCCTCAATTTTAGCCCAGGACACCACTCTGATACTAATTTGTTAGGAAGTGGATACAATTTCCTCAAAATCAGCGAACAACAATAAGAAATTATGAAGAAGAACATGCCAAAATGTTTTTTATTTCAAGATATATGAAAGAAAATAGCAAGATACAGTTGGATCTTCAATTGGAAAGAAAAATTGAAGATCTGGCTCTCCCAAATCCCTTGCCAACAACTAGAGCCCTCACAACCTAAGAAATTCTAATTTCAACAAACTTAAAATATAATCCTGAAATCATCTTATTGTTAGTCATAAATGGGTTCCTCTAATTTCCTCACAAATATGAATTCAAATCAGTCATCTTTCCTTAAATAAACATTTCTAATTCTCTTCTAAATCTGAATTCAAATAAGTCATCTTTCCCTAAATAAATCTGCCTAATTTCCTTCCAATCAAATAAGCCATCTTTCTTTAAATAAACCTTCCTAATTTCCTCTCAATCAAATCAATCATCTTTCCCTAAATAAACCTTTCTAATTCCCTCTCAATCAAATTAGTCGGTCCATTAGTTTCTTTCTAAAACTATTGGAGAGAAAAAAATATTGAACTCTCTGTATGTTGGCACATGTTTTGCTATTTTGCTTCTTTAAACTATCTGCTACACCCATGGACTAAGCTCACTTGAAACTGCTGTTTTAGCATAACATAGCACATCTATTTGGAGAGAAGACATGTGATTTTAGATAAAGTCTGATGTTAGCAATTCAAAGGTTTTTTACTGAGCTGTCCTCCTACCTTAAATATCTGAGATGATGAACAGTTGTAATAATGGAAGATCCTTAGAAATTCCATCTTCCATTTGGCAATTTAAATGCTAAACCTGTTTTTCTTAGATATGATGTGTTCCCCTTAAAACTTAGATGTTCAATTGAACCATCCTTATATGCTGCAATTTGTTTTTTTTGTTCATTTAAGGTACTGATCTATAAGTTCGGGAATTGATCTCTATTAACCTAGATATTATATTTATCTGTTAATATTTTTGTCCATCTACAATCAGCATTCTTTATGCATTATCGAAGTGTTGAACGCCCGTTACTGTTTTCATGCCCAATTTCACTTATGCTGTCTTCCACACCTGAATATTTGTATTCTTATTCTATATTAGTCTTATTCTGAATTTGATGAATTTATTTAACTGAGTTAGCACTATTATTGTTTAATCAGTGGTAAGCTTTTCTAAAGACACTCTGTTCCCTGCATAAAATGTTCCTGTTGGGCGAGGGAGAATAGAATGGTGATTAGCTTCCATCACTTAGCAGAGATAATTTTCCTTTTCCAATTGATTCTAGTTCCATAAATGCATTTAATTTCATACAGTACATGCGTTATTGTTTGCCTCTTGCCCTTATTTATTTGTCTCTCTTTTTCTGCCTGCTGTCTTTCCAAAGAAATTTTTTGTACTTGACAGTCATCTACCGTAATAGTGACACTAAGGGCTTAACTGCTGATTTAGCTTAGCTTTGCCTTCCTATTAAGCTTCATACAGAAGAATGCAAGGCTTGCTTGCTTGATTGATTAGCAGAAAAAGACTAACTGAAGGCCTGTTGGTTTGAACAAAGGGGAAGAGGATTCAACCTCAACGAGAGAAGAGAGGGGCTAAGAGTTCAAGTAGGAGAGATAGAAGATGGGAAGAGAGAGATTGATTGCCAACCTAAGAGAAAGGCATGATTTTCTTGCAAAGCCTTGTGTTCTTCAATATCATTTGCCTTTTTGGCATGTTGAGGACATGAAAGGGAGATGACATGATAGGGAGGATGACTTTCCCTTGAGTTGCTTGATGGATTAATAAAAGCTGAAATGTATTAGAAATCCCCCACAAGATGTTAATGTAATAATTGGCCAAGGGAGAAAGTGCTCAAAGCACAACCCAAAGAGAGGGAAAAAGAAAAGTTTGGATGATCACTTAATAGGAAAAAGGATTTGGTCAGTATCTTGTTTGCAGATTTTGTATTCATTACTCATTGAAGTTTTTTGTCAAGCTTCCTCTATTTATATGGGGATTTCCCATGTAATGAACTAATAAAAGAGAAGCTATCTAAGGAAAGTAATCATAATAAATAAACTATGGATCTTACATAAAGGTTAAGGATTTTATAAATGGATTGTCTAAATAAAACAATATTTGATTATGTTTTTATTATAAAAATTATCGTAGTAAGTCAAGTGATGACAGATCCATTATAATAGATCTATATATGGCATGTGATAGCATGTCTTGTAGGAGTAGTTGGTGTTCATGGATGCAATAATGGTGGCGTAGGCTCATGTACCTCTCTAATTACACCCAACATTGGACAATCACTATAGTGTAATGGTCATGGGGATGACTACCATCATGAGAGGCTAGTAGAACTTTTAGTGACTAATCAAACCACTTAAGAAATCTAGATGCTTTGGAGTTAGAACATTGATGTTAATCATGAATTCGATTAACAACATGTGTAAGAATCCTTTGATGATACGGATGTTGCTCTGGTGACATTGTGAAATCAAATTGCAAGGGTGAGGAAGCCTAAAATAATATAGGAAATTAAGTCTTCTTATATAAATTCTCGACAATGATAGAGGATCAAGACGTCTCCATTAATTATGCCAATTTTTATGAGCACTTATGTACTAGTTTGATGGTGGAAGCAGTGAAAAAACATTGAACTTGTAATGGGGTGAGCAATGATTCAAGAAGCCAAAGAACTATTTATATATTCATTTATAAAGATTGGGGAGCAACAATAGTGGTTAAACGCTCCACAGACTCGATTGAAGCATTAGTCTCAGGCATAATGTCTTATTCAAGCTTTGGATAAAGCTTAACCATATCATTGCACGGGTTACACTTAGACTCATGCATGCATTAAGGTGGAGGTAGTCGAACAAACAAAGTTATTTGGGTTGGCAGAGCTTTTGTAAATGAAGTGGATGAAAAAAAGGGAGCGAAATAGTCTTGTTCATGTTTGTATACATTAATCTTATTTAACCTTTATAGCATTGCATGATTCATAATGTGTCCTAGGTTAATTGGAGATTTGGATATTGGTGAAGAGTTGGCAATTGATTTGGTTAGCAAAGGGGTCATATCATGGATGAGAGTATTCATGATCATTGTGATATGGTTTCTATAAAATCACACAATCCTATAAAAATTTGAAACATGTGTATTTTAAAATGTTTAAGAGTTAGAAAGAACTATGTGAACTTATGAAATGAATAAGATGTGAGTATATGAAGCATATTTGATGGTTCTTTTGTTTTGGTAGATTTCGAAAGGGTTTTGGGTGAGAATGGGACGTGTTTTGTGAGGATGTTGAGGGGTATTTGTGATCAAATGAAGATATCATCATTTTAATTTTGGGTGAAAATCATGAAATCAAAATTTTTCCTGATGTGGTTGTTAGGACATGTTGGGGAAGTGGCTCAATTTTTTCGTGGTTTCCTTATTGGTTGGAAGTGGTGGAAAAAATGAGGATTATGGAAGTGGAAGATGACGTGGCTTAGTTAAGGTGTAAAATACTTTGGAACCATTGGATTCTATTGAAATTTGAAGCATGTCATCCAAATTAGTAGAAGTGACAAAAATAAAAGTTTTAAGAGGGTTAAAGTAGTGAATTTGATAGATATATACCTAAACTATCGAGGATGGTCAGAGATGATAGGGTGTATTCAAGAAACTTTTCTTGAAGTAGGGCACATTTAACTCTAATACTAGTGATGAGGACATGGAAGAGAGGTAGTGAAGACGTCTTTCCCTTGAGTTGCTTGGTGAATAAAGGAAGGGTGGCTATGGAGGGAGAGGGAGAGTTAAGGGAAAGACTTAGAGGGCATCTTGTTTGCAAAATATTTTTAGCAATTTGATTATGTTTAAATTTATCCTTAATTTAAGTTGGAGAATAACTTAAATAATTCATCTGAAAATATTTTGCGGAATTGCTAGATAGGGAGAGATGTGAGTGATGAATGCTACATTGTCGCATAAAAAGGATGAGGGGTCAGGTACATAAGAAAACAGGTTGAAACCATCACTTGTGAAGAAATTTGGAGTGCCTGTCATCACGATCAATCAAAGTGTTGAGCATATAAGCTATATAGAATCAATTGAAGAATATACAAAACAAAAAAATAAAGAAATTTAAATGATATATAGGCGTTGAACTTGAAATGATTGGAGTCAAAAGGGGTAAGATGTAATTGGGAACTTAGAAGGTGGTGAAGTGGGTTTAGATTTGGTTGGATGCGGTTTGGTGGGGGTGGGAGTGGGGGTGGTTATGAGTCATGAGCAATCTTGAAGAGAGAATAAATCTATTATGTTGATTGATAGTTTAAAAATGAAAAGTGGGACATCCCATCGAGGTTTTCTAGATTCCTTAAAATTGATGTTCATCACAACACTTATCATCTTGTTGAATTGCAGATAAGGATTCCCAGAATAATATTAGACTCTCATCCTAATTGATGTAGAGTGTCACAACGAGAGAGGTGTGGAAACCTTGAATAATTGGAGGGAGAGAAGCATAGATAAAGAGGGGATTTAAGCATATCTAATAGGAGGAATGAAGCATGCCAAGCATTTCATTCATAATCAAAATTTTCTTTTAACATTTCCTTTTAGTTCTCAAATTGAGCTTTTCCAAAACAACTTACAAATGATCATATAAAATAAAGGCTAACTAAAGAAATATAATATTAATTCAACTAAATGATCGAGCCATGATAAATACTCCATGCTTGCCCTGCATGATTCCTATTATCCCTATTATATCGAGAACTTTCCAAGGAATAAAGAGATACATAACAAGGAAGGCTATCAAGTGGGATCCTTCAACTAAGAAATCATGATAGGAATTCTCTATTAAGCAAGTCGTTATGTCGTTTTATTACAATAAAAATAGAAAGCTATCAAGTGGGTGAATATTAAATGCCTATTTGCAACTAACATAATTCTCATAATTAACAACTAGAATAGTCACAATGAAATTCCCTCACTCACACTCTTTGAGAATTTCAGCGGGAGAAAACTTGACACAATATTAATGATGCAACTAAGAAGAAGCAAACACTTAAAATTTTGTTCAATGAAGAGTTACTCGGGAAAGAGGTGACAAGTGGACGGTGGGAGAGTTACCACTGAACAGTAGGTCGACCTTGGTCGATGGCGGTTGCAAGGGAGAAGAGAATCCGATCTACATATTCCTCAACGGTATGATCGTTTCCAAAGTTGATGTCGAGGAAAGGAGAATGGAGCACATCCACTAGGCCTTGGTCATCAAAGACGAAGTCATGATCCAAATTGGGATCACCCATCCATGGAGGAAGGGAAAAAGGGACGGCTACTTAGAGGTAAATAAGTGTATGAGATTGGGCAATGACTTTGAGAATTAATGGAGACGAGAGGAGAGTGGACAACAATATGGGAGATTAATGGGGGTTGGGAAGGGGAAAAGGTAGTAGCTATGGGAATGGGAAAAGCTTTAATTAAGTGGAGTTAATGAGGATTGGGATGGTGAAAAGGTAGAAACTAGGGAATAGGAAAGACTTTAATTAAATGGAGTTAATGAGGGTTGGGAAAGGGAAAAGGAAGCAACTGTGGGATTGGGAAAACTTTAATTAAGTAGAGTTAATGAGGATTGGGAATGGGAAAAATGTGACAATTAGGGAATACCAAGAGGCAAGGGGAAGGCTGACCGGCCAAGGGAAAGCAACAAGGAGTTTGGCCGGCTATTCGGAAGAGGGAGGGAGGCTTGGTTGGCTGTGTGGAGGGGAAGGAAAGGGGTCAGCCGATTTGAAGGGTGGGAAGGCTCGGTGGCTGCTTGGGAAGGGCTGGAATATTCGGTTGGCTGTTTGGAAGGGTTGGAGTGCTTGGGAAGGGATGTAATATTTGGTTGGCTGTTTGGAAGGTTTTAACATGAATCATATGTTTAACATCGAAGATCTAGTAGCCTTTGAATGACCAGAGTTTTAACCCCACAAACCCATTACATATTAAGACTTGTGAGAACCCACCTAGTGAGAAACCTAGCCTACCTCCACTCCCAAATATTCATACCTTACCTAATGCGGAGAAAATTGAAACAATACTTAATGATGAAGTCATTTTCACTAAGGATGTTGGGCGCTAGAGGTATTTAGTTCAATGGAAAGGAAAATTAGAGATGTGGAACACATGGATTGATCGTGATGAGCTATAGAGATTGGATCTCGACAGTCTAGAGATGTACAAGAGCACCTTTGATGCTTACTCGACGGGATCGAGCTTTCTCCCACCTGGGGAGAATGATGAGGACATTAGAATGAAATCTTGACGCGTCTATCACAGGAGTCATAGATCGACGGCTGTGATTAAAAGTCTTTATTTATGATTTATTTAATGTATTTCATTCTCTTATTTCAGGTTACCCTTATGTTGGGTTATTTGTGTGTTATAGCCCAAGAGAAGTTTTAGTTTTTTGAGTCTTCATGTTTTGAGGCCTATATATTGAGGCCCTAAGCAATTGTATGAAGATGATGATTATTAGGAATGAAACTTTAGCCTTCCCAAGCAGCCACCAAGTACTCCAACCCTTCCAAACAACCAATCGAATATTCAGGCTCTTCCCAAGAAGCCACTGAGCCTTCCTACCTTCAAATAGCTGGCCAACCCCTTTCCTTCCCTTCACACAACCAACTGAGCCTCCCTGCCTCGTCCGAACAGCCGGCCAAACTCCTTGCTGCTTTCCCTTGGCCGGCCAGCCTTCCCTTGCCTCTTGGTATTCCCTAGTTGCCACATTTTCCCCTCCCAATCCTCATTAACTCCAATTAATTAAAGCTTTTCACATTCTCATAGTTGCTGTCTTTTCTCCTTCTCAATCCTCATTAATTCCATTTTATTAAAGCATTTCATATTCCCTAGTTGCTACCTTTTCTCCTTCCCCATCCTCATCAACTCCACTTAATTAAAACCTTCCTTATTCCCTTGTGCTACCTTTTCCCCTTCCAAATTCTCATTAACTCCACTTAATTAAAGCTTTTCCCATTCCCATAGCGGCAGCCTTTTCTCCTTCCCAACCCCCATTAATCTCCTCCATTGCTGTCCACTCTCCTCTCCTTTAAGTCCTAAAGCCATTGCCCACTCCCACACACTTATTTACCTCTAAGTAACTGCCCCTTTTTCCCTTCCTCCATGGATGGCTAATCCTAATTTGGATCATGGCTTCGTCTTTGATGACCAAGGCCTAGTGGATGCACTCCATTTTGTTTTCTTCGACATTGACTTCGGGAACGACCATACCGTCGAGGAATACGTAGATCAGATTCTCTGCTCCCTTGCAACGGTCATTGATCAGCGTCAACCTCCTGTTCATTGGCAACTCTCCCACCGTCCACCAGTCACCTCTTTCCCGAGTAACTCTTCCTTGAATAAAACTTTAAGTGCTTGCTTCTTCTTAGCGACATAATTAATATTGTATCAAGTTTTCTCCCGTTGAAATTCTCAAAGAGTGTGATTGAAGGAATTTCATTGTGACTGTTCTAGTTATTAATTGTGGGAATTATGTTAGTTGCTAATATGTATTTTGTGTCTTTGTTGTTATGTTATTATTCTCCTACTCTATTTGTAACCGCATGCTATTGCTTGATCACCAACCAAGAAAATCCTAAAATATGCTATTGTAAAATGTTAATTTTATAATAGGTAAACTTGTTAATCACTTATTAATCCCAAGCAATTCCTGCATCTAATATATGTTTCACATCATTTAATTATTAGGGAATTTCATTGTGATTCTAGTTGTTAATTGTGGGAATTCTGTTAGTTGCAAATAGGCATTTAGTGTCTTTGTTGTTATTTTATTATTCTCCTACTCTATTTGTAGCCGCATGCTATTGCTTGATCACCAAATAAAAAAATTCTAAAATCAGCTCTTGTGAAACGTTAATTTTATTATTGGTAAACTTGTCAATCATTATTAATCCGAAGCAATTCCAGCATCTAATAAATATTTCACATCAAAATGTTTCTAACTATATCTTTTCTTCTTGATGTTGGTGAATGTTGCGTATGTGCCTTGCCTACTTAAAAATTGAAATGTTTTTAGGTGCGCTTTTCTTTTTTTCATAATGTCGAATTGAAATGTTTCTAAATGCGTCATCATGTTGGTGAATGTTATGCAGATACGTCATCTATATTATGAATGCATTGTCAAGTTTGGCGCATTCTCTCACAACTTTTTGAAGTTCTCTAAGAACACTATGATTTGTTATTAGAGAACTTCAAAAACTATAGTAATGACACTATAATGATTAAGTTGTCGTCTATTTTGGAATATAACTTAAGCTGAATATTATGTGATAAAAATGAAATATTAAGATTGACTAGTGGTAAAATAAGAAATTATAAGAGTGGTAAAATAAGAAATGGTAAATTGAAAATTAATATATTGGAGGGAATGTGGGAGCACTTCCTATAGTGGAAACTGGATTTATGTTGGTTGGGCATGCATAATGGTGAGTGGAAGAGACTTAGAAAATAGGTCGATAAAATTAAGTTGGAAGGATTACGAATTAAAATAGATAGACCAGAACTTATATAAATTGAAGCTGCGCAAAATGATTTATAAAACTAGATTTAAGACTTAAACAGCATTCATCAGGGTATGGAGAAGTAGGTTTCATTAAGCCAAATCCAATTAGTGATAAGATTAATGATGATGATGGCAATTGTACTTTTTTTGAAACCTCTCATTAACTGTATTTTACTTTGCCTCATTGGTTTTCCACGGGGACCATTTTTTTATTGCTTTTTCCCCTTTTTTTATAGGTAATTTATCCAGTGGCTCTCATTAGATGCATCATGTATATCCTTCCATATTGTGAAAAAAAAATTTAATGATTTCCTTTACCTGATGTCCATTTGAAGTAATTACTGCTACTTTCCATTCAAATTGAAAATAAAGAAGCTTTTCTTTCCCTTGAATTTTTGGTCTAATATACATGAAAGTCTGAAATGTTGATACCTTATGCTTTTTATAAGCAATCAGCTGGTTGTGTGGTCCATAAAATGGTCTAAGATTCAAATCTCAAAAAAAAAAAGAAAAAAGGCAAACATGAAAAGAAAAAAAAAGAAAATGATACTTAATATTTTCATAATTAACGTTGAAGAAAACTTGTGAATTTTCTCAATTTCTTAAGGATTCCTATTTAGTTTGCTTGCTATCTTTCATTGTTAATTACAGGAAATTAGCTTAACTAGCAAAAAATTTTTTTTGCAGGTTTCATCCATCTTGTATGGGCATGACAATTGAACAAGCCAAAAAGTTGGATCATTTCCTTTGTTCAGATTGTTCCTCTGATGATGATGCAAAAAAGTCTCCAAATGGGTTTCCTGATTCCTCTATCTCAGAGCCAAAGGTGAGGATTCTGCTTCGATCTGCTTATTATTTTTATTTCAAGTTTTTGTACAATAAGCACCAGTGTGCGTCGCAAGTCTTTTAATTCCCTCTCTTTAATAACCAATTAAATCTTCTAAATGCAAAGATTAAGCTTTTAAATCGCTTGATTTTTATTAATGTGCTGTATTTGGTATCAGATTGGTACATATGCTATTCCTATTCCTCACCAATTTACTGAATCTTTGGCTCTCTTTTGCTTAATCGAACAGGAAATATGAACCAATTAAAGAATTTCTTTTGCATTCCTTTTTTGAAGTTACTGGAAAATTTCATGAAAGACTTTTACCTCAACTTATCTGGAAATTATTAGGTGCGGATCCCGGGCGTAGAGATATGTCCGGATATCCACTTAAAATGTGATACGTGGAGTGCGCTTTACCTGTGCTTTAGTTCCGCTTTGACTGTTCTTTTGTTGTGCTTTTTGACTGACTTTACCTGCGCTTTTGGTGCGCTTGACTTAAAGTTTCGCAGATGCATTAAACATATAAAGTAAAAAATAAATTCAAATGAATATCCATATGTCCACTCCACGTGTCAAAATTTTATTCTCCACGTGTCAAAATTTTATTGTAGTACGGACGTATCTCTACGTCCGGTATCCGCTTCTAATAATTTTCCCAACATACCACTCATATTTCATTGGTGACTCCTTTTCTTCCATGTCCATGATAAACCATCCTCTCACTCTATATGACAGAACGATGCATTACAGGTTGAGACGAAGAGGCGAAAGAGGTAAATAGATGGATCAGATTCATCCTTCAATAAAGAACTTCCAGAAGGCATGTTGCATGTTTTGTGAGCCCTCCCTCATATGTGGCGAGCTTCCTCTATCCATTGTTGTTCTATGTGGAATTTGTACAGCGCAGCTGTTTGAAAAGCAAAAATATATATATTTAATAATAAAAAAATAGAGATGTTTTCTTCTAAGTAAAGCTGTTTTGCTGAAAAATCCTGTAGGGTTTTGGTCTGATGTGTTCCTATTAGCTTCGTTGTAATGCTCACTGTTAGTCTTCTTCTTCAACTTTGACCATGGAAAGACTCTTTGTGCTTTTGCTGCTTATTTTAATCTTTTTTTTTTTTGTTGCTTTGGTTTTTCTATGGTAGTTTGAACGATGAGGCAGATCAGGTTTGTTTTATATTGTATTCCCTTACTGCTATTTTTGTATATGAATGATTGTCAGAGATGTTGTTGTCAGTAAAAGATTTCGTTTGAGATGATTTTTTTATTGCTTCTTAAAAGTTTGCATTAAATTTTTATTTTAAGAAGCAATAAAAAAGCCGCCTCAAACGAAAACTAAGGTTTCGTTTGGGATAGCTTTTTTACTGCTTTGTGAAGCAACTTTTTAGTATAAAAATTAAATTTTTATACTAGAAAGCTGCTTCAAGCAGTAAAAAAGTCGTCCCAAACGAAGCCTAAGTATGTTAGAGAGGCGCTTTTTTAACGATATAGCTTTAATTTATTTGAAATAATAGAAAAATAATTATATGATAATCTAGCTTATATGTTGAGTTTTTCTCATGGTAATGACTAATAAGTTGAATTTTCAGTTAATTTTAATTATGTCTATTAATTTTAGAAGATATTTTTATTCTTAAAGAAAGTTATGTAAATACTTGCTTATTAATTAATTTCAAGTTGGCCTATTTCAAATCATAGTAAATCTCTTTTCAGTGTAAGGTGAATTAGGGGGTAAAGAAAGTTTTAGTAGTGTGGATGCAGATTGATAATGTTTAATTACTCTTTTTTTTTTGGGGATATTTTCTTTTTTTGATTTTCTAATTAAAAGTTTATAAGAAAGTAATATTTTAATCTTTTAAGTGATCAATATTTATTTTTATATTCAATATTTTATTTGTTATGTTATATATAAATTTATGATTATCTTATTTCATTTTAAATAGGTGTATATATATATATATTTATATGTGTGTGTTTTAATGATGTAAAATATTTATTTTAAGTAGAAATTTATGCGGGCTTACCCTTGGCAAGTGTATGGGCTTTTTCCTGGGCCCATTTCTTTTCTTTATGTAGAAATTTCTGTAGGCTTTTTTCATTGGACCAGTTGATTAAATCTTCATGTGTGTATATATGCAACGAATTTTTTTTTGTCTATAACAATGCATAAGATATTATCCATTTGATATTAAAATTGAAACAACCCTCCAATCTTAACTTGTGTCTTTCTGAATTACTAGAATAATAGATGGAAAATGAATTGCCTAGTCATGTTCATGCTTGGAACATCGATGTTGATGACCTTTTACCATTCTAGTAAGGTTAACCCCAAGCCAATAATGATTTTCACATGTGATGTCAAACTATTGCGTGTTAAAATATTTACAACGATGAGCTTTTGGTTTAGAAAAATATGGAGAAATCCAAAAATTTCCACTCGAGCATTGCAGTGTTACAAAGTTGAGCACCATGACATGAGCACTAAAACTTATATATATATATATATATATATATAAGGAGAGAAAAAGAGGAAAGAGAAGGAGAGGAGTTCGGAGGCTGCAAAGAGAGATTCAACTGCTGGACCAGTTAGGAGATTTGTTTACTAAAGGTAAGCTCTCATTACCCTTTTTTATTTCAATTTTGATATTTTTGCAAAAGATAATGAGTAAAAAAATTCTTTTTTTGAATGTAATTAACATTCCACTGTGGAATTTATGGTAAGTTATGAAAATATTCTACATATTTTGACCGTAAGAAATAAAGTTTTACAAGTTGGTTTCACCCATGTGAATTTTTAAGTGTTTTTTTGCTCAAACTAGTATGCTTGAGGTTGGCTATAATTTATGAAAAAGTCTTAAAATAATATTTTAAAACTTATTTATAATTGGCGTATGTTGAAAAATGTGAATAATAATATTTGCATCACTCTTTACATTGTAGCATAGCTATGTTCATGATAATACTCATCATCTTTTATACATGTTAATTTTGTAAAGTTCTGCATATGTATTTATGATCATATGATTGATATTCTAATGCGGGAGATTGATGTAATACACTATAAATTCTATTATATGGGATCAATTTCTATTATGTTATGCTTAAGATTATGGCCACATCTGCTATGGATGGATGTGGGAGGTTATTTCTAGCCCCATTTGGAATTTCAAGGAAAACATTAGTAAAAGTGAAGTTATAAGGAGATTTAGAAGGGCCTAGTGAGAGTTGACTATGAGAAGCATAAGTGAAAGTAGAGTTATAAGCAGACATCAAGGCAAACATATCACACTGCATATGATTGCATATTCTATTAAATAAAATAAGTTGAAAAGAAAAGATGTTATGATAAATATAATAAATTTAATTATGAAAATGATATTCTTAAAATAAGTATACTATGATATTTATGTACAAATATATTATGATGATTCTATAAAAATTATGAAGTGTAAGTACACATTTTATTCTATTATGGTAGCCAATACATTCAGATATTCACATGAGAATGCAAGAAAGATATTTATATTTGAGAAAAGTAAAGTCTAGCATGTCTTTGGAAAGTAATAACTATTTCATTTTTCCTTATATTTAACATTTAAATCTTTTATTTATAAATTAAAAGATATTGGTATTAAATTGTATAATAAGATTTGGGTATGCCTACTGAGTTGAAATACTCATTATGTTGATGTCTAACATTTTAGGGAAAGGAAAGGGCCTAGTAGAGTGAGGCTAGGGAAAGTAAAGTGCCAATATGAGTGAGGTCATATGGAACTGATCGGTAGGGGTTTTCTATTGAGGTGTTTTAGTGATCTAATCTTTATGTTTTGATATATAAAATACAATTGTACAAGATTTTTTATATGTTATTCTTTTGAAAATAGAATTTGAAATGTTATCTAATTATTTAAAGTATTCTTCGGATTATTTAGATGGCTATGGTATTTTATATTTTGGTTGAGAAATCTAGGCTTAGGAGTTTAATTCTTCCATTAGATCATAGGGCATCATAGCTGGTATTAGAGCAATGGTTTGGAAGAATTGAATTGTGAACAAAGCTACAAGACATGATCTAAAGATATAAGGAAAAGAAGTTGACGTTACTTGAGTATTATTTGTTATCTAAAAATGCATTATATGCATGTGTGATTAAACCTTCATACTCCTATTTTAAATAGAAGTATTGTTGCATCATGAACCCTCATTATCAAGAAGAGGTGATTCATATAGTTCCATTCAACCTGTTATAGTTCAAAGTATTGTAGGGTTGTTGACATACCATTCGATGATGTAATTTGCAAGGTTAGTGGCCCAACTTATGGGTTAAGCCAAATATGGATGATGGGAGTGAAGGAAGAGGAAGTAGATAAGCTGTAATAACCCAAAAGGCCATAGAATGAATTTTATGTAAATATGAAAAATTTTGTATTAGAGCATTACAACGCTGGGGTGTTTGGTGCCCTAATACTAAGCACTTCAAAATTTTGGAAAATAATTAGGCGTAATAGTGTTTTTCTTGTGAGAACAACCGTGTTGTGTACTGTCGATAAAGCACTCTTAGAATGTTGGAGTCTCTTTTCTCTAAAAATTCTAGGGGTGACATGAAGTGCAGTGGCACAAGGTCTTGGGAGCCATAGTCCATGCAATAAAAATAATTTTATAATATTTTTAATATAAATATTCCTACCACCCACCCCCTCTCCTTTCCTTTCTTATCAGGGAAGGAGCCGAGGAGAAGGAGAAGAGAAAGGATTGATAAGAGAGAGAGAGTATTGAGTATTGATAAGAGAGTTTTTTTCATCCATTATTCTTGTTATGAAAGTTGTTCAACTCGTAATTCATTCTTGATGGTGTAGTGTATAGGTGTATTGAGTTGTATTAATGCATTCATAAACATAAGTTACATACATAAGTATATGTGGCATATATAATTAAATGTCCATTATATTTGCATTTGCTAAAAAATCTATTGAACTGATCAGACATAAGAAGATGAATCCAAAAGGAAAAAAAAATCCAACTAAATAAGGTACGAGAGCAACTTCAATAACACATAAGGGTGTAATGAAGTTTGCCGATGTGATTGCACAAATGGTTAGTAAAAGATTGGCTAAGCAGTCTGAGTAAAAATTTTTTGAATAGAAACCTCCACCATTCAAGAGAATGGGTGAATGGAGCAGGAAAAAGATTATACAATTACCCTCTTTACAATTTGTCTAGTGTGGTAGAAGACATGCAAAATAATGTTATAGAGTGACAAGACAGTGCTTTTAGTGTAGTAGTTATGAGCATAATATGATTCATTGTCCACTACCTGTATATATGTAAGGAGTTATTTAGGCAAAGGAACTATGAGTGGAACTAACTCATATGAATAGAAAGTGCCTGATAGTTCTACTGGTATGATTTTCTATTTTAACTATTTTTATAAATTTTATATTTTTTATCGAAAAGCATTGCTGAACACAATACATTATTCATTGACATAGATACACATATATTAGATAATGAATACATGATCAGATTATTATGATTAATATAACTGGTGATTTATTCTATAATAAAATATCGAGAATAATATTTTTCTAATATGGGTATAATATAACAACGCAAAATTTCATAAATATATTTTATGTAAACATATGAAAACTCTACCACGGAGTGTCGCGACACTAGGGTTGCGCACCCTAGTGATGAGTACTTTAGAACTTTAGAAAATAATTTGGCGCACTAGTGTCAAGAAGTGCTGTAAAAGCATCTTCGCAGTGCTAGAGTCTCTATTATACAATAACTTTGGGGCGAGTGTAGCGTAGAGACACTGGGTTTTGGGTGCCCTGGTGTCAAGCACTAAATTTTTTTTTAATATTTATAATATAAATATCCCTGCCACCTTTTTTCCCTCATTTCATTTCTTATCGAAGAAGGAACAAAGGAGAAGGAGAAGAGAAGGGAGAGAGATGAGAAAGAAAGAATTCTAGGAATGTTTCATCTATCATTCCTGTTATGCTCATAGTAAGTGATCTTCACTCTACATTTGATTTCAATGATTTTGAGTTTAGTATGTTTCACTCTCCTTAAATTGATAAAATTATGATATCTCCCACTTTAGTGAACTTACACAATATAATTTTTTATGTTTGATAGATATTATCATTATGAATATTTTGACTAGCTTATATTGAAATTTCACAATGTAATTTAATTTGTATGACATTTTAACTAAAATAAGTAGGGAAAATATTGATTGCAAACTAATCCGATGCTAATGCATTACATTTGGATATGGGATATATGATCTACATATAGTTACTATTCATTTGGTAATGACATGCATTTGGGCATTATACATGCATATGATGAGCACACTGTATATTTACATGCTATGATATGTAAAGGAAGCTATATATGATGTATTATATTATAATATATGTGACATGAAATGTGCATAATCATAAGTGAGATGAATGAATTGATAGGCTATATGAGATGGATGAGATTGATACTAATATGATACAGGTAGGCTAAGAACATGAACATGATGGAACTGATTATACTAACTTGATATTACTAGTAAAACTAGTATCATGAGGGATACAATTATTATACATGACATGGATATAATTAATAATGCTATACAAGAAATAGCTATAATGATATAATATTTTTGGCATGCATTTTATAATGATAAGAAATATATATAAGCTTACAAGTTCAAATGATTCATACTCATACATTAGAGATATGTTCAATGAGATGTATTGCTATTATGCTAAGCACTCTATTATGTGAAATACTTGATTTTGAGAAATACCCTACTTTGTGGCAATACTCTATCACGGCAACACTTTGTTTTAGTAATACTCTATGGCAACTTTATGTTCTAGAAAGATTTTGCGTTATTGGGAGGAATAAGAGACAATTTATCACCTGTATACATTGTAGTCATGCATTTCATAGAACTAAAGAATTAATATAACATAATAAGTGAATACATAGTACCAAATAAGTATAACAGTGATACTAAATATAAACGTCTTACTAATGAGTGGAAGATCGCATATGACTGAAGAGTGAAAACTGGAGGATGATAATTGGTAAGAATGATGACTACTAATTGACATATGATAAGATAAGATAAGATGACATATAAGATTTATTGATACGATGGCTAATAAATAAGACTAATGATTTATGAGACTTATTACTAATGATTAGTGATATGATGATATTGGCTAATTAACTACCTGTTTGATATGAGACTTATATGATATATGATATGCAATTGATACAATAAACTACATGATATATGACACAAATATGTATGATTGATGACTGCTTATATGTATATGATTATTTATATGTTTTGCATTAATTTCAGCTATAGATATTGGTAGCTTGCTGCATTTTAATGCTCATTATGTAATTTTTATATATTTTTAGGTAAGGATAAGAAGCTAGTGGTGATATAGGTCATAGGATTAACCTTTCTTTCTACATCTACAAGAGTTCCTTTTTGTAATTATGATATATTCATAGTGATGGATTGATTTATTTTATATCCTAATTATTATATATATGCCATTTTGGGCTTATATTAGTTGTAGATATCAAATGAATCTAAATGCATTTATGTTTTATGTTGTTCATATAAAACTTCAATCTCTATTTGAATATTTAAAAGGATAAAAAGTTATAATTATTCCAAATTTAGATATAGGGTGTGATAAAGCATCTCTAATTATTCCTTAGATTGAAGCCTTCTTGACTTAAGGGAATAGTGGAACATCATGTAACTAAGAATTGATTGATGAGGTTAGAGAAGTTGAGAGAGAAGTGTAGGGCATATCAAATGTAAAGATTTTATGGGAAGAGTTCACATAAACCTTTAGGATATATCTAGTTCATGCCACCATCCATGAGGAAACATATGTAGGATTCATTCTTGAGGTTGGTTTAGGGAGAAAAATGGTGATACATGATGAGGTAGAGTTCACAACCATTGTTAAGTATGCTCCCCAATTGGTTAGTACTCGTGAGAAAAAGTGTCACTAATTTCTTAAAGGTCTAAGAGAGTTTTAGGGACTCATTGGTTTAGTTCCACATTCTTGATTTCTTTAAGGTCGTTAAGAGAGCGAGGTTGGTGGAGAATGATCTATTATCTACTTAGCAGCGTTGGGAAGCTAGCATGAATAGATTTGTAGGAGAGTTCTATAGATGTATGAATGGTGGAAAGAAGTCTAGGCTGGCAGGTGATGACTATAAGAAGGGAGGATCTATAGTGTTTAGGATAATAAAAGGATCATTATCCATTAGTTATGATCATATCTATAGATTTTATAAGAGAAGGCACACAAGTCAATGTTATTTATTTATGGGCTATATTTTAGATGTGGTTAGTCTATTCATAAGGTGGTTTAGTGTCCTTAGAGAGCATATCCATTTGCAGAGGAGGTTAGAGCCAACTAAACCCAATGGCAACCCCGTTCTGAATTATTGGTAAAGGATCCTCAACTAGTCATGGTGGTAACTTTGAAGGCATGAAATCAACAAGATTGGCGGGAGGAATTTTGAGAAAGTATATTGAAGTTGCCAATGAAACCTCTGTGTAGTATAAAGTATACAATTTGACCCAACAAGAGATGAAGGAAGCACTAGATGTGGTGATAGATATGACATTTATTTTTGCTCCATCCTATCTAATTTTATTTGATTTTAGAGCCATTCAATCATTTCTTTTTTAGCACATTTTAAATAACTTTAGTATAGTTGTTTATTTACCATTTAGTTTATTTGTTCTATTGTCCATTATAGATTATCTGATTATTAAAAAGTTGTGCAAGTGCAAGATCTAAATTTTAAATAAGGGGTCAGAATTGAAATTGATTATTTTACCTTTAAAGCAATTTGATGTAATTGTGAGCAAGAATTTGTTGAGTATATATGGTGCATAGATCAATTATAGTAAGAAGTGAGTGAGCCTATATTCAGAAGGAGAAGTATTTTATTTTCATGGGGCTGAAAGTGTTTTATCTTTATTAATTTTAGTTATGAAAGTTGAAGGAGTATGTTTAGGAAAGAAACTAGGAAGGAGCAAAGTCGCTGAGTAGTTTGGCGAAGTGTGAAAATAAAAAAGAAGATGCAATTAATTGTGTTTGACACAGTGCGTGTATCATGTAGAAGTCGCCAAAAAAAAAAAAAAAAATAGCGCAGCGATTGTTCACACCTAGCAGGAAATGCCAAACCAAATGGCGAAGTTCACACGCGTGGGGCTAAATCATTTAGCTTGAACAATGAAATCAAGCCAAAAAAACTAAGATAGTTTGAGGATCGGGAAATTATAGAGTTGCAGAGATGGCCGGGAGAAGGCAGAAAGAGATTTAGTTTCGGTTAGCATGTTTGTTGAAGTGATATTGTTTAAATTAATTTAAAATAATTATGAAAAATTTATGGAAAGTTAGAAGAATAAATATCATGAACAAATTAAGAAGAAATATTTTACATTTATATTTATTTTAACGATCTAATGTTTTTTTTCTCTTTGAAGTTGTTGCATTTCTTTTAAAATTATTATTCTAATGATTTTTTAAATTTTAGAGTTATCATAGACTCATATTGTCGGTATTCTTTTTTATATTATTGTGTTTATCTCACTTGTTCTTGGTGGTGTAGGTTCTTGGCTCTCTTTTTCTTTTGTTTGCAGGATTGGTTTTTGGGAGAAAGACTGGCCTTCATTCCGTTATTCTGATCTTTCTTTTTTGGATGCTTTTCCTTAGCATCAGTAGTTTATGCTTAGGTTTCTACATTTTTTTGTTATGGGATGTCCTTGAGCTCGATAGGTTTCCTTTTGCTTGGTTTTGTTGCTCTTTGAGCTTTATTGAGCCGTTGCCCCCATGTTTTATTTCGTTGTAATTGGTTCTTTTTTTCAACATGTAAACCCTATCGGGGCTTTTTGTTATAAAAAATATATATATACTGTCGGTAGTTAACATTATATAAAATCCACCATAATTTTGGGTAAGAAATATTACTTTATTATCAATGATTAACCTTTTTAAGTAAATAAAATTTGGAGAAGAATACCAAGATTAAAATTTAATTATAATTTAAAAAGGAATATTAAAAAAAAAGAAATAGTTAATCCAATTTTGAATTTTAAAAAATAGGTGAGTTCATTTTGATAAAAATTTATTAAGACTGATTCTTATTAAATTTATGTCAACATGAATATAATGTATAAAGAGTGAATCAAAATTTTATTATATATTTAATATCATTTAAAATTTTTGATCTAAAGATTATCATTTTATTTATTTATTTTTTATATGAATCTCAAAACAAATTTAATATTTTTAAAAGCATCATAATTATGACCCAAAAAATTGTTGCCCCACTCATGCTAAGTGTAGGAGGACTTCTTTTCTAGCTATTAGACACTTGTCGTTATGTTTCGAAGAGTTATGTCTCTTTCTATATAATAGTTTTTAATGATTAATTAATTAAATGTTGAATTTTTCATTTTATTAATTTTTTATCATAACATAATTTTATCTCATATATTCTATGTCAAGATGTTTAGTTTATTTTACACAAATAAAAAAAATAATTATTTTACATTTTTTATTTATAATTATTACTTGTAATGTGCTAAATGAATAAAGTTAATAATATTTATATGGAATTGCTATATTTTAGCTATTTAAAGTTAAAACATTTAATATATAGAAAGTGGATGTGGAAGCTAAACTATTTAATCATGTTCTAATAATAATTTAATAATAATATATCACAAATACAAGTAATCTTCTTACAAATGTTGACATGAAGTATAAATTGTACATTTTCGTAGAATATTGCATTTCCTTCGTTTCTTCTGAGGAGATCTGCAAATTTCATCAGACTCTACACCTAGTTATGTGAGTGGGAGGAATCGTCCAATCGAGATTAATTGGATTTTAACACTCGATGCACTTAAATGTGGAATTATTCAAGTGTTGCGTCTCAATTGTGCCACCGATATTATTAATCTTGTATGTTAGTTGCAAAATAACGGTGGATAGACGTATGCCACCAATACTGACATTTACGAGTTCATCCTAACCAAAGCTATGAGAAGCACAGTGGTAATTAATTATGCCGTGCATGTAGAGTTACCCAATGTCAATGTGAACATGGAAGACTACCTTGCACGCAATTTCTCGATAGTCTTCTCATATTTATAGGTTAGTATTAGTTGACAAAGATTTTTATTAATTTCAATAAATAAACCCAAATAAGGATGTAGGTTTACCCAAAAAAAAAGTCTTCCTTTGCTAGGCATACCCCGTTGCTCGCTAAGGTGAACTATGGACGGAGGCTCGGCATTGGCGACACCGGAATGCCCATCGAGGAAAACTTTCAAAGTTGTCTAAGCTTAAGTGAGTGGGCAGTACCCGCTACAACAATGCAGTACCCGCTACAACAATCATTAGAGCTCGATTAGTGTAAGCGAACAACCTACATTTGAGTTACCTATGAGCAACTACAATTCAGGTGGGAGATCATTCTAGCCCTATGGCGTTCAAGATTTTCATATGCAGGTTGGCATTGAGGAGGAGGTAGATGTTGATGTTAACCAAAACTTCCAGACTATGGATGGTGGAACAGGTGACAACTCAAGTGGAGGTCGTAGCAGGGATGATGTTGTGCGACCCACAAAAGCTGACAACATCGTTATATCAAGGCATAAATAAGTTAAAGAGCATGCAATCTGAAATCGGGAGGTTCTTAATGATATGGATGCAAACAACGAGTTTGTCAACCTAATCACATCCACTGAGGGGTGGGATACTATTGATGTCATTGATTCCCCCATGATCGACATGCAAGAAATCAATGATGTTATCATTCCAGATCATCTATACGATGGTCTCATATTCCAGACAAACGAGGCATTGCAATGTGTAGTAAGTGGTTGATCCATCATTAATAACTTTGAGTTTGTTAAATTGATGCCCAATAAAAGTAAACCGAGGGTCATCTATGCCTATCATGACACACATTGTCCATACTACTTAAGGTGCCTTCACGTTGGTAAGAGTAAGCGATTAGGAGGGCTTTGGAAAATTTCTACTTTTGGCCCTTCACACACCTATATGCAAGCGATTTTATTGACGGGTTATCACAATTACACGTCCAAGTTTATTTCTCACTATATGATAGTTGGACTTCAATAATAGCTTGAAATGAAGCCCCTTAAGATCATTACTCGCATGGAGTCAAAATTTTATTTTAAGATCCCAAACCTGAAGGCCTAGGATGCACGAAGAAAGGCCATAAAATTCGTGTTTGATAGCTATGAGGAGTCTTTCCAACAATTGTATTGTATAATGGAGGTTCTAAGAATTATCATGCCCATAATAGTTTATAATATCCAACACAACAGAAACTCACGATTCAAAAGTTTATCATGGGCTTTCTAGTCGAGTATTACAAGCTGGAGGTTATGTTGGCTTGTTCTAAGTCTCGATGAAACCTTCGTGCTTAGCAAATATAAAGGGACTCTCCCAGCCGCCATCGGCATTGATGGAAATGGTGGATTGCATCCACTAGCATTCTCTGTTATTGAGGTAGAAAATAAGAAGACATGGGGATGGTTCTTGGAAAAATAACAAGATTTGGTCTCACAAATTTGATAGAGGGATGATATCTTTATTATCTTGGATAAGCACACGGACATGATACACGATTATCATGACTTATTTACAAATGCTGCACACTGCCACTGTATACAGTAGTAATGGGAAAACTTCAAAAATGCATTGCACCGACTCAAACTTCTTCAACCTCAACATGAACACAAATCCAAACAATAAGGAATGTGGTATTCAAATGGCTTGTACAATGTGATGTAACAAAGTAAAGCTTACTATATGAAAAAATTGTATTTATATCACATCCCTTACATGTGATTGTTACAAGAAGTTACAAGTGGTGGGATAACAATGACTCTAGGCCAACATTACATTTTAAGTTTTTAATTATTCTACAACATTATTTTTCAACATCTAGAATATTTTCTATTCAATAAAAATTGCATAAATTTCAAAAATACCTGGTAATTTTTTTTTAAAAAGTACTCAAAACATTAATAATCTTAATTTCTATAATATATAAAAAGTTATGTAGTGAAAGTTTTACCGGTGCAAAGTTATTTGTATTGTTTGCTAACAAAAAAAATTAATCAGAAAATTTAGAAACTTTTTGTATTTTTAAAAACTGAGATAAGCATAATGTCACTCACCTCTATATGAACAACTTTTTTAACTGGCCCGATGGTTAAAAATGGTCAAAAGTAGCTCAAAATAGAGTTTTTCCTCTTCAAAACCTCTCTCCTCGTGGCCAGCTGCAATCAAATAAATGAATCGAACAATGAAAAATTTTATATTTAAAGTGCTCATAATGACCTAGCATTGCGACGCTCAATCTGAGCACTACAGCGTTAGTTCAAAATTTCATTTTCTTGAGACTATAAGTGTTGCAATGTCACTATTTGCGCTCTGGCTGAGTGTAGCACCAAGGCACTCCATTTGTGACATTTCTCAAATTTTGATGAAATTCACATCAAACATTTGTACTTATTCTAGACCACACATAATCATTTTCATGCATTAAAATACTCCCAAAGACATGTAAATCATTTAAAAGCTCAAAAGTTTGAATATATACCTTTTTCTAGTGGGTCAAAATGGGTAGAATTGAATGCAAAACCTGGAGGTTTCACACTAAGTACACGTTGGATGTCTTACACTTTGAGCCCCTTTCCAACATGATATTGTTGATATGCCACTTGGGTGCAGGTAAATTCCTCATCCTGCAATCATATGAAAAACATTAACTGCATAATCATTTATTTAAAATAAATTTGCACTAGCAGGTGGGCAACAGAAAGGATTCGTGAGGTACGGACATTTGACATGATGATGTACAAAGATGAGTTGGATGCTTTATAACAGAGCTAGGTAAGCTAATAATTCCTTCATTAACTGTATAATAATGTTAAATCATCCATCTCTTCCTAATGTCAACTAAAGATAAAGTCACCATGAACCCATATACTGAGGCTATTATGAAGGGGCTGCCTCAGATATGCCATGTTGGAACCTATATATCATTGTCAAGCATCCCATCCAATAGTTGGAAGAGGGTAGAGTGGCATTTACTTGATAGGGGTTTGAGGCAATTCAGTGGTGTGAAACCAACTGATATTCAACCAATCGAGTGCACTTGTAGGATGATAGAAAGATGTGGATGGGTAAATTTTGATTTGAAAACATCATGGCTACATTGACATTTGGAATAATTTGCGTGCGTATATTACTCAGGTGTAGATATCAGAGGGTAACGGAAATAAGGAGCTGACCAGAAACATGAGATGGTATAAATTATGGGCATCGATTACTTATTGAGGCCATCGACACAAGCTCCGGAGACTATATATTCGAGGTCACGTGTGGAAAGATTGGTGGAATGTTAACTTGCTTTGAGTTATGCTTCAATTATAAGATTTGTGACTCCCTCACACTAATTATAATCTTTCTCATAGGCAAACTACTACGTACATAGTCGGGATATCCTCCACTCATTCATAGGTGATCAAGGGCAAAATACATGCTTGATGTAACAAGCGATGGATAATGTTGTCAAGTTGGTATACAAGGTTGACATATCTGTGTATATTGATTATGGTGCATTTTATACACAAGAGAAACAGTCCTATCCTATTGAGCAGCCACACATATGTTGGACCCATACTCAGAGATCAAGGAGATCAATTTGAAATGCTCCCAGGAGAACTACTGCACTAATATATGTCCTAAAGACTTCGAAGCACCAAGACATTCTATGTATGTGGGCTATGGAGGTCATCACATGGCATCGACCTTTAAGGTGGGTGGACCTTCAATGGCATGAGGAGTATATCCATATGTAGTGGACCGTCTTTAGATTATCTTAGCCAGTTTGACACACATTTAGAAACTCCAGGATGTTACCAGGAGGTTAGCCAGTGATAACAAGTAGACTCATACACAACATAGGATATGTATATTCCAGAATGTATAGCTCCGCTAGATTTTTCAACATCTCCGACGCAATAGGATTTGCTTTTATAGCATAGATGTATGGAGGTAGCTATGACATAGGATGAGGAGGATGAATTTAGACATTATAGAGCAGATATATAGCCAAGAACTTGATGACCACCTACCATATATACTCCTGACACCGATGTTATTCCACGCTGAAGAGGAGGCTAGTTCGCATGTCTATATATTGTATTTGTATGAGCTCTACCAAAATCTTTTAAATTTGACTTTTATTAAATTCATGCTTACTATATTTGGAATTTCTAAAATTAATAAAAAAATTATTTCTACTAACATATTATTTCATTACCCATTAATATACTTTCTTTTATAATATATAAATATTTCATATAAGTCGAAGATAGATAATAAAATTTCTTGGTAAATTACGATAAACATAAACAAACTAACCTTCATTAAAAGTAGAGGATAATACATAAACTATTAGCATCATACGAACTCTAAAAAAAAACAAAAAAACAAAAAATACAAGAGATATAGAAAGCACATAGTGCTACTTCTTCTCCATTAAGGTACATAGAAGAGCTTGGAGTTGGCTCTAAGTTGAACAAAACTTGAAGTTAAACTCAAACTCAAACTGAAGGTCTTGCCAATCCGCTCTATTCAAATGCTTCGTTCTCGTGCCTCCCAAAATATAACTCCTTCATTCGATTTCTAAATAATTCCAACATAAAACTTTCCTCACCTTAAAACTAAGGATGATAGAGAATATCATGATCAAAGTCTAGTAGTGCTTTTGAACCTCAAATGAATTTATACCTTCTCTTTCACGACGTAACTCATGGTAAAGCATCAGCAGAAAGTTGAGGCCATCCATGTGACGATCTTGCTCCAAGAACTTATACTATATATATTTCCAACCTCGACCATTTAAGAAATTTAATGATTTATAGAAGTCTATCATCATAGCTTTCTCATGCAAAAGTTCAAAAGTAAATTGTCATTACCCTCCATCTATTCATGGATGTAATATCTAAAAATATTGATCAACTTCGCCTTCAACTCTAATGGAGTATGGGAAGACCTAGCCACACACTCCTGCAACCATGTGTTTCCAGCATCAACCAACTCTTTTGTTGGGATACCCCGAACCTTCTCTAAAGTATGCCAATACATCATGGTATAAACTAGAAAAAAAAAAAAAAATTGAAGACTCAAGTATTTCACAAAAGAAAGATTAATACAAGCACTTCACTTAATGTTCAACTCTCCCTCTAGATGCATCACTTATATAGAGAATGCTCAAGAATGCATACATTAAGAATCTAATAAGTAATTGATTTATGTTGATTAGAATTACAACTTTATATGTCACCTATTATGATAAGTTGATGCAAGCAGTAACACCAAATAAATAATCATACTGAGCAAACAAACAACAAGTACATGATCCAAAGCCATGTATAAAATGTTGGCCAGTTATCCTATGTCATCACTAGCTGAATATTACAATTTGATTTATTATCCCTCTCTTAATATTATTAGTACTATCATTTAGAATAATTAAGTTAGATATAACAAAGATCAGGATTTTAATACGTTTAATTAATTAAATTCATGAAACAAATCTAATTAAGATTAATTTCTTTTAAGTGTACTTGTTACTAAATAATTCCAACTCCTAAATTAATAGTTAAGTTATTTTAATTTTGATTAACACAGGTTTATTTCAAATTAACATAACATATACGTTAATCTAATAAATATAAATTTTAAATAATTATTTCATGTTTAACATCGCTCTCTATTTAATAAAATAACAAAAAAAAAACTAACTTAATTTAACAAAAATAATCTACTACTAAATTAAATTTATGACTATATTCATCTACTAAAAAGATATTAATGTATTAGTAAATTACACTATTACAGAAAAAATATTCATCTATTACTGTATAAAAAATATAAAAACTAACCTATTACATAAACATTTATATTTACCTTAATTTACTAAATGTAAAGCTGATTTTATAGCTATTACTTCATTCTCTTATTAAATTTAATATATTATTTAATCACGCTCATTTCTATAATTTCTAATTAATAAAATAAGATATTGTTTGATAGCATAAGAAAAAAAAATAAGTGTATTTGAAGTAAATTAATGTAGGGTTTATTTTTTCACTCGGATTGAAATAAAATAAATGCAATATAAAAAATAAATGCAGTATAAATCTTAATGATTGGTCGTCGGTGGCTAGCATACATTGATGATGATGGGTTGTGACAGTGACAACGATGATGGAGGAGGCGGTGAGTCGTGGAGAGTGGGGGCCCTAGGCGGTGATGTCAATAGTCGGCAATGAGCGATGTTGGCAACTACCAATGACAATGATGGTGGGCCTAGTGGCAGCCAATGGAGGCTAGTGTTGGCGAGCGATAGGCGATGAGGTGCAATGGAGGTGTTTGATGGTGGATGGCCATTGGTGGTGAGTGATAGGCAGTAGTAGGCAAGGGCGACGACGATGACGAGTGGCAGGCGGTAGTCATTGGTTTGTTGTGGTGGAGGCCAACGACGGGGTGAAAATGTTGTTGATGGCAGCAACAACAATAAGTGACGGTGGTTGACAATGAGTGATGCGTGATGGTAGCAACTGATGGCTAACAATTGCTCATAGCGGCAATGATATAAAATTTATAGTATATTTATAAATTGATCAAATTCAAATATTTTTAAATATATCATATTTAAACTCAATAGTACATTTCAAATATTTTAAAAGTTTACTAAGTATTTCTTTTATTTGAGATTAGAGTCGTCAGACACAAGTATTTTTAAAATCACTATATTTAAAATATTTTGAACTTTTTTTTCATTATACCAAACAATTCCCAAGTCCCTAACTAACTTCTATTTACCCCTTTCCAATTTTTTTTTAAAAAATCTATTTTCTTTCGTTCACACGGATTCAATTAGCATCCAGTCTGCAAAAGGTGATCGTCTGACATCAAATCAATAAATAAAAATTAGAAAACGCCAAATGAGCGTTATTATCAGCTCTCTTCACAACAAAATATAAATATGCACATTATTTATATTAACTCTCTTGGTTTAAGAAATATTTCCAAAAACATCTAAAATATTAATTATATATTTTATTTAATAAATTAAAATTAATCATTTTTAAAATTGTAATATATGATTGTTGCGTCCAGGAGTATTCGCGGCGGTGGAGAAATATAAAGCTTATCGTCTTAGCGTTGTACGAAAATCCGGCACGCAATCAGATAAGTAGAGAGGGTCTAGCATTTATGAGACACCAAGATTTTTACGTGGAAACCCCCTGAAAAGGGGGAAAAACCACGGAGCCTAGCCCAGTTTGAACAAATCCACTAGTATTTGCAGTCGATTACAAATGAGGCCCTTCCTTGGAAGAAGACCTTAACTTGATGTATATCTTATAGAGTACATTACATGATGTAAATACAGAGAGTCGCTATTGACATGTTCGTTTGGTCGGAAGAATCGTAGTTGGCGGGCGACGGAGGTCGGAATGCTTGTAGTCGGCGAGCGACGTAAGTAAGGAGGACCGTAGTTGGCTGGCGACGGAGGTCGGAAGGACCGTGTCTGACGATGAAGGTCAGAAGGACGGCGTCGGGTAGAAACTTGGCGAAGAGTGAAGGTCCAACGTCAGGTAGAAGTCTGACGTCTGTTGGTGGTAGAGGAGAACTCCGGCTTCACTTGGGCGGAGTTTCGGCGTCAAGAGGGAACTCTGTTGTTAATTGTGAAGAATTTCAACATCACGTGGAAGTTGGGCAGAATTCCGGTGTTTTCCTAAATGTCCGGCACAGTTCCGGCGTCTTCAGTCGACATGAAGAGCTCCGGCGGTGGTCGAGGAGGAGCTTCTTCCTTCTTCTCCTTCTTCTTCTCTCTCTTCACTTCCCCCCATTGTGTAGAATGAGGGCTCTATTTATAGTTTTTCTGGAGTGGCATAGCCCGTAAATAGGCGTGAGATCAGGGGCGAATTGAGAGTGGTTTGAATGGACGGCCGATATCGAATCCTACAATCGTGCACCGTTCGTTGGACATTTGAAGACCTTAGTGATGTCAGAATTCGGTGATCTTGGGCTTGTTGGATTCGTCTCGTCGAGCCGCTCGATTCGAGTGTAAGCTCGTCAAAATCGGAGACCGTTTGGAAACTCAAATTGAGGTTTGAATCTTCTAGAAGCGCTTTGGGTCCTTGAATCGGACTCATTTGGGCTCGGATTGGGTCGAATTTGGTGTCGTTGGGTTTGTATTTCCGAGATGCTCAGTTTGACTATAAGCTCGCTGAAATCGGAGTCCGGGAGCTTCCAAATTTAATTTTTGAAGTTTCCAACTATCTTTTGCCTCGAGATTCGTGCCCGATCAAGATAATTTCATGATGTTGTATCAATGATAATTTTTTTTAATTTAAACCTATATAAATAAATTAATATAAGATTTCAACTAATGATCTCTTATTAAGAGTTCCCAACTAATAAATTTAAAGTAATAATTAATAAACACATAAAAAAAGAGAAATTATTTTGTGCGCAGTCCGGACTGGAAGAACTGTCCTGTGAGTGCATACAGTATCATGGGCGGAGGGAGGGAGGGCAAGGGGGGCACGTGAAATTTGAATATAACCCCCTATCAACTTTCATTTTAGTTATTATAGGCTTTTTCCATTTCAAGTCTTCAACCCACCTTCTACTCGGACCATGCAATGATTCAGCTTTGGAGAAAAAAAGATTTATAGGGTAAAATATTAAAAGAGAGAGAGGAATGACTTTCCATTGCGGATGGAATGATAAAAAGATATTTTAACGTAGAGTTGTTAGGCTATTTAATTAATTATTATTTAAAATATTTAATTATTTAAATATAATTTTATTAAAACTTTTATGGTTAAAAAAATATTCATTATATAATAATAATTATTAAATATTAAATTACCATTCATTTATTTAATTATTTTTAGACTGCTAATGATCTAATTAATTCAGTGAAGGGTACATTTTAATTTTTCTCTTTTTTTTTTGTGCAATAAAAATGCTGCGGTCGCGCACTTATGACTTAGTATGAGAGATCACCTCTAAAGGATTTGGCTAAAGCTAAAATTTAAAGCCTAAAAGGGCTTAAAACTGATTGTTTTAGTGGCTTAATAGAGCAACAAGCTCGCCAATGAGAAATCATGCTCTAATTTTTATAATTCTTCCTTTTAAAGTTATTTATTAATCCAGAGAACTAGAGAAGCTACCAACTTTTTTTCTTGACAAATGAAATGCTTTAATGATTTGTTTTTTCTTTTACTCCTCTCTCCCGAGTCACAAGTCACGACCTCGAGCACGACTTTTGTTTTCCCTTTCACTCATCTCTCGCCTCCAAATGAAGTCCGTCCGTGGAAGATGTTTATGTCTTATGAGCTATAATGGTCATATTATTTGTCTTAATTTTGATCTTATAGATACTCTTGGCTCCGGTAATGAGACGGAAAATGGAAGTATTTTAATATATTCTAACCTTCCAAATGAGATGATAAACATAACTATTTTAATTTAGCGCCCCCCCCCCCCCGCCAAAAAAAAATTCTGGCTCCACCACTGCATACTATATGTATTAAAATTTGAAACACACTACATATAAATATGTACATATTGTGCACACTCATAGTCCGAAATATTCTTCTTGTCTGAACTCCACACATAATAAGTTCTTAAAAAAAAACAGCTCAAATTTGTAATTTGAAAAGTACAATCATCTCATTCGACCAAAAAATAAATTTTTTTACCTTTTTAATTCTCACAAGTGATAGTTTTTTTTTTTTATTTTTAATTTCATGGCACTACTTAAATTTGTTAAATTATTGCATCATTAAAAAAAAAGTAGATAAATTTTCAGTAACGTTAAAAGTTCAAAAAAAATTTGACAAAGGTCCAAAATAATAATTTTTACTGATTAAACTAATAAACGACAAAAATTATTATGACAATCACCCTAATTTTTTCAATAAAAAATCAAATTGGATTTACGTTTTATACAAATAATCCAAAGAGAACAGCGAAGAGCGCCTACAAGAGAGGAGGTCCTCTCGTCCCTCCCTCTGGTCTCTAACGCGGAAGAAGAAAAGAAAACATTAAACATTCATCCACCATGATTCAGATTTTCTTCAATTAGAGGAATCAGGGAGCGCAGATCGTCGAAGAAGGAGAAAAAGAAGAAAGGATGTCGGGCATATGGAAGACCTTACGCGAGAAGCTACGGTTCCCAAAGAGTTCTAGCACAGGATGCTGCGGAGCTCTATGGGGCTCAAAGCGCTTCTCTCCTCAGACCGACCCCGCAAGAGGCGGAAACGGTGACGAGGTGATCGAAGAGCTTGCTGCAACACAATCGACGGGGGAGATGAATCTGGCGGCGGCGCTTGCGGAGGAGCGGCAGATGCGGGCGGCGGAGGCGTTGTCGTTGGCGCCGGCGGTGGAGATGGAGAGAAATTCGCTGATGAATTGGTTAGAGGAGGAGGAGGAGGAGGAAGTGAAGCGGGAGGCGGTGGGAATTGACGAGAACTGTTGTGTTTGTATGGAGAAGAAGAAGGGGGCGGCGTTTATACCTTGTGGGCACGCTTTCTGCAGGGGTTGCGCTCGGGATCTGTGGATCGAACGCCGATCCTGCCCGCTTTGTAATCGTCCGATCCTCGAGATTCTCCATATCTTCTAGTATTCTTATTCCTTTGCAGTGGATCTCTCTCTCTCTCTCTCTCGTTTCTTCGGGAGATTTACAGTTCGAAGAGGAGAGCATTGAGAATGAAAGAGGGATATTTTTTTATTATTATTTTTAATTTAGGTCACGATATTCATATGAAATTTTGAATGAAAAATTTGGTTGAAAATATTCAGATAATTTTTTTTTGCACTATTTACATAATTTTTTTTTGACACAGCTAACCTTGTCTTGTTGGTTGAGAGCTTAGGCTTCCAACTAAGAGGTCTTGAGTTCGAGTCTTTGTGTATGCGTTGTGTGTGTGAGTTTGCCTTAAATGACCTAAATGTCCCAAAAAAAAAAACAAGATTTTGTTGTGAAGGTGATATGTGACTCCAGACTTGTTTGACTCTCGTGACTCACGCATCTCCCTCCCTAGCGATTGCATCCGGCGACGTGTGAAAAATGATGGGAGTAACGACAAAAGTCAATGGGATTGGTGGCACAGTGGTAAAAGACGGGATGTTCATATAATGTGCTATTTTTTTTTTTAAAAGATTTTTTAGTGTTATATATGTAAATGATGAATTTCATATATTCAATATATAAACTTTAATTATAGCATTTGGCCCAATTGAAATGAATCTACTAATATTTGTTATTGAAATGTTGGCTCAATATAGAAAACATTAAACGCATTACATAATTGGGGTTTGAGTGATCTAATAATATGAGAGTTATTCTTTAGAGAATGTTGGCACGTTCATTTGGTTGGTGGGATCGTTGTTGGATGATAGAGATAAGAGGGACCATAGTCAGGGGAATGAGACTGATAGGACCATAGTCGACTAGCGTTGGAGGTTGGAGGGATCGTAATCGGCAGGCGATAGAGATCAGAGGAATCGTAGTCAACTGGCGATGAAGGTTGGTGGGACCATAGTCTGCGGGCGACGAAGGTCAGAGGTAACGAAGTATATGGACGTACGACGAAGAACAGAGTGATCGAAATTGGTGATCGATGAAGGTTCATAGTTTGTGGATGACGGAGGTCTAAGGGACTATAGTCGGCGGGCGATGGAGTTTAGAGGGGCCGTAGTCGACAGGCGACTGAGGTTGGAGGTTTCATGCCCCATAATTTAATTTAGAAGAATTCTTTATTCCATCTTTTATTATACAATAACTAGAGCTATATAATTTCATATATTGGTAATAAACAATGAAAATAAATTCTATAATTCAAATATTAATAGACATCTATATTTATTGACCAAAAAATAAAACATTTAAAATGTCAGGCATTCACCTCATTCTTGTATGAGCTTGATTAACCAAAATCTAAATAAAAAACCAAATATAAATCCAAAACTCCAAACACAAAGTCAAGGGAAAAAATCCATTGTCCCATAACCATTTTGAGTGATTTTTCAATCGCCTCAAAACCAAACCAAATGACGTTGGATTCATGATCCATCGGTTGCATGTTCATTAGGCATGTCTCTAGGATTAACTCTTCAAATTTGAGAGCAATCTAATCCCTCTAATCCAAAAAATTGAATTGAATTACAAATGCTTCAATACTTTTAAGTATTTATAACATATGACACTGGATCATGCATCTTGTGAAATTTGACCTTGAGAACCTCCCCAAAACCCTTGAACATGCTCATGATCATTGGTATGACATGATAAACATAATACTGAACTTTTGGTGGACCCTAGTTGAGCATGGTAGACCATGGGCTCACTTGACCCCAAAAACCATAAGGGAAAATCAAACTTCCCCTTAAACATCAACATGGATCATTCAAACCAACTTCTGGAATCTCTTGTAATGCATTTCAAATATCATTTATGATGCATTACCCAGGTCCTAATTTGAGCTAGTTGACTAAGTCAACTATAATTGACCAAAGTACCCATTATGCACTTAAATATGTATTTCATGCAAAAAAAAAAAAGACACCGCCATTGCATAAGACCACCTTCATTGAGTCCAAAATGTCATTTTGAATTGGTTGAGTTTAACTCCATTCCCTGGTCAAACCTGGTTGACCAAACCAACGATACACTCAATCTAGCCCATATCCAATGCTCTAAGCATTCTCAAACTAAATTGAATCCTTGGGATGGCCCATTGTGACCATAAGATTCTTCCATAGAAGACCCAACCTTTGGGTCCACTTAGACTAGCTACATGACTCAACCCAAGTGGTCAAGAGGGGCTTTTCTTGATCCAAACTTCAACCCAAAACCAAACCAAACTACCAAAATCATTACATTGCATGCTCCAAGCATACCCAACACCTTCATGAGTCAAACCCCCACTAGTTTGACTTGGTCAACCCATTTGGAGTGGTAAAACCCATACATGTAGCCAAACATTCATTAAAGCACCTAATCTTTAGCCTCAAACCTCTTGGAATATATTCCTACAGTATGTATGACCTCCCCAAGACCCATTCCAATCAGCTTTGACTGATTGACTCGTCAATAAGTCAACAAAACTTTTCAAACATGGTCAAATGCTCAAAACCCCCAAAAGTTTTCACTTCCCTCTAACTCATCAAGTTAAATATACTCAAATCAATTTCAAATAATCCCTAAAACACTCCCCAACCTAAGACCAAGCCTTAGTTTAGCCAATAATGAAAAAATATGGCCCCTCCCCTCATGTGAGCTCACCCTAGTCACCCTCATGTATGCAACCTTTCCCCTAGCTTCTAATCACCTATGACAGGTGGAAAGCATCTAATAAATATCTTTGATCAATACTAGCCATCCACATAAAAGTTAGGGCTCAAACATAACAAATGCATAAAAAAACTTCCTTTCTAACCTAACTCACACTCCAAGCCCCCTCCAACCAGAATTTTTCTTTCCTCTGCCTCTCTAGAAGTTCCTCTACATTCTCCAAGCCTTCCCATAGATCGTGATAGCTTCCAGGCCTTTGTTTAAGAGGAAAGAGAAAAAAAGAAAAAAAATGATAATCTAGAGTTAACTTTCAATCCAGCCCAAATCAGCTCTTGGGGTCTTTGTAAAGTTGAAAAGTCATTCTCTAGGAGAAAAACAAGCCTAAGATCAAAAACATCTGTCCATAGGTTAGTGAGATATCTTAGTTTGAAATTTAAATTTCAAGTTGCATTTTATCCCAGATCTCAATGCATGAAGCATTCAAACTCCATGCATTGAAAGATCTAGTTATGTAGAGCTTATGTTTTAAATTTTGTCAAATTTGGATGGTTGGATAGAAAGTTATGAGCATTTAAATTTTCACGTAAAAAATGGACTAAGATATTTGGATCAATCTGGGTCGTTTATTCCTTTGAATTGAGCTGATTGGATAACCCAGAACTACACACCTTCCATGGTGTTCAAACTTGTATTCCTTAGAATTAAGGCATAAACAACGTGTCTAAATATGAACTATTGATCTGAACCGCATCAAATAGGATGGCTCGGGATGCTTACCAAAATAGTTAAGTGGCCCACCGTCGCCTGTCGATTATAATCACTTTGACCATTGACGACCCTCGACTACGATCCCTCTAACCACCATCACCCCACCAACTGCGGTCCCTCCGACAACCATCGCCATCCGACTATGGTCACTCTAACCATCGTGGTTCATCGACTATAGTCCCTCTGACCACTGTTGTCCATCGACTATGATCCCCTTTGACCTTTGTCGTTCTCTGACTATAGTCCCTTTGACTTACGTCTCTCGCTAATGGCGGTTGCTCCGACCATCGTTGCCACCCGATTATGGTCTCTCAAACAACCATCATCCCCCCTGCCCTCTAACCTCTGTCACGCCCCAAATATGATCCCTCAAACCTACCTTTCTCACCAACTACGGTCACTTCGACCACCATCGCTAGAATACGGTCATACGGATTGAACAAACAGGCCAATACTCACTAGAGAACAACTCTCATATCACTAAATTCTTCCAACTCTCACCATGTAACGTGATATATATGATGTATATTTACTACATTGAGCTAATACTTTCCCCTTAAGAAATGACCTCATTTGTAACCATGACCTATGGTTTTTTCTCTTTTTAGGATTTTTCACGTATAATTCTTGACGTCTTTTATAACTCTTGCTCCATTCTCTCTTATCTATCTATGAGTTGGATCTTCATATAAAGTTTGGATGTTAAACTCTATATCTATCTACCATCGTGAATCAATCTGCGACATGAACTTAGTTAAATCAAAGTCAACTTAAATTTTTAAATTTAATCAATTGTCCTATTTTGAAGATTTTAAGTTAGTTTATATTATGTCTATTAAGATTTAAACAGATCTAAAGAGAAGTTGAGTGGATGATTAGCATAACTTTATCATTCACAATAATTAAATAAATTTAATTTCATTTAATCAAAATGTCTTATCACTAAACATATAATTATAAAATAATTTATTTTCATGCAATGAAAAGCTATCATTTTAGAAGCTTATTTCTTTCAAACTTATTAAATTAATCTCTTTTATAATTAAACAAATTAAATCATTATTAAATTTATAATAAAAAAGTATTCAAATAAAATCAGTTCATTTTAATATAACATTAAAGCATCATGATAAGTTAAAGAAATAAATTTAAAATAAAATATAAATAAATAATTTTATTATCAATCAATCGGTTTGACCCAGTCCAGATTTAGACTTTTCTGAGACGGCTTCTTACTGTTTTATAAAATAAATTTTTAGTACCATTTTTTTTAATAGAGAAAAAGCAGTGGCAAACGGAGCTTTAAGCTTTACGATAATCTAATTTATTTTATTTTATGTTAACTTATCATCTTGTTCTCTTATAATATCAACATCATGATAGCCGGTGCCCATTTTGCATTTCAATCTTATAATATCATTCGATTGACTTATAAAACTATTATGCCTATTTCAATAAGGTACTTCAATTTTGGTGGATTTATATATATATCCTATAATTCTTATAAATTTGTATAACTAATATCTAAATTTTAATATTTTTTATATAACACATAAAGTTTAAAGGAATATAAAATAACATTAATATTAATATTTTTAAAATGAAATGTACTATTTTGTGCATATTTTTTGATGTGATTGTGATGCCAAAATAGTCATTAGACTATTCTTATACAATCATTCTAATCTCAAAGTATCAAACTCCCCGTATTTGATCCCTCGACTATACAAAATTGATCCAAAATAGTTTCTCATGCTATAATTATAATAAATAATTGATCTTAATTTAGTCCCAAAGGGACTATTGTGGATCAATTTTGTATAGTTGAGAGACTAGATCAAAGCATAGTTATACTCTTGGGCTAAAATGATCATATATGAATAGTCAGGGTCTATTTTGAAATTTAACCTAAAAAATATTTAATTTTACGAATTAAATATATAAAAAGTATATGGTATGTATGTAAATTCTTAGTAATGTTTTGCCCTTTCAATAAAGGACTTTAATTATTATTTTTTATTGTTGGAAATTGAAGGGGTGTTTTTGGTAGGACTCAGCCAACCCCGCATGCCTAACATGCTCAGACCGCGTCTGTTCCATATTGGCCTAACTAGAAACCTAACAAATGCCATAAGTGGTTGTTGAAATATTCTCTTTGCATGAATAAAGTTTTACTCCTTAAAACTATTTATATTTTAATAATAATAATATTTTGGGATCTATTTTATTAGGAGCTCAATTATAATTTTGTTTTATTTTTTTAGGCATTTAAATAAAATAAACATCAAATTAATCTATTATGTATATTATCAGGAGAGTGTTAAAAACAAGCCAATGTGTTTCTTCAAGGGGTGACTCCATTGCCAACATAGGAGAAGTCAGGGGCGGAATCAGCATTAACTTTCAGGGGAGGAATTGTGCCCTTTGGCTTTAGGTAGATCCAAGTTTTTTTTTTTTTACATAAAATAGAAATCGAAAAAATTGTCATTCATTTGCTCAGGCAATGATTAGCTCTGACGTGGCATGAGAGAAGAAGTGACGTGGCACGAAGACGCCAGGAGGAGATGTGACGTGGCGCAGGAGGGAATGTGACATGGCGTGAGAGGCGATGTGACATGGCACAGAGATGCTAAGAGGAGATGTGACGTGGTGCAGAGACGTTGAGTGGTAAGCGGGGCTCGCATTTGGGGGCAAGTCGTTCACTAATCGAATGATTGGGCCAGCAAACAACTGGTTAGATAAGACTGGCAATTCGGGTCACAAGTTGGACGGGCAAGCAAGTCAATCAAGAAATAAAATTTTTTAGTAATGCAAGCAACTTAATTAGAAAGTAAAAATGATTCTTTTTAGTTTATATTTTTATTTTTTTAATTTCTTTTTTTATTTCCTTTTTTTAATAGGTTTTCTTCATTTTTTTAATCATTTTTTAGTTTTTCATTTTATAAAATTTATTTTTATAATTTTACTTATAATTTAAATTATATTTATGCTTTATATATATATATATTATATATATATTATATATATATATATATATATATAAAGATACTTTATTTATAAAAATTTTTAAATAAAAAAATATTAAATTTCAATATTTTTTTCTTTTAACAATAAATTTTTAATTATTTATTAAATTTATAAAATTATATAAATAAAGCTTCCGACATATATATATATATATATATCTGCCGACGTCCGAACCTCGTGACCCAGTCCGACCCCAAATCGACCGCCGACTTTCAATTTTTCACCCTATGATTTCTATTTTAAGGTATATTTTATTTTTTTCTTTGATTCTTTATTCTCACTAGATCATTGCAAGTGTTAGAGTTATTTTGGATGATTTAGATTAGTAATGCGGGTGGAATGTTGTAATCATTTGGTAGATCTAATTTTTTTTAGGGTATATCAGAAATTGTTGATTATGACATTTAGTATAAGCCATTTAGTGTAGATATGGCTTGCTATGATAAACAACACACCTAGGTAGAGACCAATTTGTG